>VZRI01001208.1:419924-455170 GCA_013397515.1 Upupa epops | reverse complement strand
GCTACCTGAGATCCTGAAAAGTCCCTCCCCAGCTTTTTTGTGCCCCCCTTCAGATACTGGAGGCCACAATAAGTTCACCTTGGAGACTCCTCTTCTCCAGATGAACTTCAGTAGCTACCATGCATTTTGGCTCCAGAGTGAGCTATTGATTTAAAGTGATCTGTATACATCCAGTTTAGAAATATTCAGGTGCCAAAGGACACAAGTGAAAATGGATTTGAAGGCTTTTAACTGAGATTTTATGGTCAGAAACCAGAACAACCACAAGGTCATTTCTGATGGAGTCAAGGGAACCAGATATGTCCTGAAATGAAGATGTACTGAACTCACACTGACAGACCGTATGATTCTAAACCCAGGTTTAATCAAACTAGTTATCATTCTAGAGGATTTTAATTAATGATGCAATGTTTTATTGAACTTCAGATAACAACGTAATTATATCAGTGAACAAAAATAGCTATTAAGGACTCCACAAAAGTTGCCCAGCAGGCTGATTTACCTGGTAATAAATGAAGGATGTTGAAAAAGCTTATGGCATAATAGCCAAAATTAAAAAGTAAACCTACTGTGAAGTAAAAAAAGGGCCACGTGTAACACAATCTGTTCTGAGTTCACAAGCGGTGTCTGCAGTCCTAACCAATGTCTTTTACAGTGAAGTCTCTAAATGTACAGCATAAGCACTGGAACAGCTAAGCAGCAGCTGAACGTTATGCACTGCACCATCTGAAAGTGCCTACTGTCAGTTTAGCATTCAACAAGAGAAGAATAAGGATATTTTCTTTAGGGGATGATGATAAATAATCCTACCAATAGCAGTCAGGAACAGAAACAAATTGTCTTAGAAACCTCTAGAAATTCCTCAACCAACATGCAAGCAAGTAATTCTCTAATAAAAGCTTACAATAAAGTGAGTCAGTCACTCATTCCAAAAGGAGTTGGTATTGCTGAAGCATCAGGACAATATAGAATTAGGGTTCCAAGCTTTGTTTGGTATTTATGATAGGGAGCACAGGGATTTGGACTTGACATTAGGAAGAGGTTTTTTACTGAAAGAGTGATCCGGTGTTGGAATGGGCTGCCCACAGAGGTGGTTGGGTTACCGTCTCTGGAGGTGTTTAAAGCTAGGCTGGATGAGGTGCTGAGTGGCATGATTTAGATGTTAGATGTTAGGTTTACTTGGTTGGTTTTAGGTTGGACTGGATGGTCTTTAAGGTCTTTTCCAGCCTCATCATTACTGTGAGACTGTGATACTGTGATTCCATACTAAAGAGAAAAGTAGCAGCCCTCACTGAGAGCAAGGAAGATGGGAATCAGCACCAGTGAAGTCTTAAGCACACTGCCAGGTTGTTCAAATGAGAACAATCTTTTAAAATAGTGAGATCCACTCCAGAAAAAGGCAACTCTCAATGAACATATTTAACAGTACAGGAGAAGAAATCATTACTGCATTTTCAGTTCACACTGAGATTGCCATAATAATAATAATCAATAACCAATATACTAACGTAGCTTCTAGTCATACAGAACAAAACTCGAGAGGCGAGATGGAGAAGAAAATGAGGCTCTTTCCAGAAAAGCTCCATACAGAGCAGGGCAACTTTTTGATCTCTCTGTAACCTCCAGTGAAAGTCAGGTTTTGAAACAAAGTGGTTTCTCAAAAGATTGGACAAAATTCCTAAGACAACGCTTATTACACCTATGTTATCTTCTCTTCCTACAATCAAGGCAACAAAGCATAAGGAGTTTGCTTAGGGCACTGCTAGGGAACCTCTCTTGAGCAAGTCTGGATGTAATAGCACAGGTTCTCTTTGATTCTTTCATACCACCATGCACTGGAGTAGATGCAGAGCATAGATTACTAACTTGGAATCAAAAGGGATGAGTTACAGCACTTCACAGTGTAAGAGTGATTTCACAGTGTAAAGAATAAGATGGTATCCTCCTGGGTAATGAGAGAGTTGAGGAAACCAATAATGCAAAATAAATTAGATTTGCTGCTAATCTGTAATATTGATAATTTTGCTTTGCTCACATGAAAAATCAAACCTATAGGGTCATAGGTATCTCCTGTCACTCCAGAGAGCTACAGCAGTGCAACAATCACTCTCATTTATCCTCATTCTGCTCCTGAACTCCTATGGAGCTTGCAAATGCTCATTTCATCACGTAGAGCACTCTATCACAGGGATTGTGCCATATTTATGGCTACTCTTCACTTCTCATTTTTTATTTAAATATTCATTATTGTTATTTAAGGTAGAAAAACTCCTAAATTCCTTAATGGCTAAATATATGTCAACTTCTCTACGGATACAGTCCGTGAAGAACTACTTCTTTCTTCTAAATTAACATTTTAGAATCTGCACTCAGACTGTACAAATATTTCCTGTCTTTCTTTTCACTGACGACAGCAGAGCTGCCGTCCTTCACATTTTGCAGCTTTCTCAGTTCTGACCTTCACATTCAAAACTAGTTAACTGCTTTTCTCGCATACATAAGATGGAAATGTCGAACCTGTCACGTCGTAATCTTGTCTGGGTGAGGGCCAATGGCATACATAGCACGCCCTTGTTTTGGAAAGAGATCATCTCATCCTTCTCAATACTTTAGCTCCCCTCTGCAAGAACTGTGTGTTCCTACGTTAATCAAGGATTATCACAGAGAATAATAAAAACAATATTGAAGTTTGGATGCTATGCTTTTAATAGTGACCGACATCTAGCAGAACAGTGAGAACTGCCTGTAGATCAGAGATATGTTTGAAAAGCAGTTGTTCTTTCTGCCTGGACAGAACAAAAGGACAGCTGACTACAGTCTGCCATTTCTACTTATGTTTCTCCAGAGGTGGAAAGATGTTAACAGATAGCAACAGGTATAGATGACTGTCAGATCAAAACAAAATCCTTTTCTAATTGACAAGCAGACAAACAACCACAGAATGCACGGAAAAGGATGGACAAGTATTGGGACCTCTGCACTTGTGCTGCTTTGTGGAGTTTCCTGTTCTGTACCATCGAGAAAGAGCACGCTCAGCGGTATAACATGTGTGGTTGGCAGATGAGTAATTCTGCAAACAGCTAGAACTTCCTAGAACTGTGTCCTAGCGTTTGGACTTGGCATGCACCCATTCTGCAATTTGGCATGCAGATCAAAAGAGAGGATAATTCCCTTTTAGTGCCGTGTGTATATGTGTGTATGATGCACTATCCATACACACAACATTTTACAGCTTGCACGCCATATTAATCAGTCACAAAAACCTTATTTACAACGCATTTTGAGGCTGATAAAGCACAAACACTATCAAGTGCTTGATTTGAAGGTATTCAGAGTAGCAGCATGAAGGATAGCTTTGCAAATGGCATATTCCATCAGCTAACCTATATCTGCTGAGTTAAAACTGCATTAGAAGAAGAATTAATCCTGCAAACATATGTGACAGTTGTCACAGCTATTACTTGCTGATCTCGGTCTGTTCAATAAGCTTTTTGCTTTAATTCATGTTTGTACTTCTTCCATGAAACTATATAAGCACCGACCTAAATCATAAGATGGCAAAGCATGAGCCCATTTAAGTGTGGTACACTGAAAGATAGATGTAATCCTGGACTGTAATGTAAAAGATTAATTATAAGATTGTATACATTGCAGTAAATATGTAATCAGAAAAGCAGCATCAGGATATAAGTTGCCATAACACTGCCTGAGAAATGCAGGGGGAATTGCAATAAATGCAAACTTCACGTTTCCTTTAGTCAGTATCCCAGATTGTTCTATCAGTCACTGTTTACAAACCCACTCCAAACAAACATGTCAAAGAGTTTAAGAACAATCAGAGTCAAAGAATCATTTTNCATACAGCCTGGCTTTGAACACTTCCAGGGAGCAGACATCCACAACATCCCTAGGCAACCTGTTCCAGGGCCTCACAGGAGAAATTTCTGAAGATCTAATTAAAATCTCCCCTCATTTAATTTGAAACCATTTCCTCTAGAGACCCTCATAAAATTCATCCCTTTCCAGCTTTTCTGCAGGACTCCTTCAATACTGGAAGGCTGCTCCCCTCAGAGCCCTCTCTTCTCTAAGAAAGCTGCTGGAAAAAGAAAGTGGCAGGAAGTAAAAGATGCCCTGTAACTGTGGGGCTGATTATTCTCAGCAGTAACATTCCCCTCCATTACTTTATGGTTTTTTAAGTAAGCAATTCCTGATGGTAGCTTCCAGAAGTTTTGTTTGACTTCATGGTTAGCTTGTGTCACACCGCATCAGTTTCTCCTCCCCAGAATAACTTTGTCATAAGACTCTTCACAAAAGAAGGATAAAATATAGTTAATTCAACTCTGTTTTTTCTATTGGTATAGTTCTTATTGAACAATGAGAATAAGTATCCTGAGGTGTTTATTTGGCTCCATAGATTTAGAGATTCATGGTGCTTAAGGACAGCAAAGATTATCAAGTTAGGTTAATCTGTGTACCATCTGATTCCCAATTATATTTGAGAACAAGTTGTTTGTGATAGATAACTGCAGAAATCATCACTCACACCAAAGCTGAAATGTGCAGCTTGCACTTAAGTGATCGCTGTGTGATGGTAGAACTGAGACCTCAGGGCAGTATCATGATCATGGTGGCTCTGCAAGATGCACTCAGTCTCAATAAAAAGTCACCACTAGGCTACCCAGAGCTATTTTTCTGTGCATAAATATTAACAGTGTTGTGGCCTCTGCACTTTGAAAACATGCAGCCTTGATGCCTGCGGAGCTACAATCTAAAACAAGAAAAAGGAGCCAGATTCAGACAGCTGGGATGCTGCATGGTGGGTGGGAACAGATATTCTTATGTGTATCATTAATTTTCTTGTTCAGTAAACACCTTTGGAGACGTCAGGAATAATCTAACCAGCAGAGCTGTCTGTGTTCACGAAGATAGGTTTCCACTACTGACACAGAAAACTGCATCCTAGTTAGAAGAGGAAGTCATGGTAGCATTCACTGGATACAATAAAATGTTAATTGGGGTGTTAATTTAAAATTCAAATTTAAAATTCACAACAGGTTGTAAAGAGGTCTTTACCAACAGCACGTTGGGGGGAACCTACTAACTAGGTCATCCCTTAAACAGTGCAACTAAAAACTCCAGTCTCAGGATTTCTATGCACCTGCATATGCTAGCTTTTTATTTCTTATAATTGAGTATATGCTTAAGAGATGAGTTATTCTTAATTATGGAAAAGAATCATAGAATCATAGAATGTATTTGGATTGAAGGGACCTCTGAAGGTCATCTAGTCCAAGGCCCCTACAGCAAACAGAGAAATCTCTACTGACTTTGTTGTATTTTCAAGGATGATTACTGACTGATCTTATCTTGAGATGTTCTTCCAACACTTTTCAATAGGAAATTTCAGACTCCACTTTTACTCATAAAATGCATCCTCACATCCTGTTTTATATTTGTCAAACACCATGACTTAGTGTCATATCACTCAAAGATTAAGCCAGCGTCCTGAAAGAAACACTCTCACAAAGCTGCTTCTCTTCTTTTTGTCCAGAGAAAATAATGAAAGCTGTAATCCCACTCGAGTGACTTACAGACGACATTCAGCAAGGGGAAATTTTAAAATTAAAGTTATCATTAGCTTTCTCTAAGTTAAACACCATGCTGTTTCAGTAACAAGGATGATTAAGTTCAAGCACACAAAATGAACTAGTCAGCTGAGAACGAGCTTCACCCATTGCCCAAATAAAAAATAAATAAGTCACAAATTGTAAGACAAGAACTGCAAACCACTGCTAGTGTGGAATGCTCCTGAAATAAGTGATTCACGTATGGGAACAGAACCATTTCCACATCCATCAGGTGAACGTCTCCAGAAGTGTCTTCTCTGGCACAAGGTTAGCCCACGGAACAGGTGCTAGCTGATTTCTCTTTTTAATCCTAAACAAGTCCTACTCAGTATTTCTAGTTAGGAAATACCCATTTTCAGAAGAGCAGGGCTTTCTCTTCTAGCTTGCTGTTATTTCAAAGCTAGTATGCATGCACCAGAGTAATTCTGCATGTTGCCAGTATATCCCCACATCAGTGGGGAAAAAACATAAGCATTTCACAGACCTGATTTTCTGCCACCAAAATAATACCTCAGACACATGAGTCAGTTTTAGGAGCTTCTCTGGGAAGATGCATCTAGAACAAACCATGAGATAGAATTTACCTGATTCCCATAGGGTGCACAACTTGAAGACAGTTCAATTCTTGTTCACTCTCTGTAAATGAGATACTAGTTGATTGGTACACAGACTTTAACAGACACTAAACACCTGATAAACCTAAACACCTGATAGATCAAAACCCATAAACTATCCCACTCCATGCTGCCACTAGCAGGTTGTGAAGCACCATGACTACATGCTTCTTAAATATCTCCAGGGATGGGGACTCCACCACCTCCCTGGGAAGGCGCTGCCAGTGCCCAACCAGTGTTTTGGTAAAGAATTGCTTCCTCAGATCCAATCTAACCCTCCCCTGCTTCAACTGCAGACCAGTGCCCCTGCTTCTGTCAGCAGTCACCAAGGAAAAAAGGCCAACACCCATCTGTCTACAACCTCCTTTCAGGTAGTTGTAGAGGACAATGAGGTCCCACCTCAGCCTCATCTTCTCCAAACTAAACCTGCCCAGCTCCCTCGGGCTCTCCTCATGTAGGTATGGAGGCCCTTTCCAGCAAGCATTATTCTGTGATTCAGTATTTATCTTGGCATGTTTTGGGATCAGCACAAAGAAATGATAGCTTTATTGGTTTCTTCCTAACACTTCTCAAAACAATAATTTCACTTTAAACCATAGACCTTCATGCCAAGATATACTCTGCATAAAAATATCATGAGAACGCTGGAAGGGCTCACAGGCCATTCTCATTTTCTTGAGAGGTTATATATTCTGGGTTTTATATTTGAAATAGCAATTACCATAAAAAGAGACTGAGAGCTCCTGTTTCAAAGCTCCAGTGTTTGAGTTATTTTGAATCATGCTATAAATTCAACTCGGTATTAACATTTCTATTCCATCCCTCCCTCTATGTGTGCAAGGGCTGTAGTGCAAACAAGGTGTTTTATTCATTGAGTCCTGATATATATCTTCCCTATTTTACTGATTCCTCAAGTACCTCTTCTGAAATGTCTCAGCTAATCACAGATGCTAATTATGACTTTAAGATATGCGGTTTATGAGACTTAGACATTTAAAACGAATGCCATTTAATAGAACACTTACTCTCTCATTAGTGGAGATAAATATGCATGATCTTGAGTGGTTTGTATTCAGATTACAGATTCAAACCTTCTCCCCAAGGGCTGTATTTAATGGAAGTTCTTTTTGGATCAGTAGCATCACAGATACAAACAAGAGAACAGGTTGATTTTTAGACCTTTTTTGTCTTCCCCTTTTGTACCATTCCTGGCCCCAAAAGTCCTTACTGTTTATTTTATCAGATTTCAACAAAACAATGCAGAAACCAACACAAGTTTGTTAAGTGCCATGGTTTGAAGTTTGAGGTCTCTTGGCTGGAGGCATTGAGAAGTTGCTATGGCAACTCTGAGATGATTATTTTTTTTTCTCTGCAAAAACCTGGAACAATGGATTTGGAGCTTCCAGTCTCAGGTGCCTAGCTCCTCCTTCTTTAGTTTTGTTCTTTGTTCAGAGAGGAAAGATTTGGTTTTGGTTTGGCCCATTAGCATTTAAAAACTGAATTCATTGGATATCAGGATAAGCCATGACTTTGCGAACATGGTTCCTACAGGCAGGTAGTATGGATTTCTTACAATAAATTTAGTATTGACAGCAGCTTGGTGTGGTTGATCCTGCTGTGGCAGGGGAATTAGACTAGACTGACCTTCTGAGGTCCCTTCTGATCCCAAAGGATTCTATGATTTAGGTCTGGCAGTTTCTGTGTCATAGGATTATGCTTATCATCTACTCTGGGTGAAGATGGTAACTACTTGTTATTATCATAGAATTCTTCTNCCTCTCTCGACCTGCTAACCACCCCCCCTTCGATCCACCCCAGGATGCTGTTGGCCCTCTTGGCCACAAAAGTACACCGCTGGCACAGAGTCATCCTGCTGGCCACTAGGACCCCCAGGTCCTTTTCTCCTGCACTGCTCTCCAACAGGTCAGTCCCCAACCTATCCTGGTACCTGGTTAGTGAGAATAAGGTACTAGGTAAGTTATCATAATGAACCATACACTGATTTGCAGTATGCTTGGGAATGAGCATCACAGAGATCCTAACACAGGAAACCCTACAAATTAAAGTGGTGAAAGATGTAAGAGCTACTCTAACTTCCCAAAGGTGGTGCACAGATTAAATTCTCTTTTTCTGGTAGCATTTAATACCTCCTCTCCATTTCTTTCTTTCAAAGCTTTCCTTTTTCATGACTCTATCAGAGACACAACTCCTTTTAACCCTTGATTGTCCATTCAGATTTAATAGAAAACTACATAATGCTGTTCATTTTGAACAGTGCCAAGAAATTATCTGTCTATATGTTCTACGAGCAAGCGTTAATGAGATTAAATCAGATTTCCAGTCTGTAAACCACATCAATTTTTACCCTGTATCTGCACTGTAGACTTCTGCCTGCGCTGAGGCTCGAATAAATCTTATTTTTTAACAGACATGGAACTGATCCTTTTTTCAGGCTTTTATGGAACTGGGCTTCTTTGTCTTTTTGTAAACACACAGACATAAAACTTCTTTCCTTGAAAAACACGTCCAGAGCAGGATTTGATTTCTAGCCAGGGATACAGAGGGAAGGTCAGTAAGAAAGAAGATAGAACTGTAAAGTTACTGTAAGGACGAAGTCAACTTTGGTGTTCGCATGCTGAGTGAACCCTTTGTGTTTGAATTCAAACAAACTAACACTTCAGTCCTCTTATATCACAACCTCGACATTCATAAATTAAAAAAGATACCATTTTGTAGATACAATTTGTAATGGTATGGCTTGAGTGTATCGCTCACTTCTCCCATCCACCCTGTCCACTTATACTTCTATCATTTGAAAGAAAAGAGTGGTACTCAAAACTGCCTGCTCCAGTTGCACTTGGCAAGTGCTCAAAAGGTTGGTTTTGTAACATCCTGAAACACACTTTCCAGGGTACCAGAGAAATGGCTGGAGAATTACCGTCCAGTCATTAGAACATTGTTCTTTCTCCCTTACTGGAGGATTCAGGAAATTCTCCTGAGAAATCAGAGCACCAGCGAGGTGCCACTCTGAGTAGAGTAGCAAGCATCAAAGTTCAGAAATAATGTATGGAGAACAATTAACTGACTGTGTTCAGCCTGTCTGAAAAGGACTAAATATATTTGTATGCTAAATAGCCACCAATTCTGCATTTTGGGCAGAGGGAAGAAAAAGCAATGAATGTAGACTTCATGACGTGTGCAGAAAGGTTAATTGTACTTTTTCCAAGACTGAGATTTACTTTAAGCAAACTAATAAATACTGAGCCTGTCAGTTCTCCCCCCAGCAGCAGCACCTAACACATTTCCTACCGTTCTGGTCTCTCTAATGATGCAGGAAAAATTAAACAGGCACACCACTAAGAAGAAAAGTATTAAAAAAAACCTCTGAGAAACCCACAAACAAATCAATCAGTCAAACAAAAACTAACTAGAGAAAAAAAAGGAAAAACAAATTCAGTCACTATTATGGAAAACCATAATGGATTGGATCATTTGGACATAAGGTCCCAAGTTCATGAACCACAGAGTAATTTCCACTGACTTTAATTTAGACACTCAAAGCTATTTCAACCTTGATTATCCTTACCAGTCCACTCTGATAATCTTACAGCCAGTGCCAAATCCACTGCCTTCATTAGGACTGTGTCCACATTTACCTCCAAAGTTGTATAAAAGGGCACTGGGTGTCACTGACAATGGATTTGTGTGTCCAGGGACTTACAAAGAAAGGTACTGACTGCACGAGTGGCATGGAAAGTGGTTGGAAAGGACTGTCTTTTCCAAAGGTTCTCATCCAGCATATCACTACTTCTGAGAAATATGACAGCTTCTCTTATATCGTTTCTGGCACCTGACTATGTCTTTTGTCTACTTTCAACTGTCCACCTGACAGATTTAAAGAATCTCTAATTCATACAGTCCCTTTTTATCACGGACATGCAGGTAGGGTTGTTAGATGCCATTAGCATCACACTGAAGTCAATATATCCTTCACTGCAGCCAAGAGCTGTGTTTCAGGTTTCAAAGTGAGAAAGTTCATGTACAACGTTGTACATACTGCAGATTATTAAACCATACTCCTGGGACATGGACAGCATGTTTGGTGCACATGGCACACCTGCTCAAGTGGGAACTGTGCACATTTAGGAGACAGGAATATCAAGTCTCCAAGATTTGCATGATAAAATTGTAGCTTCCAGCTAAAGAATTTGAAAATTTGATTTCATTAGTGTAAATATAGATGTAATTTTATTAATATCTGAAATTTTATATATGTGTGTATGTGTGCGTGTCTCTATTCTGGCATCTTTTTTAGGTACAAGTCCTGGATGCATGATAGGAGAAAATGAAAGTGGGTTTGCCTGGTTCTTCTTTATCCTTAGTTCTTATTTGCTTTATAAGTGCTAAATAATTATGACTTTTGGAAATGAATACAGCACTGATTGTAACATTTATTTATAGTTCTCCTAGGTGTTTTGTTGCTGTGACTTATTTTCCTTTGCTCTGCTTTGTTGCTGTGAGCACCCGGACAAAAAACAGCACCACCTTTTGAACAGAAACTAATTTAGGGGATCGGATGTTTAATTTCAGAATATTAAAGTTTTAGAAGTATTGGTCCTTAAAATTATTGGTGATGAAACAGAAATTGTCTAATCTGGCATGGAAAATAAAATTGAAATATTCTTTGAATTATTACATCATGAAATTTCATATTATTTTGCACCTCTTGCACTACAAAGAGTCTTGGTGATTTAAAAACCCTTATGAAATAGGCATGGGGAAAGATTGCCTTACCTGTCCTTGGCAGACAATAAAGATTTGCTTCTGCTTTACCATTTTTCTCCTTCTGCTATAGATAGATTTTATGAGAGAATTCATTTTTCTTTTGGAAGAAGGAAGTTTCATTTAATAAAATTAGTTATTTATTATGAAGGAGAAGGGAAGAGTGAATATCTTGAGCTTCCAAGGACAACTTACTGAGTGAAATACTACAGAGAAATAGGACAATGGCAACCAAGCTGGAACTGACTCACGAGGAATCTTGCAGCACACACACTTGCACACACAGTTACAGTTCTGTAGGGAGCAGACACCATGACAGAGGTGAAGAGCTCTTACAAAGTGAGAAACTGCAGAAACCATCATTCTGCACAGAAGTGTGGACTTGTTTTGCACAGTGACACTGTTCATCTCTGACAGGTTGAGTCCTCCTTTGTGAAACCGTTCAAAGGTAACAATAGAAGTTTGGGCTACACTAATGTGCCTGGTGTTGGCAAGAGATTTGGGATGAGCCAGGGCTAGTGGGGTTAGTTATTTTTATACATTCCTGTGCCAAAATGCCTAGGTCGGTAAAACATACATTTATCTTGTTCGAAAACAGTATTTCCAGAGACAGCAAGATTTGAAATCTAAAGCTCTGTCTTCTGAATCTCTTACTAATAATAATATAAGCACACAAGAATGGTTAATGGTATTAATGACTATGTTTATGTTAGTCAAGGTAGAAGGAGAGGAGGAGAATGAGAAAGAAATGCAGCTCTCCCATGAGCATCATCTGAAGCAATACACACTCATAAATGCACTCTGTATTCTTACTGAGTCAACCAATTGCAAAATGCAGTAAGCTGTCAGACTCTTGGGACTCAACCTGGATTCCCTAAGCCTTTGGTACATTAAAGACATGATCAGATATTTATACAAAAGTGGCCACAGGTGAAAAGCAGCACAAGTGTATCCCGCCTCCAGGCTATATTTATTGAGTCCAATCTTGATTTGTGTGACATTTCTGAACAAAATAAGATAAGCAGAAGTGATTTCAGATAAAGATCCTAGTGGCTAACTTGCTTTAATTAAAGATGTTTCAAACGATAGAAGAATCATGAACAAAGAAGAGAAAATAAATGCACTTGTGAATTATCAGGTAATTGCTTCTAAGGTAATGTTGTAAATTTTTCAGGTAGCCTAAATAAAGCTGAATTGCAGTTTGGTCTCTGAAAGTCCAATGTTTACACAGACAGAAAAGAAGGTAGTGATGACATATGGAAAAACACACATTTTATCCCAAAATTTTCAAATGACAATGAGTGCTTACAGTATCTACTACACATCAGACAATGGACTTCCAGAAATACTGGGTGCTGAAAGTCACTGAACTCAGTGGGAAAGCTGAGCATCTTCTCCTCTAGCAACGATACTACTGACTATGTCAGTCATATGCATATACTGAATGCTTGACTGAATAGCCCGGGCTCTAGGATGTAACTAGTTCTCATTCCTATAATGGAAATTACATTACTAACTACAAAAACAGAGGAGGAAACCTCCTGTTAGGAAACCCAAGAAATTATTTTTGAGAGTATTTCATACTTCCACAATGTCCTTAATAAGTGGATAATAGTCTCTAACAATTCCCTAATGGAGTAATACATCTTTCTAAAAACCTCATTTGTCTGTTACGGGCTGAAAGCACTACTAATTTTTGCATAGCCAACACTGAAAGTATAATAAATATAGCTGTGCTCTTGTCCATATTTATAAAAACAATTTTCATTCTGACCGCATTACTTGACAAATGATATTTGTCAGAGATTCAAGGTTTAAAAATGTTGAATGAAAATCCTACAGCAACTTGTATTAGCTAATGTAGCATGGTTTTGAATCATTAAATCAGTCAATGATTTTCTAGGTCTCTACTGTTTGCTTTATTGGGACTGGCAAAAATGTTTGGAATAATGTTAATTACATTAGGTAGCATTCCTTACGATAGAACCATAGAATCATTAGGGAATGGAAAGGACCTCGAAAGGTCATCTAATCCAATCCCCCTGCCACAGCAGGATCACCCAGACCAAGTCGCACAGGAACACATCCAGGCGGGTCTTGAACATCTCCAGAGAAGGTGACTCCACAACCCTCCTGGGCAGCCTGTTCCAGGTTCAGTCCTCATCTGTATCATATCATATCATATAATGGACTGACTCATATGACATTGAAAACATAATATTTGCTACTTCACACTTGATGTCTCTATGTAATTCATTCTAAGACCTACCGTGTTATAGCAACATCGTGAGTTAGAGACCAACTACATTTTCACCAAGAACCTTTACCTAAAGCATCAAACACAAAGGGAAGTTTTACCAAAACCACTTACAAACCTGCAGGCAGTGAAACAACTCACTCAATCTGTGGAAGAAAGGAACCAAGCAGGGAGAACACAGGTGAGTGATGGGGCAGAAACATTTCAGGCTTTTCAAACACTAACGTTTCTGCAGAAAACACAAATTAGACTTAACAGATTCCCCTCAGCTTTTAAAGCACAGCAATAATAAAGATTACTCTCCATGTCCCATCAGCAGGTGTTTAGCTGCTGTTTTAGGAAGCTGGGCCTGATATGTGTAGTTGTCGAACTGGAGGATAAAACACCATCAATAAATGGTTCCTCCTCTTCCTTCTTTCCCCTTGCTTTTGTATCTGGGCTGAAGTCATATGGTCTGGAATATCCTTTTGCTCAATGTCCGTTACCTGGCTCAGCCCATTCCTCAGCCTTCCTCAGCTGGGGAGAATGTTAGCGAAGAAAAAAACCCTCAGCCTTGGTGCTGTGTGTACCCCAAACTGGGATACTATCAACACCCCTCCAACTGCCACCACAAACACATCACCATGAGCGATGTGATGGGGTGGATCAAGTCCATTCTGGCTATATAAGGATTTAACCTCCTTTCCCATCTGCAACAAAAATCTAATTATTTTTTGATATCACAGTAATGGCTTTCCATGAAGAACAGCAACCTTTTGGCCTGGTAATAATCTTAATCTCCATTTTTTTCTAATAGCAAATTGTGAGAGCCTTCTGATAAGTAGACGATGAAATTAAGGCTCCATTTCTTCACTCAAGTCTGCGGGTTTTTTCACAGTAGACATGCACATTTTATGTCACTGAAGATTAAGTGTTATAGTCTTTTCCAATGACATTTGTAGCTAAGCACATTAATATTAAAGGTCAATGTCTCTTTAAGTGGATCGATAAGAAACATGACAGTCTAATATATTACCATAGTTTCTTAGCATACCTGTTCTGTAGGGTTTGATTTTATGTGGTCTTTGTCTTTCTTATTCTCCTGACATGTAGTAGAGAGAGCAGAAACCAGAAGATTGTTCTCAGAAGAGCAATACAGAAGTGTTGATTCTGTTCTCCATGGACAATGGACCAGACTGTATTCCAGAGGTGTGTAGGTACCTGAAAGCATAGAGACAAAATAAAACACCTTGACAGAGGCATCAGATATTAACCTGCATTATCAAGAAAGGAGAAGGAGAGGGTAGTTCCCATTAAACATTGCTAGTTTTTGTCCATATATGAAGACACCCCAAGTGACTGTAGAACTTTCATCCTTGAAGGCACTCAAAGCAGGATTCTAAAAGGTCTTCAGGAACCTGCCTAGCTTTACAGGTATTCTGAGAATAGAAAATGAATCTAATGTCCTTCTGCATCTTGTTTCCCTTTTGCCTTATTTTCTGTGTACATCTGAGGTCACAGGTAGAGAGACAAAAGATTACTTGGGCCTAAAAGACCATGAGGACACATCTATAAAACATGTTAATCAAAATAAAGTGTTTCTCAAGAGGTAAACTTAAACCGGCTGTTGATTTCATTCAAAAAACAACAATGAGAACAACTTTTGTGCTGATTCTAAGTGGATGATTGCTTCCAGTAAGTGCACGCCTATAATCTGCAGCTCATGGAAAGTGCTTCTTTGCTGACCACAGAGAGCCCTCAGAAATGATTGCAGAAGCATGACCTAAATATGTGAAGGATGCTCTTCTGTCCTGTCATCTGTGAAATCATCAACGAAAGGTCTGAACTAAAATACAACCTCACACAATTCCTCAGATTGTGTTATAGAACTTAGGAAAAAACAATTGCCACGTTAGCACCTTTGCATTACCAACATGAATGAGCTTCAAAATCAGCTTCTGCTAACAAGTTTTCCTTTCCTTTTACTCTCCTTTGCTGCCTTTTGATCCCATGGCAAGGTGCTTTCACTTTTAAATAAGGTTGGAAGATTAAATGCACTAACCACTGTTTTGGTGGCAGCGTCTCTTCTCTGACCTGGTGTAGGATCCTGCTGTGGCAGGGGGAATAGACTAGATGATCTTTCAAGGTCCTTCCGATTCTTGATGATTCTATGATTTTCTTTTTTGAAAGCATGAACAATTTCAACACAATTTTTATCTCCTGGACAAGATACTTCCCTTTTTATCTGTATTTAACAGGTAATTTTTGCATTTCAGACTGCCTCTCCTTGCCTGTGGAGAAATACATCTTGTCCACATCCTCTAATATTCAAATGCATTAACAAATCCTAAGATCCCAATAAGATCCTACAGAAAGAAGTGGTTTTGTGTAAAGATCTAGCTGAAAAAAAAAGGATCTGCCTTGAATTCATTTTAGAACTTTTAAAATATGAAAACCGAACAGCAGGAATGTGTTAAGACTCCAATATTCCCTGATAGTTTCATGATGTTTAGAGCTAGTCAGACTTTCATTCTGAGTATTGCTATTTCACTTACCTTGAGCTTCCACAGTTCTAAGTTAAACAAAAGAAACTAAATCACTCTCAAAATTGTTTCTCAGATATGCAGGCTGATAGTCAAAAATCACACTAATGAGAAAGTGCAATTTACAGTAGAGATAAGGAAGAGCATCAAATTGCCTAACAGATGGCTTTGACAATAAATGAGAGCCAAATACCATGGGGTATTAGACACTCGATCTCCAGAGGTACCTACTGAAATTATCTAAACAGCAATTTTAAATGCCACTGCTTAGGCAAAAGGAGACTGCCAGCAAAACAGAGGTAAAAGTCATTTTGGAAGCTTGAGCAAGGTGAGAAAAAGAGAGAAAGGGAGAGGAAATCTGTGAGAATGACGGGGATCACAAATTGACTATAATCTTGGATGCTGTGCAGGCAAAGGACTCAGCTGGAGAGACAGGTTCCCAAAATCTAGCCTGAAATAATTGTGAAGTATTCATCCTTTTGAAGGCAGAAGGAGAAGGCTGAGAAATATTCAAAGCTGCTGTTTAAGGAATGTAAGGATTTTGGCCTTAATACTTAGCCCAGTAAGGCAGGCTTTTGGGGGTGAGCGTTTAATCCATTTACAAAATTTGTTTCTGGATCAAAATTTATCTAGTGCATTAAATAGATAATCCTACTTTAGTCTGTCAGACTCCTTGGCACTAAATAGAATAGTGAGTGCTGGTAGACGTTTGGAAGTTAATATTTATCAAGATTTCAGAGAGGCTACTGGCTTTCTAAAATAGCTTGTGTCACTAAATTAGAGTTTATTTGGATGTGTAAAATTGGAAACAGTACTTACCATTCTTGTGTCAAAAGAGGAATTAAGAGCTCATCCTAGTCATACTGTTTTATTAATAATCTGTTCTACTTAAGCAAGGATACTTGGAAGAGCAAGTCATATACAGTCTATGATTTCCACATGAAATACTGATATGACCAGGGCAAATGTTTGTAGATTACAGAAACATTATTGCTTTTCCTTATTCACAGGGCTATTTTCACCATAATAGATCATTTTTGGAAGCAATTCTTTAAAATAGATCTAATTCGTGGGTTATATAATGAAACAACGAGCATAAGGACATCTCATAGAATCATTAGGGATCAGAAGGGATCTTGAAAGATCATCCAGTACAATTCCCCTGCCACAGCAGGATCACCCAGAACAAGTCCAGGTGGGTTTCAAACGTCTCCAGAGAAGGAGACTCCACAAACCCCCTGAGCATCACCCTCCAGTGCCCTGTCAACCTCTCTGGGAAGAAGTTATGGAATCACAGAATCAGTCAGAGTTGGAAGGGACCACAGGATCATCCAGTTCTAACCCCCCTGCCATGGGCCGGGACACTCCACCATAGATCAGGCTGGTCTAAGAGGTAACTTTATGCTTGGCAGTGCAAGCAATTGCTGTGTATCAGGAAATGAGAAAACATCAAAAAGAAAAATGAAAACAAAGGTTGAAGGAGTTCACATGAATAAAAGTCAGTGTGATACGAGAGAGGCTTTCGCTAATCTTTTGTTGTTGGTTGAAAACCTTAAATACATGTTGACCAAGTGTTTTTAGTTAAAGTGGTAAACATAAAGGAAGAAAACCACTTAGGAATTGCAGGCAAGGTAACAACTGAGTTAATTTCATCAAAAACACACCAAGACATTGGAGTTTATATGAAGTCCTTAGTTGGTGCATGCTATGTGTTTAATGAGGTGATTATAAAATGGGTATTTGCTGTAATGCATAATGTACACGTTTTTAACGTTTTGTCTTTAGGAGACTTCTGTAGAAGAAACTAGTGAGGCAAGTTGTCACATCACAGCAGTACAACAGCAAGAGAAAAGGACTGTTCAATAAAAAATGTTAAGCTGGTGATGAAGTTGCGTACTCATTCATATTGCCATGTGTTTTCCATCATACAGCTAAGGAAATAATTAATCAAATCATCTTGGCTGAGGACAGTCAACATACACAGAGGCTTCATCTAGTCTTGCTCTTCTTGGAAAGAAGATAGCCAAATGTAAGAAGGAGAAATGAAGAAAACAACTTGCCAGGCCATGCTGAGGTAAGGAACCTAAATAGCCAGGATGCCAAATTGGTTGCCATTGTTTCTTTATGAGCTAAGTAAATTCTTATGAAAGAAAGAAACCAATTAATTGCAACAGCTTCCAGTTTAAGAACTGTGTTTTACAAATCACTACCCCAACAGAACAGTCACTCATGACTCTGTAGCTTGTAAAATCTACTGTTTTCATTTGAGTGGCAGATGATACAAAGAGTGGCAATTTCTTCTGGAGAAGAAAATGGACAAAAGAATAGCTGCCCTAAATTCTAACTCCTCAGAAAATACATGAATACTAAATCTTTTCCACTCAAACATTCAGTCAGCTGGATGGTCCAGATGCAAGAAAAAAGAGACTAACGGAAAGCCAGCAGCAGTGCCCATGAACATCAGATTTTAAAGGAGTAAATATGTACTTCAAAAGGAAAGTTGCCTGTAGAGAATCAGATAATGAAATTGAACTGCTAGCAACAGGAGGCCCTGAGAAGATTTTTCTTGTCAAGTCAGTCTTTTCTGTTCCTTTGAAAGCTAGAAGTGCAAGGAAGACATGGCACTAACCTGCTGAACTGCCGTATAGAACTTTACTAAATAGAAAGCCTATATTATGGGCTGGGTAATACTGCACACAGGCCAGTTTGGACCAGGAGTCCTCATCCCTATTGTTTTCCACCACCAAAGCACAAGATTACAAAACACACTTTATAAGGACATGAAGGCAACACACTTTCTTTAAGGACATGAAGGCAACCAATAATCTTCTCAAAAATAAAGAAATATTTGATTATCTTTTTGTGTATTGATGTGCTTTCTTTTTACTGTTCAATGGACAGAGCTATTCAAACACCACAAAGGCTCAGGTTTGTTAATAAATGGTTTCTTGCCATCAGCTCTTTTCCGAAAGACCATTCCATATTCATCTTTAGTACTTACTGAGATAGTGATTTATATTTTTAATGGTGATGTTAAACAGGATTGGCACACTTTACATTTTAAAGTACTCATAAAACTTTAAATTATCAGGCAGCACTTACTTTTTTCTTGAGTATCCCACTGGTAAATTTTCACTTCAGCTTCATCTTTGTCCAGCAGCCAGTCAAGTAAAACTCACAAAGATAATTATATTTTTTAACTATGCAATTCACTCACAGTTGTTAAAAGGAGCAATTTCCTGATTATTTTACTATCTTGGGTATTCTCAGGTACCTTTGATTCCATTTAAATCTCCACCAGCAGAATATGAAATTATGCTGGAGCAATACTGATCTTTAACATGAAAGAAAGTAAAACAGATCAACAGTAAGAGAAGAGTTTGAGGGCAGCATAATCCAGTATTAAGGCAATTCTCATGAATGATGGACAAATAATTTGAACAATGCAAGATCAATAAGGCTCAAGAATGAAGGATCAGCAAGGGAGATAAATGGAATAGATGGAAAGACTGAGAGGTGGGCAGCTCAGTGAACCTAAACAAAAAGAAAAATAAATAGAAGAAGAGAGGTCGTGAAAAATAACTGAAAACATAAAGATTTAAATAAAAATCTTGGAACATTTAAATAAGACTGTTTTTAGAAAACCTCCTCCGTTCATTTAATGCTGTCATTCAAAAGATCAATAATTTAAAAACATAAAGGAAGCATAACTGAATTGCTTTGAAGACCTTGACCTACATTCCAGTTACACTATGGTGTTAAGGACCATACTGGCAGTGTGCACTGAACAGCAACTGCCAGCTGAAAACTGGGTGATCTCTTTTTTTTTTCATCTTCTTGAACTGAGAATGTTTTAATTAGACTGCTTTAAGGTTGTTGTAATGGCTGGAACAGAATCTTCCAAATTCTTGGACAAGTTACAGAAAGAAGTGGTTTTGAATTTTGGAACAAATACATAACAAATACATAATAAAATATATATTATATAATTTACAATATAGTGGTTGCTTAGTTATGTATAAGTCCAACTTCAATATTCTAGCTGGGGATTCAAAGACATTCAAACATAGCTTTCCAGGGACAATCTTGTACACTCTTAATCTTAAGATCATCAAAGATGCTAATTTTTAAATAACAAAAAGACCCCAATACACCCCAGAAGATAGGTATTTATTAGAAGTGCCTTGGCAGCGTTGTGTCTGTCAGCTTAATTAGGCTCATATCACTTTGTGGACCAATGTCAGAATCCAATCTCCATTCATTAGCATAGCAATAGGTTATCAGTTTAAAGTTAAGACAGGAGGTCTGTGCAATTATCAAGAGGACATATCTTATTCTCCAATTAACCTGAAGACATACTTGCCACTGTCTCCTATCCAGTAAAATTTGTATGGCTGAAACCCAGGGTGAGAGTCTCAAATGAATAGTCCACAGCTTCTCAGAAAATACTATACTTATTCAAGAGAACATAATGCAAAATACAAATAACTCTCGCTTTTTAATTATTAAATTCCTAAAGACAACAATCTAAAAAATAATCTGATCTTTGGGAAAAAAGATTAGTAGCAACCTTGTTTTGAAATTTTGTAATGAAGGCCAAATTAATTTTGTTGCAGAGAATAATGCAAATTGAACTGTAACTGCACATAATATTAATTAAAACCACCACTTCCGTACAGCCCACCTTGTAAAGATGGATCTAATAACCCTAAAAACATCCAGAGTACTTCATCAGGTCCTTCAAACAGCAACAGTAGAGAATCCCATAATAGTCCAGAGCTAATGGTCTACAGCTACATTTCCTGTCTTGTTTTCCTAATTGTAAGCGACCATGGATAACTTTCACTCTACATAAAAAAGTATGACTGCTCCAACTGTGATTCTCAGCATAGTTTCCATGACTGGAATAAACACAAACTAAACAACCATAACATACATATATGTGGAAATATGCAAGAAAGCTCATCTGCCAGTGCCTTCTTGGAGACCAATGTAAAGATGACTTTCTTAAATATCTGAAAATAAACACGATTTTGTAAAGTCTTCCAAACTGGCAATTTTCTTATTCAGGATTTACAGAAGATACTCTGCATTTCCAGAACTTAGGAATCAGAGAGAAGAATGTCCCCCGATCATCCTGTAAAAATTGTACTTGAACACCAGGTAAAAAAAGTCTTTCTTACACCCGTCATTCGTTCTTGTTCTCACTGACCCTAATGGTGTACTTGTGCCAATGTAGTTTCTTGTTCGCTCCTGACCCTCCAGTAAATCTGCCAATAACCTCCACAATGTGCACTGGCAGAGGAATGAAAGAGTTTGAGAAGCCCCATTGTTATTCTGCACAGCATTGTCTCTTGGCTTCTTGGACTGCACTTCAATATACTAGAAATTAAAATATTTATGGCTGATTATCATGGTAGCCATAAAGTTTATAACAGAAAAATGGATGGAATTCTAAATGACATCCATTATAGGGCTGAAATATCATCCTGCAATATTTATATCGATACAATATTTATAATGTTACTTAATCAGTATAATCTTACTTTTAAGGGATCAGTACGAATATAAATGGAACAGACTTCAATTCCTCAGTCACACTCTACTGAGAGTCATCTCACATGGAAGGCAGTGTGCGAGAAAATGATCTTCTTCTAAGGTAAACATGTGTATTTTATGTTCATTAAAGTATGACAAGGAGCAACATGGTTTCACTGAAAAATGTCAATATAATAATAATTTCAAAACAGGGTGTGATCAGACTCAAAACAACGGCAAAAGTTTACTGTTTGCTTAATCAGTACGACTGTGGATTCAGACAGAAGGTATTACTTATTCAAGAAGCAAAGATTTCAGCATCTAATAATCATATCACAGCCAATTTTATTTCTCTATCTTCTGTGGGCTCAATTCACTAAAAGAAAGCCAGCAATATGTGGTAAAGAATTGAATGCTTATACTTTATTTAATCTTTGTTAATCAAATTAAAGAGTGCAGTTTTCAGAAGGCTTTTTAAAGAAGAGTAAAACTAGTCTCCAACTCAATTTTAGTTTATTATTCAGTCAAAATTTCTAGATATTAATGTCAACCCAAAGTTATATCCCTTCTACATAAAGGTATAAATGTCAAAACGTCTATAGTAAGAGAATATAAAACTGCCTAAATAAAATTGGCACTAACAGCTTCTCAGTATAAAATACAGTGCAGTTAAGTGAATAAAGGTCGTATTTAAAGAGGCAGAGTAAGCAGCATTAGTGATAATTAACATTTTAATGAATATAAATTTGATTGTTAGGAAAAGGCACTAAAAGACTTGACATATTTCTCTCCAATCCCTTTCACTAAGAACAGCTTCCATGCGTTGCTTTTGTGTTGAAACAGAAAATACTGAATCAGGATAGAATTTGTAGAGCGATAGGTGGGTTATGTTCACTCAAGAAAATACTTCTCCTCTCATTCATTATCAAGTTACAACATTTCCATAGCAATCAAAACAGCAGAGGAGTCAAAATTCCCAAGCATCGCCTTTAGAATAGGTAGAATTTTGGAATCATGATGGCCTGATCATCATGAAACAGGATCATGAGGACAGCTGTGGTAATACACCGCACTGCCTCATCAGTACATCATAAAGAAGTCTAATAATGAACAGAAGGCTACATTTTGAAATATAGTTGTTGATAGGCAAAGATAAATTTGTTGTGACAAAACATGCAGAATAGGGGACAGCATCAAAATGACAGATTCTAGCCATGGCCATGACATTCTGACTCATGTTGCTAAATTCAGTCAGTCACACTGCATTCCCTGCTCCTGGAGTAAGATGTCATTTCACCCAAGTGAAACATCACAAAACAGCTAATCCTACAGTGGCAAATGGCCAGGCTACAGACTGTACTTCTGGCATTAATTATTACCACTCTGCCAGCCAGTAAATGACCTTATCACCCTAGCTGGGACTGAGCAAGGATTAGACATGTCACATTCTGAGGTTACAATTATTGTAGTTATTAGCAGGGTAACATGTCAGGGAGCCGAGGTGAGTAATTTAGCATCACTAGAGAGAAGCCTGAGACTTCCGTTTGTGGAATCACATTGTCTGAGGCACAGCTAACCAGCATTTTCCAAAAAAAAGAGTGAAATAAAATATAATGAAAATTTACAGTTTGAACTCATTTTCAAAGACACATAGTCCAAAGGCACTGTTTGTTTGTAAACCTGTCTCCTCT
The DNA here is from genome assembly GCA_013397515.1 of Upupa epops. NCBI lineage: Eukaryota > Metazoa > Chordata > Aves > Bucerotiformes > Upupidae > Upupa > Upupa epops. Next base: position 432,139 of record VZRI01001208.1, on the reverse strand, counting down.
GGATAAAGATTACTGTGATTCTCATTTACAGTGGCATGGCAACACCATAGAGAGTTGGTAGATCATGATTAGATGTAATAACAGGAAAAAAGGAAACAAAATTTAGTCATTCTCTGATCATAGAGTCATAGATTCATTAGGGATGAGAAGGGACCTCAAAAGATCATCTAGTCCAATCCCCCTGCCACAGCAGGATCAGCCAGACCAAGTCGCACAGGAACACATTCAGGAGGGTTTGGAACGTCTCCAGAGAAGGAGACTCCACAATCTTTCTTCCTATTTCTTTCCATCTTCCCACAGACAAGCAAACAAAATAAACATGAGACTTGTCTATGCATTTGAGCAGTTTGGGCACGTATAGATGATTGGAAAAAGAAATAAATCTTCAATATTTTGCAAAGACAGACAAAACTGTAGACAAAAGTTTCATGTAAGAAAGTCCTATAACACAATCATAACTGAAATAGCTTCATTTGAAGTTTCCTCTCATGTATTGTAATGAATGCATCTCAATATATTTAACTTGAAAAAAATAACAGTGAAAAATGAATGAAATATTAGACTATCTGCAAATGCTACAGAACTACAGTCTCCAATCTCTTCTGCAGTCTTAATCTAACTATATTTTTCTTCTTCAATCAATTTCCAGTGTTTGTTGTATTTGCCTAAATCAGCTGACTGGATAAACCAACTATGTAAACTAGCCAATGGTTGAGGAGTAAGACATGTATGCTTCTCTTCTCTTCATTGGGATGTCAACCATCAATCCTGTTTTACATGTGCCTGAAAGAGATATGTAATTTCTCAAACTGGAGGAAAAGGTATTCCTTTGAAACTATCACCTTCTAAGTAAAGGTCTTTCTTTACATAGCAGCTGTTTACTGCAGCTCTTGTAGGTCATCACAGTTCATCCTATTGAAATTCCAGGAAGGAGTGCTGTGAACTCTATAGAGGTAGAAGGAAGAGTGTGCACACATCCAGCAATGCCCCTACACCCCTCTAGTTTTCACGCACATGTCCCATCCTTCGTTGTCATGACAGCAACTTCTCCAATTTTTGTAGGACTTTGTGCATGGAAAGGCATAACAGAGTTAGCATCCTTTCAGTCTTCATTGCTTTTAATAAAGATTGTGTGTTGTTCTATGAAAATCAGGTTATTTTCTCCTTTATGTTTTTTCAGAAGGAAAAAAATGTCAATACCATTACTGTATAAAACCTGAAATGCTGCAGGGAGCTTTCAGGCTAGATGGAGGAAGCCTTGGCTTGGTAAAAAAAATCAGTCATTGCTGCAGCTTTACCCACAGTTCTAATGTTTGTCTACTTACTTTCTAATAGTTCATTAAGGATTTCTCTAAATCTCTCAACAGACTTGAAGGAAAGAAGGAAAAAAAAAAAACATCCCACTTTGGTTATCATAGAATCATTAGGGATTGAAGAGACCTGGAAAGATCATCCAGTCCAATCTCCCTGCCATAGCAAGACACCCTAACCAGGTCCAGGTGGGTTTCAAACATCTCCAGAGGAGATCCCACAGACTCCCAGGGCAGCCCCCTCCAGTGCCCCATCACCCTCACTTGGAAGAAGTTATAAAGTCACAGAATCAGTCAGGGTTGGAAGGGACTACAGGATCATCCAGTTCCAACCCCCCTGCCATGGGCAGGGACACCCCACCCTAGAGCAGGCTGGCCAGAGCCTCATCCAGCACAGCCTTAAACACCTCCAGGGACGGGGCCCCAGCCACCTCCCTGGGCAACCCATTCCAGGCTCTCCCCACTCTCACAGTGAAGAACTTCCTCCTCAAATCAAGTCTCATCATATTCCTGAAGTATTTCTTCTTACACACTTGACTGAAATTCTGAACAACCTTAGAAAAGCCCCTAAAGAGTTTGTATTCAAATTTCAACTGAAACTCAGTTCATTGTGGCTACAAATCACAATCTAATATACTTCCTCTGTGTTTTTAATGATCTCTTAGGTAGCTAATGATCACTTAGAATAAAATAAGCTTGCTTTCATTTGCTGCAAGTATAGGAAGGAGAAGAGAGAGGTAAACAGAAGAATAGGAAGAAAATATTTTGAAAAAAAAAAAGTAGGTTGAACTAAACCAGCAATAGTTCCCTACTGCAGGGTTTGGTTGTTTCATCTCCTAGTTTAAGGTTTTGAGATTTTGCAGAAGTTTTAGAATTTAAGCCAATTGAGAATTTTCTCTCAACCTCTCAATTACTGCTGACAAACAAGACTTGATGCAGAAGAACTGTGAAAAATGGATATGTTAAAATGTGTGCAAATCCAGAGCATTTACTCAAAGAACTGTAATTCAGATGCCACTGGCTGATCAGCAATGCCTGAAACAACTTCAGATAAAATTTCACCCAGCAAATCCTGAAAGGATGGTATAACTTTTAGATTAGACATCTTTCTAACTACATTCTCTTAGTCCTCTCTGTACATTTCCTGAAGCCATCTGTGCATAAAGATATAAAGTGCATTCCTTTCTATGCTCTGGATCCATATGCTCGATCACCATATGACCCCTCCCCAGCAGAGAAGACATATCTTTGGTGATGACAAATATTAAAGTACTGTTTTACGTCTGAACAACATGTTGTAGCTGGCACAATGCTAACAGAGAGTAGAGAGCTTCAGAAACAAAGATGAGGCTCAAAATTCAATGTATTTGTTAACTTTCCTAACTTTACCCATCTGGGAATTAACAGGACTTTACATACAGCTGAGGTCAACATGAGTTTTTGAATCTGTTCTGGTTTATTCCACTAGGGAAAGGAATAACTTAGCCATTTAGAGCTATTCTGTGCTTAAAGCATCACAGAATTTACATCAAATAAAGGTTAAAGAGTTAAAATTGGCAAGGTTTTCTCCACACAGTGCTGGAGAGCAGTATATGTAAATCACCTGATCTCATGTCCAGAGTCATCCGGTGCTGCAGCAGCCTTCTGGCTGCCAAAAACTTGTCTGGGTGGACACTCCTGATTTCACATTCTATATTTTGGGAGGTTTAAAGATGTCCGATGGTGATAAACAGTTATAAGCAAAACCTGCTACACATAAATAAAGGATCTTTGTATGGGTTTCAAAGCCACTATCATTCTTAGCAAACAATATAAAGAACGGGATAAAGAGTCAGGCATTTAGACAGGTTTCCCAGCAAGCATCTAGTGTTGTTTGAGTGATGGGGAAGTATTGTCAGTGAGGAAAAAACAAAGCACTTCAGTGAAACTCAGACTCACCTTGTCATAGAGTACTCAGACAAAACAGCAGCAGCTCTGCTGCTGGATCTTACCTTTGTTTTAACATTGAAGGTAGTGACAAAAGGGACAGCACTCCACAGCAAAGCCTGGGACGTTGCCTAGTGTAGTCTGAAATGCAATCAGGTTTGGAATCAGGCAGCCTGTAAAGTGAAACTGAAAATGCTGAAGTGGGAGCATCTTCAAACAGACATAATGGAAACTGAGAGATTGTCAGGAGCAGGGTCAGAGATGGCAGAGGGTGATTTTCGATATATACAGCAGAGAGCTGCCTTGTGATGCTATGCAGTTATACTTAAGCTCTGAAGATTTACAGCTCTGCAGTTTCAAAGAGCTATTAAGAGGATGTAAGGGATATATGCATAAAACAATAAAGCACCACCTAGTACTTCATTTCCCCCTTGCATAGCTCTTCACAGTTTAAACATGAGGCCCATCACAGTGCTTGCATGTTGGGCAGTCTGGTATTGACACCCATGGTCAATACAAAACATTCTCTGTACCATTAAGCCCTTTGTGCCATTTCTCTGTGTTCAAATATCTCAAATGAGAATCCACCTTGTTAATTTTACACACATTGGTCTATAGTCATCCATACTTACCTACAGCGCTGCATATATGTGGGCTCAAGAGGGGGGACTTATTACTGACATTTCTCAAAAGCATTCTTTACAGATAAATCAGGTTCTGAACTGAGGAGTGATACCTGCTTACCTTAAAACAAGAAGAGATATTAAAAGTGAGAAGACTAGGAATTATTAGTAGCAACTAAATCAAACTGGATGTTTGCAAGCAATTAAAACGAAAGAAAAATACCCACTTAATTTACTTAATGAATTTCCCTTCTTTGAGCTGATTTACTGTCATCTTCTTGAAATGGCAGTAGCTAGAGCTTTGACTCTTGTGTAGGTCTTAATGCTTTCTGAGATATTTTTTTCTTTTACAGCTTATTTCAAGGACTTTGAGAAGGATTTAGATTAATTTTAAATTGTATTCATAAATCCTTTTTTCTCCTTAATAGGAAGCCACTCTTTTAATCAGAAAGCAAGTTGCTTCTCTCCAGTGCAAAATCTCTGAGATCCATCAAACTAAGTTCTTGAGACCTGTCCCAGGTTTTGGCAACACAAGAGGAATAACCAGTTACATCAGTGAAAACTACGTCTCTTCTTCTTCCGTTTGGAAACTAGCTGGCCTTACTTAATGAGGAGCTTGTGCTTGGAGTGAATGTTACTCCATTTCCTTCTTATGTGCAAGCCAAAGAGTCTGTGGACTGGCTTGTCAATCTAGCTTTTCATTCATAATTTAAAGGCAAATCCCATTAATCCTGTTGGTCTCAGTTTACATATTAGATGTGCCAGTTCCCCAGATAATGGATGAATGTAGAGAGAAGGCACCTGGTTCAGTTCTACCAATGCTTTCGCATCTTTGCAGTTCAGTATTTTTAAATGTGCTAAGTCCTGCCTGACAGCAGTCTTGTCAGACACTAGTAAAGTTCTTTTCCTCCTTTAAAATCTTCCATGTTATTATTGCAGTGACATTGGTGCCATATTTAGAAAGGTGAACAAAACCCCAGCTGTCTGTAATAAATGTACCAAGGCAGGATAGAGGAGTCTCCCAAGTGTCAAAAGATCTGCTTTCTTAAAATAGGGAATAATTATTTCACTCTGGCTTCTTTAAAGATTCCTCTCCTAATAACGTGTATTAATTAGTATTATTGATTTCACTTTCTGAATGCATCTGGGAAACTGCACTTGTTTGGTTTATCTGATGGGAAAGATGCATCTTTCCCTCCCAGAGTAGAGTAGGTTCCTGTACACCTGTTTGTAATTAATATTTCAGCGTAAATGTCTGCACTGAAATCAACACAGTTACTGCTGCAGAGTGCATTAATTTGTATACTACTTTAAAGGGGTGCTATGGTAGACTGAGATAGTCCTAATTCAGCTCCTTCAGGTTGAATAAAATGTGAACTCTACAAATTATGCAACATGTAAAATGCATCAAACAGAAAAGATGACTGTTAAACTGTGAACGCGACGCTGAGATCAATATAACAATAAATCACGTTCTGCTTAGAAGAAAATGGTGCTTTTGAAAGGAAAGACTTTTTCCTTTTCAGAGCTTTCTGAAGATTGAATCTTTTTGTACCTTTGGTCAGAGCCAAAATCATTCTAAAGCTGATTTCAGGAGGCATGAGTGTGTTCTGAAATTTGTCCCTGATAGTATAATGATTGGTGCAATCTGATGGCGAGGAATCACTCCCAATAAGTGAGAATCAAACAGAACATTTTTAAATGCTGCTCTGGAAATGTGGGGAGAGCAACTGCATCGCCAATGTCTGGTACGATAACAGTGTCATAACAGCTGATGCTGTTCCAGTACTCATGCTTTTGATTTCATCTCCAGTTAATGAAGACAAAGAGTATGAAGAGAAGCAAAAATAAGATAAAGAAGATTCCAGTTAGAACCTGATGAGTGGTGGGAGAAGCAAAGTTACCAATTCTTCCCAGGGAGGGTACCAGAGCACTGGAACAGGCTGCCCAGGGGGGTTGTGCAGTCTCCTTCTCTGGAGATGTTCTTTCGAGGTCCCTTCCGATCCCTAATGAGTCTATGATTTGGGCAAGATAGGTGAAACTCTAGTTTTCCTTTGTACTGCACTTTTAATAATATTTGAAAGAAAGATGATTTTCCTTGTTCAAATGTTCACGCAAGAAGTACTTCAGCATGGAAGAAAAAATTTTTGAGGAATAAAATTGGGTAAATACGATATTATTGTGTTTGGGCAAATAGGATATTATTGTGGTTTTGTGGATTTTAGTTTTTCATTTGAGGAAGCTCTGCAGTGAACATTATGAAGTAATTTCCTATGGAGTAGAAAAGTAGCTCAAAACAAACCATTTCCCCTCTCCCCAGCTAACTGTTGTTGCCTTGTATGAGGTAGGGAGCTTGGCACACTCTTCTCCAACATCATGTGACTGCACTCCTGTTGACACTAAGACAGAAAGCAGCAAAACCCTCCCATCATCACGTACCTAGTGATGAAGGAATGAAACCTTGGCCACCTCTTCTCCAAATGTTTTGCACTGATGGTGTCGCTCTGTCATTTCATGGACGTTTGCAAACATGAAGCTGCAGAGTTTATGGAACTGGTAAATACTGTGCAGCACTGCCACCTGCACGGCAGTAGGGAATCTAGGGAGAAGAACCTATCATCATTGCCGAAAAAGGACAAAGAGAGGATAAAAAGTGATATTTCTGTATCTATATGGAAGCCTGGCGAAGGTCTGCATAGTCCCACGAGAGGTATTTTGTTTGCGTATTTAAACAAATAAAAACCAAACTGTGGCTAAAAATGGATATAAACTGCCCTTTAAACAGAGTATTGCTATTTTCCTACAATGTGCTTGGAGTTTCAGCACATATACGAAGGAGAACAGCCCGTGATCATTAGTGCTAACATCCAACGTGAACATCTGCATCTCACTGCTGCCAGCAGTAAAAAGCTGCCAGCCCAAATAGCTGTAATAGCCAACTCCAGAACACAGAAATGCCTAGTAGATACACAGAAATTTCTTCTAACCTCTGGGCTTCCTCTTTACCAAACAGTAGGAAGCCAACATGAACAAGTGATGCCCTGCTGCTGTCCCAGATATCCCCCAAGTTCTGTGCCTTGAAATTGCTCCAGCCTGGCAAAATAGAAAAAAAACTCACCCTTTTCCATCTGTCCCCCTGAAAATTAGGCCATCCCTCTGCTCTCCTGCTATTGGAGGTCTGGAAAATTACTGCTGTCCCAACAGTACTCTTCAGGTAAAGGAGCAAAACTAAAAAATGACCATTTATAGAGTAGTGGAAGGATTACCTAACTTTTCACAGGAAAAAAACCCTTTTCAGAAGTAAATGACGAAGTATGTTCTATTTAGTATGAAAGACAAAAAGGCAAGATGCATGAGCACTCAAGATTATCAGTAGTGATTGTACATGAAAGCTACAGTACTATATGTAAGCATATATTTATGGAATTGCAGATGTACGTACTCATTCACTGCTCCATACATCTGCAGTTCACACTATTTGATGTTTCCCTATAACATTACCCCCTTTTTTCCCTGCAATTCTGATGCTGCCTCACAATTCCTTCACTCTTCTTCTACTACTCTTCTCTATCATTTCAGAAGACAGAAAGTATTCTAGCACAGAACTATTCTAACACAGGTATTCTAACTTTCAAGATAAGAAGTGAATATTCTAAAAATGAGAAAAGATTCCTAAGATGAGTTGTGCACATGGCATTGACACCAAAGAAGAAAATCGTAAGAGGTTGCTTCACTGCAGAGAACATCTGAAAAGGCAAGTGACACACCAACAAACCCCAGCAAATGGAAGTCAAGCGGGTGTCCAAATGAAAGCGCTGATGGCCATGCCTAGCATGAAAACTTAATAAAGTGGAGACAATAGAACACCATTTGGGAACAGAGAGACTGCTCTGATGAAAGAGACCAAACTGAAAAAGATGATAGTGACCTTTTAAACCCATGATTTATTGAATCAAATTATGTGATTCAATAGCAGAACCATGCTAACAAAAATCACGTGGGTTGTTAATAGATATCACTGGGGTTGACTTAAGCTGTCAGGTACCCTGAACATCAATGGCCTTTCCCAAATCATCTGTGAGTCTCATTTTGTCCACATTTCCAAAACGAAACAAATCAATGGAATACATGAATAAACACACAAAAGTTTTCAAAAGCAAACTGGGAGTAAATCACTGGAATGTGTTTTGAGACATTCCATACTCTTGCCATTCTAGTTCTTGCCCTTTGTCTTACAACAAGTTTCTCACTGGCCTGTTTTGCTATAACTAACCTAAAAACCACTTCGTTTTGGGAGCTCAGCTCTCCATGTAAGCAAGATTTGAACAAATAAACTATTAAGTAAATAAGGCAATAACTTTTGCCACCAGTTCATTCCCCAGATAATCACTAAGACTTCAAACAAGCGTTCAAGTTTTGAATGTCATTTTTCACAGCTGCTAGATTTGTCTCTATCCTTTTCTTCTTCCATGGTTCCTATCAGGCACATTTCAGTCTTCCTTGTTCTTTTGCTCTCCCAAAGGTCATTAATGTAATTCACGTCTGTCCAACATTAGAAAGAGTAAAGGCAATGCTGCATGGATATTGTAGTGCATATGGAAGAGCTGAGAAATAAGCATCAAATAACAAGGGAAAACAAGTTTCTTATGGTTGCATTGCGTGTATGTGGCTCTTTCAGTCTGTGAAACAGCTGTGAAGTATGGTACGCTTGTCAGATTAACTCCCAGGGCGACAGATACAATTGAATGTAATTGATGTAGACACGTAATACATTAAAAATAAATTATTAGCAGTCTGCTTTTCATTTTTTAAAGAAGAAAGAAAACCAGTAAAACGGTTGCAATACGTTTTCCAAAGGTTTGTTGCAGAATAAATTCTGGATTATCAGGCTTACTTTCCTAGAGTGGCAAAAATCAATTCAGTTGCTGCAAAGGCAGATTTATGAAGTGGCTCAGATGGCAATCTGTAAAGTGTTGAAAATCACAGCATAAAAATATCATGACAAACAACACAAGAGTGGAAGGGATTTGCTAAGTCATCAGCTCCAAACTCTTGCTATAAAAAGCAACTGTCACATTATCCTGCCCATAAACACATCAAGATTCAGTTCATTTTTGTCTCTACTGCTCTTTTTAGAAAACTCTTCCAAAAGCTTACTCTTCTCTAGGAGAGGTAACCTCTGCCCAGCTTACGCATCACAGTTCTGCTGCCAGTGTTACCATCTGCTTAAATGTTAATTCTCCAACATTTGCTCCCTGTAGTATTCAGAAGGAATAGTTCCATTTCTTGTAAGGTTTGCTTTCCCTTTTCCTCTGTAACAGGCTGTCCATTATGCTTAGTATCTAGTAGGCTGGTTCATCACTGGTTCTGGTTCAAACTCTGCGCCTCATGATATTAAATAAAAATAGTATATTAATTTAAAAACTGAGAGCAAAGGTAGAAAACAAAAGATAGAGGTGAGCTCCTCTGGCTGTTGTGGCCTTTGCTCTCTCTTCTACATGTGATAAGAACTGAAAAACTAATACGCACTATGGCCACAGCTGATTCTAAGGAGACTTCAGCTCTGAATTCATCTATTCATATATGCACACATTTTGCTTATGTAGTCACATATTTAATTCCACTCATTTTATAGAGGACCAGATGGCAAAACTTTTAAAAATCTCTGGGTTTAATCTCCACTGTCTTGCTTTTCAAGCAAGGTGATAAATTGCAAGAAAACAGTTATCTTGATTTATATCTGACTGTATATTCACACATGACTGTTGAGAGAAATTAACTGCTGTTAGAACAATGGCTATAATCAGCACTATAAAAAACTGCTTTGCTCTAGAGAAATCTTAGGAAGTGCTTTGATATTTGGGAAGAAAGCAAATTATAAATAGGTTATTGGGAGACTGCACTTAGATGTTCTGTAAATGTAAAGTTATCGCCTACAGGATGGGTCCTCAGAGGTCAGTAATTCACATAAAGTGAAGAAAACAACACAGTAAGAGAATCTTTTGCCATATGGACTCTATGATCGGGTGTGCGTGTAGGCATTCATTCAATGAAATGACATTTAAACACAGAGAACTGCAATTGCAAATCATGCACGTAGAAAGGTTATTGATGGCTGCCGTATGCTGAACAACGAGATTCTGGGTGGTGTTCTCTTTCAACAGCAGAGTAGGGTGCTGCTCTGAGCGTGGTGCTCCACAGGAACAAAGTGTCACAGTGCGATGGAATCACAGACATTAGGTTTTATGCACACCTCTTAGGGGACAAAGACATGTTCAACCGATGCAGCCGTCAGATGACTCAGACATCCCCTTGTTTAGCTGCATAGGTGTAATTATTTTCTTAATCTCAAAAACATGGTTAGTCTGAGTTTCAGATAAAAATAGCTATTTTATGTGGATTTTGAGTCACAAAAAGCTATACAATTTCAATTTTTTGCCTTGTATCTCTAAGTGGGTTTTGAATGTTCAGTGAGTAGGCAAATCCCAGCTACAGTCGGAAAGAGGAACAAACTGAGAACACAGGGGTCACAGTCTTAAGCTCCATCAGGGGAGGTTCAGACTTGACATTAGGAAAAGGTTTTTCACTGAAAGAGTGATCAGATTTTGGAATGGGCTGCCCATAGAGGTGGTCGAGTCACCGTCTCTGGAGGTGTTCAAGGCTAGGCTGGATGAAGTGCTGAGTGGCATGAGCTAGGTGTCAGATGTTAGGGTTACTTGGTTGGACTGGATGATCTTTAAGGTCTTTTCCAGCCTCATCATTACTGTGAGACTGTGATACAAAGCTATTGTGCCTTGTAAATCAGCTTAACAGGTAAAATAGCCAAGACAGCAATATGTAAAAAGGAACCAGTAAGTGGCGTGAGATCAGTTCAATTGCTGGAATGAAATTATTTGGCCTATGTGAAAGTGCCTAAAGTTATCCTGGAGCTCTGATCTTTCAACCCCAGGAAAGCAGTGATTAGAGAAATACTAGAAAAATGTAGCAGCATCTTTTGCCTTACCCAGTTTCTGTTGTGTTCACCTCTGCTGTAGGAAGCCCAGGTTCTCCCTATGTGGAGGAGGTGTACCTGATGTACAGGGGCTGATATCATGGCTACAGTTTTGCACCAGTGTTTATGTTCTTAAAGAAAGCCCCAAAGAATCATAGAATCATCATGGCTGGAAAGGACCTCCAGGATCATCAAGTCCAGCCATCATCCCAACTTCTCCCCAACTCCCAGACCATAGAATCAAAGAAGCAAGTGGGAAAGGCAACAAGTGTGAAAATCCAGTCCCAAACCCTACAAGTGACTATGAGATAGTAGTGTAGGTCTGATGGCTGGAAGAAAGGATGTGCAGGCAAGAGCAGGTCATGTGCTCAGAGCTGGGTGCTTGGGAAATCTTCCGGGTGTTTCAGCTGACATAACCCTGGCTGTACTATGAATCTTAAGCCTACAAGCACACTTTTTGGAGCAAACTAAGGAAAAATACTGAGATAACTATTTTCTGAGGGTGAAAATCTTAGGTAAATAACATCTCCGTGCCAGTGTGTGTCTTCTTGTTTAGGAAGAAATAAAAACTCTAATAAAGAAAAAATCTCTTGTAGCAAAACACTGAACAAAAATGGTTTTGATTATAGCAATGGGCTTTTTTACCTAAATTTGACAATACTGCTCTGATTTGCTGTTATGAGCAGCTTTTAAACTCCTACTTTCCTTTACTACCTTGCTGTGATTTCTTTTTTGAGCAGCCCAGAAGGAAATATGACAAATGCCACAAGAAGAAAAATCAAGTTACCTCTTTTAAAAGTGGTTGTCCAAGCACACTGTGAACATTCACACTTTCTCTAAACTGGCTGCTTTATGATTTTGCTTAATGAGAAGCAAAAATTATGGCAAGTCTATTATTAAATGAATTTCACATTTTCATGCTATTTTTTTTTATTTTATTACACACAAAAAAAAGCCAATCTCACAAATAGTTCTCCACTTAGCCCTGGAAAACTCAGCATGTAAGTACTATTTATGGCAAATGCAGCTTCTATCAGCTCTGATATATTCAAATGCTTACAGCTACTCTTAATTATTTTAGAATCATAGAGTCATTAGGGATCAGAAAGGACCTTGAAAGATCATCCAGTCCAACTCCCCTGCCACAGCAGGATCACCTAGACCAAGTCACACAGGAACACAGCCAGGCGGGTCTTGAACATCTCCAGAGGACACTCCACAGCCCCCCTGGGCAGCCTGTTCCAGTGCTCCGGTACCCTCCCTGGGAAGAAGTTCCTGCTGATATTGATATGGAACCTCCTCTGTTCCAGCTGGCACCCATTGCCCCTTGTCCTGTCACCAGATGCCCTTGAGAAGAGCCTGGCT
>VZRI01001208.1:374613-419885 GCA_013397515.1 Upupa epops | reverse complement strand
CCAGGATGCTGTTGGCCCTCTAGGCCACAAGAGCACATTGCTGGCTCAGATCATCCTGCTGTCCAGTAGGACCCCCAGGTCCCTTTCTCCTCCACTGCTCTCCAACAGGTCAGTCCCAACCTATCCTGGTCCCTGGGGTTGTTCTTGCCCAGATGCCAGCCTCTACACTGACCCTTGCACCTCATTCCATTTCTCTCTGCCCAGCTCTCTAGTTTTAGCTTGCTCATTTTTATTGCCTCTTTTGTTCTTTGGAAAAATAGCCGACTACTCTCCTCAACTCTAAACAGGGACAAGACAAAGCTTAATATTAAAACATTTTGTGCTATCAGAACAATATTGTTGTCCTGAAGGCATATTGACTTGTAGCATTCAGAGTTCCTGCTAAGAAAAAAATAACAATAAAAAAAGAGCAGCCTCTTAGGTGCAAAATTCATGGCTCCAGAGAGCTCATAATGCTCCAGGAAAAAAACAGATACACAGAATTTTGGCAATCTTCAATAGATTGGTAACTTTAATATTGCAGAGCTGCTGTTTGAGGTAAATTCAAACAGCAGGCAACTTCACAAAGTGGTTTAGACCGTATTAAGCCAGCAGGACTTAGCAAGGTGTGGGGAAACTGTCTTAAGGGTCTACCTATAGAAATCAGATCTTTTTCTTTGAAAACCAGAATTCGGTGAAGCAGCTGACACAGATCCACTCTGGTACCACTGCAGTTAGTTATGTGGCTGCTGCTTGCAAGGTTGTAGGAATAAAAACCTTGCAAGTGACACTTCTGATACCAAGAAGGGTGTCAGCAAACCTTGATGGAGAGGAAGGATAAACACGGAAGGAAAAGGCAATATTTCAGCAGCATCTTGTTTCAAGAATAATTATTCCCAATACGAACCGAAGAGTCTCCCTCCTTTAGGGCTCTTAGCAATGCAAAACTTACCTGGTGGAAAAACATTAAAAGCACTAAGCTTCAGCAAAAGTTAAGGAAAATAAAAGCAATAAATTCTATGTTGCAGGGGCTGATAATAGGAAAGAAAACAAGAGAGAAAGGACAAAAGGGGAATTGAATATAGTGAATTGCATTCTCAAACGAGGCATTTCTGAAAATAAGTGGAAGAACAGGAAAGCACACAGAAAGAAATGCAAAGCAATTTATATTCAGCCAAGTAAAAGAATTAAAAGAAAATAAAAATGAAACTGAGAGCATCAATGTATCTTGAAAACACAATAAAATTTAAAGGACTTAGACAACAAAGATATTAAATTCTTGTTCTTGTTCAGACAGAATTAGTGGAGTACCCACTGTACTGTATCAGTGGGATAACCCACTGTAACCATCACAGGAGTGTGGACAGAGAATAATCTCTCATTAAATAATGATGAGGCAGTTAGATAAAATAGAAAGTTTCACGTGGCCACAGTATGGCAATGGAGGATTTGAAATAGGGGTCATGCAACAATCCCCAAAGCAACCAGGACTTCCTGCTTCATTCTTTGGAAAGGAGGAAGACAGTTCAAACATGGGAATGAATTTACAGTGTTTTGAGATTTCCATTGAAATGAGAAGACTGAAGTGTCATGTGAGCCAGATAAAGATTTAACNAACATGGGAATGAATTTACAGTGTGTTGAGATTTTTATTGAAATGAGAGGACTGAGCCAGTTAAAGATTTAACTATGTACTGGAAAAGATTTAATATATACTGGAAAAGGCGTAGGTGGGATTCTACGATATGACTATGCAAGTGTTTGTTACAGTGGTCAAAAACTTTTGCTTTGAGTTTTGAAAGCACCCAAAAGTGATCTGATTTTTCAAAAGCTAAAAGCTATTCCATGGTTAACGGAAAGTCCGTGAGGTCATTTTAATGGAATTCAGCCTTTTCCTAAGATCAAAATAGGCATTCATGATGGATGCTCCAGGCTTAATGGAAACAGAATTTTAAATATTGAGAGTCTAAGGAAAATGTGATGAAAATTGGAAAGACAGGGAGCTATAAAGAGCCAGTATATGTGAGATTATTCCACAGGAACAAGTTAAGTACAGCTCTTTCATTAAACAGTTCGTTAATTCAGTAGTTGAGTTGAGGAAAAGGCTTGAGGTAGCTACCCTTGAAAAAAAAAAAATCACATGGAAAAATGTGTAACAAATGAAACTGTGTTGGGTGAGAAAGAGTGGAACTATCTTTTCTATTACTTTTCAATCCACATTTGAATTGGCTAAACCATTCATGAAATTGAACCATAACAGAGGAAAATTGAATGAAAATCCTTGTAAGGACTGCATGCTGGTAACTTACTTTAAATAACTCATTTGATCTAAAGTGTAGAGAGCTGGTTTTTCTCCTGCAACTCTCCTCACTCTTGTTAAGAAATTGGCTCTGAAATTTGTCAGGTAGGCAATTAAGCCTCCTCCCTCGGTCACTGGGCTGCAGGGAAAAAAAATAAAGATGAGCAAGACTAGAGGAAGATCATCTCTATGCAGTATTTTGTAAGCTGAAACAGAATGAAATGCTTGTTATCTCCAAGGAGCAATAAAATGACTGCTTCACAAGATAAAAAAGTTCCCAGTAATATACCAAAAGTTTAGGCTCTGTATATCTAGTGTATTTATTACTCTAAGTTCTCAGTCTGGGACCTGAGCACATGCAAAACACATTTACTAAATTCATGGCAAGGAAGCAAGTGTTGTCAGCGTGGAGTACAAAATAGCTGAGCACACAACAGAATTGCTCTGCCTTTATGCATCAGTTCTGAATGTGCATATGCATTATTTCATATATATATAAATAGAAACGGCTATTACTTAGCGGTCAGCAGGGTCCATAGCACAAGACTTTCATAAAACCCGCTAAAATACTTACCAGCCTGTCTTAGCAATGGCATCTCAAAAGTGTTTTACAAGAACAATGCTGCAGAAAAGAAAGGTGCAGTCATTCTCCTTAGTTGTTGTGTTGGGTAAGAGGAGAAATGGTGACCCTATTTCAAAGGGGTTTAGCATTTACTCATTTTAAGCTGTTTTTTGTGCTCAACTAAGATTGCCGCATACCCACAGGAGTAGCTTCCAAAACACTCAGTGAGGGCTCCTGTAGAGCTTTTTTGGATACATAAGAACCAGATGCTGTCTATATGGAGCATCCAGATGAGATGCATCTCCCAGAATTATACAGTGTAGAAAAATTAAAAGGATTTAACAAATTCAGTGAAGCTGTTTAGCTAAAATAGAAAATTATGAATAAATATTACGAGAATTACTATAGGACTAAATTCCTGTGACTAAAGCGCATAAGGAAAGATTCATAAACTACTTTGCTATTTGAAATACCTAGCTTTACCTTTAGCACATATTGTACACAATTGGGGTGGCTAAAAGACAAGATTTCCAGACCAAAGGCAACCGAGATTGAGAAAACAGAGAATTAACTTTAGCTATCTGAGAAGTCTTTTATGGAGGAGATGATGGAATGCTTGCTGTCTTTACTGAAAATTCAAAAAGAATAAAGCCTGAGGAGGACACTCAGTTGATATTCTGGTAATTCAACTGAATAAAAGTCTGTCAGAAACAGTTGGTGGTCAGCTGGGCTCTACCAGTTTGATTACTGACAGGTTAAAGTGTTGTTGTTTGTGATAATCCTAAACAAATGAAATACAAACGTCACTTCTGCTGCTTAGTCAAATTCCCTGATGGAATGAATCTTGGGGAGATGAAAGACAGGTTTTGGAAGAAAAGCCAACAAAATTAATGGACTTGCCTTAAGAAAGGAACTGAAGAACAGGATTTCCCACTGGGGTTTTGTTGAGAGTTTCAAACAGCATAAAGAATTGGTTTTAGAGGAATAAAATGAACTTGGTTCAGAATTTAAGCTGTCACACAAGATGACTGTATAAGCCTTGTTCCTATGTTTCTTAAGGAAAGGCCTTTTATTTTAGGGCCTGATCTTGACACAGCTTTTTGAATCAGAAAATCTCCTGCTATCCTACCTCCATCAATCTTGCACCTTTCGTGGCATTCACTCCAAAAAGCAGATGCCAAGTGTTTATAAGAAGTTGCATAATAGAAAGAAATTATGATCATTTTGATGCAGCATCCAGCACTCAGAAAGTAAGAAATTAAACACAGTGTTTTAAGGCATAAAGAAAACAATATCGAGCTGAAGTTGTATGGGCTATAACAACTCATGACAATGAGAAAGATAAATTCCATGCTACGCAGCAACCTGTCCCCGTTACTCAGCAGCAAGAACATATTGCAAGCGCTTCTGCACACACCGCAGTCAGGTGGGATAGGTGAATAATATCTGCTCTCTGGCAGAAAGGGATGGTTCTTTCTGTAGAAGTTAGATAGGATCAGATGAGAAAGTAAAAAAGAAAGAAACTTACCCTATCCTTCTTACATTGAATTATTTTCCTCTTTTCCCTTTAGAAAATGCTTCTGGTATGTTACTGTTGGGAATGAGTCCATGGTGTTGACCACACAGTACCACCAGAGAGTCCTGGATGAAATTAGTCTTTTCTGCTTGTTTTAAAGAGACAGGACCTCCCAATGAACTGGGCTACTACTGACTTATGAAAAACCTTCCCTTCTTCTATCATCCCTTAAAGCTGCAAGACATAGGGAGAGTAACTGATGGGGATCTCAGATTTACCTTAAAATGTTTGTGATCATTTTTTATGTGGCCAAGCTGCTGAAAAAAAACAAACAAACAACAAAACCGACCACTAAATATTTTTTAATCAGTTTCATTTAAGAAAAATTGGAACAGAACATCTTAGGATAAAATTGTGGTACTCCTGTTGCCAAATGCCCTCTACAGCACACGTCTGTGAACTGGTGCAAAAGACACAGTTGGAAAAGCTTATGTGATAAGAAAACACATTCATAAATGTCTCTGATTTAAGAAAATACCCCTCTTTCTGAAAGAAAATCTCCTATTTCTAATGAAGCATGTTGTGAGATACTGCTGTGTTCTGTAACTCTGGTGTAGGGAAAGCCTTGAGGTAGACATTCTTACACTGAGCATGACCAGCAACCTGAAGATGTGTTTTATGCATTAAAAATACGCTAAGCTTCATAAAAAGTCCAATACTGAAGTCAGACAATGTCCTGTAGCAGTCTGCAGACAAATTTCTTCAAGATTACACTGCAGATAAATAGTTTTAGAGACAGAGGAAAGCAGCTTTTATATCTGTGCTATTTTTCAGTCCACTCTCAAAAATGAAGAGGTATTAACAAGTCTGTATCTCATCTGTAGGTTAGAGAATATCTTTTAAAAGAATGTGCTTCCATGCACCTGTGATTGTATGAAGCTTCTAAAAGTATTTACATCTAGCTACCCTTGAAATCTGATATAAATTTTTATCTGATATACATTCTGTGAATAAGCAAAATACTTCCCACAGAATAATCCCAGGTTCTGCTGGTGAGACAGTTACCAGCCAACTATAATTTACAGCACGTATGCACAACGATTTCCCTTCACACTTGTCCCAGTAAAGAAAAAAGAGCGGATCCACAGAATACATTTCTCTTTGTCATGTCTGTCATTTGCATGCTTCATGCGTGAAGCTAGAGATCAAACATCGGTGAGCATGTTGGATTTTAATGAATTTCTCATTACAGCAATAAAAAACAACTAGAGTTGTCATTTGAGTTTTATGAAAAAGACAAAAGGGATGAAACACCAACGTTTTGATGGCAAGATGTGATTCACTTCTTCGTTATATTTTAATAATTAGTATTCTCTATAAAATTTCTATTTAAAATATGTGATTATAAAATAGTATTTCCCACTTCAGATTTGTAAAGTCAGATAATTAAGAAACAGAATGGTCTTACCCAGGACTCAGCAGTGCTAGATCAGGATGTCTTAGCTGCTAACCTATGATCAAAGACTTAGGTATACTCGCTGGCCTCACGTTTGTAGACACTGGAACAGATTTCCCTTTAGCTCGTTTTAGAAGAAACCTTGCTTTCACCAAATGAGGATCTAGAGGAAGCAAAGACATTTTATTTCATTTTGAATAAAATCTAATATAAAGCTTTAGCCATTGAACTGAGATTGAGGACTCAATACAGTATTCGATAGCTCTGTGAATAAAGAGAACTTACTACTCCTTCCTTTCACTGTACAGCAAATCACTCTGGTAATGCATAACATGCTTTCAAGGTAAAATATGTTGGTCTCAGAAGGTTTATCTTGTGTAATTTGGTGTCTCTGATAGTAAACGACGCTGCTACCTACATTAACAACAGAAATATGGAAGCAAAGGTCATGCTTTAAATACAACAATAACATGTTCAACCCCTTCTCCCTCCCACACCAAATGGTGTGACATTCACTTTGTGTTAGATGGGTTTTTCATGCCTCTTTTTATTTAAACCAAGAAAATAAGGTTGTTTTATACTGCAACCACCAGTTATTGCTATGAACAGAGAATACACAAGGTTTGAGACAGTTCTTTGAAAGACATACCTTTCCATGCCTCTCTTCAAATAGAATTACATTAATTGTATTAATTATTCTTATGTTTATTTCTAAAAAGACTTTTCTCCTTGTGAGATTCATATAACACTGATATTTAGAAGCATCTGCCCATACTAAAATTCCCAATGCAAAGATGGGCATTAAATATGTTCAACAGTAAAGCATTAACCACGTTTCATACAAGATGTGTTCTTGAAAGGGTGAATAACCTCAGAATTAAAGCTGCCCAAAATCAGCTGCACAACTAATCCTATATTGAAAGCTAGTGATGAGTAATCTGACTCGTTGAAGTTGCTTACCTGAGCACACAACTCTTGAAATTACTAGTACCAGAGTGCAGTAAATGAAGAGACTGTAATATCTCTGAATTATTTTTATGTGAATTTGCAATACCATGATAAATTCTCCTCCTGCAGACGTCAGTTGCCACCAGAGATCTCAATATAAAACCCTGGTGGTGAAAGAGGTAGATGGGTGCTTTTTTCCTCACAACAAAGTGCACCCTGTCCCAGTCATCACTTCACTGGGCTGTACAAGAGGAGCTGTACTCTTCCTTCAATTTCAGTGCTTAGATATCTTTGTTTCAGCCTTAATCATTCTTGAAGGTTAGGAGAAGACATCTGATTACAATTGGTTACTTTCAGATGGAATTACAGCTGCCTTCCATAAACAGAATCATTTGTTCTGGATGCATTTTGCATTACTTAAAACAATTGCCTTCTTCACAGCTTTGTGCTATTCACAGCCAACAGTTGACTCCAGAAGCAGTTCCTCAAGCATTATTGCTATTCAGCTGCTTATGTGTAGTGAGCTCCAGGCTTATATAAACAAGTCATGTTAATAAAATAATCCATTTTACTTCATATTGATTATTGATCACTATTATTAATGTTATAGTCTTGTAGCATAGGAAGAAGCGTATGAAAACCAAGTCTCCTTAGTACTAGGGAGACCACATTTGTACCATTAACATATTTCTTTATGAAATGTGCATTTTTCTACCACAGTCATTACAGAACATATAGACAATACATCCCTCCTCTGCTATTTTCCCACTGTATTATCAGCACAAGCTACGGTCATTGCTTTGTATTTCGCGTAAATTTATACTGATCTGTAGGAGAGAATAATTTTTCACATGACAACAAAAAGCAGTCCTATGTATTTGATCTGTATTAAAAAATAGCTCTTGTTACAAAGACTAACAGCAGAATGAGTCAAAAATCTATCTTTTACAGGTCTGGTTGCATCTGATCTATTTTCTAAGTCAGGTATATCCTTATTCCTCTTCCCATTTCCTCAGGTCAGCATCAGGCCATCTCCCAACTTTTTCTCACTCAGATAAAAAGTTTTGTAGTTCTGAAAGGAAGTTAAGCTCTAGACCATGACAAAGACAGAAAAGATTCTACAATTATTTCCAGTTTTCACCTACCTTGGGCCTGTGAGATTAACTGTACAACGACAGTAATTGCTTTGCTATGCCCAGGAAAATACGAAGATGTAGTTTTATTGGCGACAAGTCTGAGACAAACTCAGCATTTTGCACGGGCACACCACATGGATGCAGTCAAGCTCAAACTATAAAAGCAGGGGAGATGTGGGTATAAGCAAGCAGTTATTTGTCAGTGGGACTTTTTATTGCTAGGACAAGTTGAACCGAGTTGCCTCACTTGTGTCCTCCTGTCACATTCTGCTGGTAGACAAACCTTTGGACTTGTGCCTTTATAACAAGAGGTGAGGCAGCACATTTGATGATCATGTCTGTAAGTCCACAGATGCAGACTGTGGTACACTGAATTCTTCTGCCTAGTCTTTCCTTCTTTCTCTTTAATAAAAACAGTTTGATATGTACTATATCAAAATTATTTGGGTTTTATCTTTAATTTTCAAAGGTGTTTTTGCGACTATTATTCACTTTGAACGTTGAGGAAATTAAATCCATTTCTGGATGTGTCATTATAGTTCTTCACTGCAACTTTCTGCCTTTCAGTTCCACTTGTTTTTTCATGGCCCAAACAGTTATTTTTAGCTCTTCTCATTTCCAAAAGGCTTTGTTATGATATAAGGACATTTATCTAATATTTCTTTTCAATTTTAGAGTCATTCATCTTTTCTTTTTAATTGTCAGATCACCTAATCTAAGCAAAAAACTGTTTTTCCCCCACACACGTTAACATCACTTATTTTAAATCTCCCTAGCAAGTTAATGCCAATATTCAGCCTGTGAGTCTGAAAATTTACAAGCTGGTAAGTGTCTGTTTAACCCGCCAGACAAGATCCATCCAAATCCAATTCTCTGCTTAAGGTCATGGACATTAGGAAGTCTCCAGCATGACTTTGTCTCTAGAATTCATTAAATATGAGATTTTTCAAGACCTGCTACAGCAGCTCAGTCCGAATTTCTCTTCCTGACTATTCCAGACACCTTTATTTTATCAGATCCTAAACCTAATCACTTTTGTTGTTTTCATTTCCATTCCTATATAAAACTGCAGGAGGGTTAACTCCCAGACCTTGTTCAGGCTAATCTCCCTCTTTCTATTAGAGATTTTTCTGAGCAGACTACCTCCTTGTGCTCTCCACAAGGATCACAGAAATCTTAAGGCAAACAATTGCCTCTGCATCCAACACCTAGCTGATTTATCCATGCCTAATGAAACTAGAGAGCGCTTAGTCTCATCATGATCTGCCTGTTCAAACAAGCCAAGGTTACTTCAAACAAGCAGCCTCAAACTCTGCCTCTTAGGCCATCTCAGGAGGTGAGATTTTGCCTTCAAGTGCAGTTAGTGTCAATGAACCAATTTGCAGGTTACCTTTGTCTTCCACAGGGCTGAAAAGGCTTAGGGAGTCTTCTCTAATTTGAGACTTCAAACCTTTTGGAAGCTCGCAGAGCTCTGTCGCGTAATGGCCTTTTTATTAATCCCAATGGCCACATTGCCCTTATGACACAGAAACCACCAAACAATCTTCTTAGAAACAGGACTTCTCCTGCTTTAGGAGATCTGCCAGCTGTAAAGTACTCTGATGGGAGCTGTTGCTACAACTTAAAACTGACCAATGCCCATCCATCCAAAAAAGAGTTGTAGACTGCAAGCCTTGCAAGTAGCCACTGGATCGCAGCATAAACTATCTCTTCTCATTTACAGATGTTTTTTAAATCATGTATGCCCTCACTGTATGGATTAGTTGCCTGAGTGATGTCCATCAGCTATCTGCACTTCACATTAGTTGATGAGCAAACACAGCAGAAAAGGAGAGCCATAGCTTACCAAGCAGCCCTGTCAGTAATGAGCACAGGATTAAATGAATGGCTGTTAGCTGTGTCAGGGGTTGTAAGGGCTCAGCTATTAGAAGAATATAGCAATTCCTGAACTGTGCACTCCTCTTTAGAGGCTGTTTTACTGTGGTGAGTGTTCAAAAGAATTCTCAACTACAGAGAATCTTTCCTCTTCTGCTTTCTGGTCACCCCCTTTTGGAGTCTCTTTTGAACTATTCCCAGTGCCTCATAGCTTTGTGACCCTTTCATGACTTTTATCTTCTCTGTCTATGTTTTACAAAGCGGAGTGTTAGGGAAAAGGTATGTGATTAGGGTTAATGATGGTGTGTCTGTTCTAATCACTGGAGACTAAAGCAAAATAAACATGAGTAACCAAAGGACTACATTGTCCTCACTTACTTACTGTAAGAGGGGTGATGTAACTAAATACTCATTTTATTTACTGATGCTGTGTATAATCATATTTTGATTTACAATTACATTCAGCCACTAAATGGAAGCAGTGTAAGAACAGGTATAGATAGATGCAGAGATGCCGATAAGGAAATCTAATAAACTTAACTAGGGTAGTCTAGTGTAACTGCCTCGGATAGCCATGCCAGTGACAGGACAATTTGCTACGTTAACTTAAAGAATTCATTTCAGGTTCTAAGATTTGAAAGACAGAAAGAAAACCCATGACATTCTCAGTTGGACCATTAGTTTCACTTAAGACTTTCCAAGATGAACCCATAGTATTAATTTGAATTGAATGCATCTTCTATATAAATAACTATAGCACTGGTGGGGTAGACACTGCACAGTTTCAATTGCATTTTTCTGGTGATCTACAGACAATCTATATGCACGGAGCAACAGTGCATACTGCTCTTTACCGGGGCTAAACAAGGAAATTGTTAAATGCCTCTTGGTTTAATGATAGCTGAAATGACAGGAAACCACACACGCAAACTGCCAGATGTCCAAAGACCCAGCTGAATACTGCGACCTAGTCTGTGTGGAGCTGTAGGTAGGAGATACTCAAAAAGCAGAGAAAGAGCAGCAGAAAAACAGGTATTGATATGATGATTTGGCACAGGTCATAAAGACAAATACATATGGACACACAGGTGATAAGCAAAAACAATTGGTCTCTAAGCCATTAATACATTCAGAAGCTGCATTTTGCAAAACTGCGTTAAAATGGTGTAATTCTCAACAATTTCTCTTTTTCATAAATTCAACTAATTTAAGATACTGGACCAAGTGATGTAAGCTCATATGAATGCAACGGAAGCAGATAATGGAAAGAACGCATGCATGAATCAGCACGTTCAAGTATGCCTTTATGTTTTCTTTTATTTGTTTAAATAGTACCCTTTTCACCAGCAGTTGAAATTATATCCCTGGATTGGGAAGTAAAATGTAATTATTTTAAAGATTAAACAATTAATTTAAGGCACTACTAACAGTTCATGTGTCCTTGGCAGACCTTGTCCTTTGGCTAGCTGATTGGGTTTTGAAATGCCTTTTAGCGATTTATTTGATCACGGTTGGCTCGTCTGTCCCTTGGCTGAAGTTTTCAGGGTCTATTTATGCCAGAAATTGCAGATTTTGTAGTGTGTATATGACAACAACGAAGCCTCCTTCCTCATGGCTGACTGATGCTTTATCACAGATAACCTAGCAAAAGACTTTACAAACCCATATTCTCGGAAAGTTCAAAGTACGTGAAGCGAGAGCATTCAGGGTTTTTGGGTTTCAGGTTCTGCTGTGAGGTTAGAGGAGAGGGATGATGAAAGGTCCACATCTAACTGATATGCATGAATTAACCTGAAGAGAGAGGATAGTTGCATCCAAAAGCCCTTGGTTACTTTTTACATTCAGGCACACAGATGTAAGCACATGAGGGATGCTATTTTTACACAGTGTCATCCTCATTTCAGGATACCAGGACAAGGTTCAGCCATCAAATTCCACGTTACCACCTAAGTCCTTTCAGCACAGCTCATTGGAACCGCCTGATCTAGCAGGTCAGCTAAGTAAAGAAGCTTTTCCCTCTGTGAGCCTTGGTCATGGCACAAAACAGGACAAGGAAACACTGGAGTGGGTGCATGGCCGTAGCATTTCAGGCACTACCACAGTAAGGGAAAATGAGATAACAAACAAAAACCATTGACAGTCTTGAGGATAAAGAAGGCTGAGATATATTTTAGTTTTGAGTGAAAATCAAGCGTTGAAGCTATGTCAAGCGTTAGGTAATCGTGTTGATTTTCTGTAATAATCTGTCTGCCATCAACTGAAAATTACTAAGCAAACCCACCATGATATATTCCTGATTCTAAGCAAACACTAAAATACAGACATGGTTGCACAATGCAACCATAAACACCTCTCAAATCCCTCAACTGCATGACCACAGAGGGTGTTATAGAATGTAGGGAAAAAATCAAAGAAATGTATGTAATAGCTCCCAAGAAATAGTGTCTTTTGTCAGTACAGATATTATGAGAGCTCAGAAGCATAAAGATTTAGCCCAGTGAAACAAAGACCTAAAGGACATATAATAGTTATCTATAAATACTTCAGTATGGGCAAATTGCAGGGTGTGAGAAAAGCTATTCAGGATGAAGAACCATACTAGCAGAAGTGCAAATGCATATTCAGTGCCTATGAATACACTGAGGCTGAACTCTCAGAGAAACAAGGGTCTGGAAAGCTGTCTGTGAGGAACTTTGGGGGCTAAAACCAAGCTCATTTTATATGAAGCTTTGAAAGTCTATGAAAATTCTTATGACATCTAAGCCTTCAAACGTAGGAGACTGGGCTAGATGCTCACTGCAATTTCTTTCAGTCTTTATTCCCATGTACAGGAAACACAGCAATGGTTTGGGATTGCAAGAAATAAAAACAATGTTGTGACAATCTGGCAGCTTCCTGTGGACATTGATTGTGAGGAAGCTGAATAACTTAAGGCAAAGACTTATTTTTGTCAAAGTGAATCATGTAAAATGGAAAGTCTAAAGTGTTTAAAGGTTTCCCCCTCAAATGGCAATTTCTTAAAAGGTGTTATTTTGTAAAGTGGATCCTATAGAATCCTTAGGGATTGGAAGGGACCTCAAAAGATCATCCAGTCCAATCCCCCTGCCACAGCAGGATCACCTAAAGCAAGTCGCACAGGAACACAGCCAGGCAGGTCTATCCTCACTTACCTTTGGATTTTCAGATGTTAATTGTGTGGGACACCCATTGCGCCATGTCAGGAAAATGAGTAAGACATTAACACAAACTATAGATAACTGAGAAATGTAGGTGCTCCTACCTATTTCTGTTCCAATTCCAAATGTATGATGTGGAACATCTGAGTTGCAGGCAGGATGGCTGATGGTTTTCTCCCTGCCAGTATTAATCATGCGGTAAGACAGGTCTTTAAAACAATTATCTCCTCTGTCACAAAAAAACAGTTCACAGCAAATACATGCACAGGCTACTAGAGAGTAAGCTGTACTTTTCCACCACATCACAAAAGCCATGTGTGCCTCACAAAGCCTGAATCATTTGAATACACATTTCTATATTTGAAAATAGAAAGATAGAATAGTTTAGATTGGAAGGGAGCTGAGAAATCATCTAGTTCCAATCCCTTTGCACTAGACCAGGTCACCTCTCACTAGATCATGCTGCCCAAAACCCTATCCAAACTGGCCTTAAACACTTGCAGGGATGGGGCATCCACAGCTACTTCAGGCAAACTCTTCCAGTGCCTTAGCGCCCTCACAGCGAGGAGTTTCTTCCTAAGATCCAATCTAAATCTCCTCTCTTTTAGCTTGAAACCATTCCCCCCTGTCCTATCACTAGACTCTCTCATTAAAAGCCCCTCTCAGATTTACTTTAGCCTTCTTCAGGTACTGAGAGTCTGCTCTAAGGTCTTCTCCATGCTAAACATCACCAGTTCTCTCAGGCAGTCTTCAAAGAAGAGATATTCCAGCCCTCAGATCACCTTCATCACTCACTCCAACAGTACATATATCAAGCACAACAAGAGCCATGTAACCAGTTCTCTGTAGTCTCTGCATTGCGTCACAAGCTGGTGCATACTGGGCATTTACTGCTATTTGTTTAAGTGAAAAGGCACAGCCCTTGCTGGAGAGGGAAGGTGTTGGACACAACCAGCTGCTGGGGAAAGGAGCATATGGACTATATCAGGAAACACCAAGAGGGACTATATAAATTAATTATAGCTTCTTACTTGATTAAGATCTGAATCCTATTAGATACTTTATATGGACGTATAAATAAAGACACTGGAACACAAGGAGTAAAACACTACATTTTCTCAAGGACAATAGATCTCTCTCACTTCACAGGAAAGCTTTATTGTCTTTCTGATAGCTGTATCTGACATGTGTCACATCAAAACCAGAAAACAGTCATTTCCTCTCCCAAGAGAACCATTATCCTTATTTGAGACCAACCTTCTTCTGTTCAGAGCACCAACCTGAACACAGCTAAGGATGTTAACACTCTTAAATAATTCTTCCATGTAAATTCATTAACAGAACTACTGAATGTAGCCAAGGACTTCAGAACCTCATAACAAAATTTAGAGACATTTAAATGAGGAGGATTAATTAAATGAATTTCAAGTGAAAAGAGGTCAAAGCTTCTAGCAAGTTGGTTTGCCTGAGGAGTCGAGGCAGTACTCAGGATTTCTTTGACACATATATATCAACACTCACATTGCTGGACAGGCTAATAATTGATAGAAAAAAATCAAGTCAGGCAGAGCACAGACATTTCAAGTGTGAAATTTCTGATGTGAGCTTATTCTGTATTACTCATGAGAAAAAGAACAATCAGAGAAACAACAGTAAAGAAAACATGGCAGACAGGTTTAAAAGAAATACTAAACTGAAAATACTATTTGGGAGCAGAGGGGAAACAGGAATACTTCAGATACACACATACATAGATAAATACAGTGATCACAGCATGTTCACATGAGCAAGGAGAACTTAGAAATAAAATTGGTTAGCATAAACATTTATCACAGAATCATTAGGGATCGGAAGGGACCTCAAAAGTCAGGGTTAAAAAAACCTTTGCAAAAAGCAAATGATAAATATATTTAATTCTGTCTTTCCATTCATGTATTAAAACCAAACACTTGAACTGGCTACTTAAAAAAAAAAGAAAACCAATAAACATTCATCTTTACTGGGCCTGGAGTAATGAATCGACATTTTTACAACAAAATCTTTAATTAACATGTCCTGGCAAAGAAATGGTGCATTAAATGTGGGAGCAGAGAAATAAAGCAAGCCTGATTAAAAAATAAAAAGAAAACCCCAAACCCCTTCCCCTTCAAAAATACACTTGGAAAAGGAAACACAGCAAAGAGAAAAGTGAAAAGCTCTTCCTATGGAAGATTTAATACTTTCTACCACCATGACTTCTCAGATTGAACCCTACCAATTTGCTTTACAGGAGGAGTTGGAGAGATTATTATTGTTGTGGGATACAGTACAGGAATATGTGATTGTGGGATCAACATCTAACTAGGAAATGACTGCTTGCCTTACAGAAAGAAAACAACCTTTCTGACAGTAATCCCCAGAATGACTTTACAAAGCTTATTTACTAATCCAAATTAGTTTAGTTTTCTGACTGACAGCTATTTAAAAATATTAAACAGAATATATCTGATCATAGCTTGTCATGGTAGAACATCTGGGTTGTAAGACATCATACAATTATTTACTATAGATATATATACTGGCGTCCAGGAGATACAACATCTGAGCTTTGTGTTGCCTCCTCCTTACTCTGATATACCTTAGCAATAGTGAATTCTTTCAAAGCTGGCTTCAAAGCTCAACACACCTAAGTGTTTAATAATGCTATCCAATATGACTGCTGTCTTCTCCATCTCGTCCAGTCCTAGTCTACATAGAATCATTAGGGATCAGAAGTGACCTCAAAAGATCATTCAGTCCAATCCCCCTGCCACAGCGGGATCATCTAGACCAAGTCGCACAGGAACAAATCCAGGTGAGTCTGGAACATCTCCAGGGAAGGAGACTCCATAACCCCCCTGGACAGCCTGTTCCAGGGCTCCGGTACCCTCACTAGGAAGAAGGTCCTGCTGATATTGATAGGGACCCTCCTCTGTTCCAGCTGGCACAGTCTCCCTCATCTTGTAGCCTCTTCCTTTATTCTTTTAGGAAGACAAAGTGTGTTGGATTCTTCTGGGAACTATTGCAGAAAGATCAAAAAGCAATACTACAAGGTTATTAAAAAATACATGTAACCTAGTTTGGGGACTTTTTAGGGACACATGCATCCATAAATGAAGATGACAGGTGTGCACCAGTCTGCACAATCTTCTGACAGTCTGGAGGCAAGTTCACCAAGAGGAATGAAGAAAATTATTGTCTACAGATGCAATAACATCCACTGTTTTGTTAGGTTGTTCACCCCGCACACTTGTGAACTGATGAACATCTTGACACCAACAGTAAACCTCACATCAGCTAGACTCTCACCTTCTGTCTTGCAGGTGCATTATGAAGCTCACCCTTAATAAAGAGTGATAAACATATGCTATAATGTCATAAGCAAATACCACAAGAAAAACTAGTGCAATTCTTACTTTGTATATAGAGGACCAAATATTTTTCATAAATAAATACAGCTACTGCTCCCTACAGTATTAAACCATCCACACATTGGCCTCAATTAACAAGAGCAGCAACAAACCACTAGCTAGAGCAATAGGCTGGGAATATGAGCTCCTGTTTCAAAAGGACAGGATCTCTCCATCTTCCCTTCCTTGTGGCATTCTGCATTTTCATACCACATCACCTTAAAGATGTATCTCTGTGCCAGCATTAAAAATAGATTTCAACAGCAGCAAGGTTGAACTTGATGCTTTGGGAAGTAAAAGCATAGCAATGATTTTCCTAGAAACATACCAAAAAAAAGGATGCCTGCTACCTGTGAGCATGTAAACTCAGTAGTCTACTTCTAAAATTTTACAGCTGATTTGTAAAATGCAGAGTTTTTAATGGAAAGAGTAGTAGATTCCCAGACTCTGAATGTTCCATGGTAGTGAATTCTGATAACAGAAACAGTATGCAAGCTTGCTGAAATCTGAGAAAGATGACATTTAATTCATTAACTGAAGCTATTATATATACGAGAGTCCTGGGACTTCAGATGCATTTCTTACTATGAATTCTCAGTGTCATTCTCAAATCCTCTCTTTTGTTCATTAGATTGCTAATTCTCAAATTCCTTGATAAATATACCCACAAAACTTCTAGTCCAGCAGCAACCACCCTCTCCTGAAGAACTTATAATAAACAAGTGGGTTGCTCTAGTTCTATCCATGTAAAATAAACCTTTACATATTGGCCAACACAGGAACATGACAGGAAAACCTTAGGAATACTGCCATTCAAATAGTAAGATAGTGCTCAGTCTATAGCATGATAACAATTTCAGACCATCTATTTATAAGTTAACAAATCCTCTTACAACTCAAATGAAAGCAGCAAGATTTGGTGAGAAACAAGACTTCACTTATATTACAACAGAATAGAAATTTCTGCAATGAAACCACAAAGCATCCAGAAATACAGACACAAGACACAGCGACTTACCAACAAATGCAGAAGAAATGCCACAAGGAAGCTGCACAGAGACCTTCCTCTATCACCTCCTGCTAATGAATTAATGCCCTTGCTACTGTTCTCCTGGTTACAGAAACCCTTTGCAATTTTCCTTGTCTGCAAGAGCAGCAGCTTCAAGCACCTACAAACAAGGTTACAATCTAAGTGCCGAGA
Source organism: Upupa epops (assembly GCA_013397515.1). NCBI lineage: Eukaryota > Metazoa > Chordata > Aves > Bucerotiformes > Upupidae > Upupa > Upupa epops. The sequence goes on along the minus strand of VZRI01001208.1, from coordinate 402,309 downwards.
TTCAACAAGCAGCTGAGCTACCCATGAGAAGGAGCCATCGAGGTTTGAAAGGATGAATATTCAACATGAACAGCTGAATGATGCTGTGGCTGCAGCCTAATTGTGGAAGTCACAGACCTTCTCTCATCCCCTCTTCTTTGCAGACACATCTAGAACCTAATGCCTCAACAGAGCTGTTTGCTTGTTGGAAAACCTTTTCCAAATGGCACTCTGCAGTACAGTACTTTGGGTCAAGTGTCATCATGCAGAATTTGCTAATACACCTCTCTCTGTCCAAGGTGAGGACCCAGCACATGCTGCTGGCACTTTGCAACCAGGGGACATGCAGCTATGATACATCGATCTCTCACAGCTACCACAGAGGTCAAACCAGGGCTCTTACTGTACACAGTGCTCCTCAGATGAATGCAAACATCATCTGAATGTTTCAAACACACATATTATAGAATAGAATCACAGAATCATCAGGGATTGGAAGGTACCTTAAAAGATCATCCAGTCCAATCCCCCTGCCACAGCAGGATCANCTTGAGATCCTAAAAAGCCCCTCCCCAGGTTTTTGTAGCCCCCTTCAGATACTGGAGGCCACAATAAGGTCACCTGGGAGCCTCCTCTTCTCCAGACTGAACAGCCCCAACTCTCTCAGTCTGGCCTCATAGGAGAGGTGACCTTTCCATCAGAACTTCATGGCAGAGCAGTTCACTGAACACCTGTGGCTTAGGACCACTCTTCTCTGCCAATCATATCAATAAAGGAGAAAAAGGATAAAAAAAAGTCTAATCTGCTTACTTTCAGGTACTCTAAGACTAACCTTATAGAAAAAAAAGATCCCTAGGAAATCAAGAGGCACTTGATGTAAATTAAGTAAAATCATTGTGAGACACATTCTAACACAGCAATAAGGAGAGGTACCAAGGTACCCAAGGTGGTATGTGCATACACAGATCAGCTATGCATGCTAGAAGTTTTCTTAATGCTCTTCTGTTAGTGCAACACCAGCACTGCCCTTGTGAAAATCATGTTTTTCCTCAAGTGCACTGGATTCCTGTTGTTGACTGGAATAGTTGAATAGTACAGCTCTGACATTACAAGTTCTTGCTAAGCTATACTGAATACTGTGTTAGAACACACTGAATGAGAAAACCCCCAGCTGTTAGCTAGTTACAGGAGTAGGGAACTTGCTCTGATGAATAAACTCATTCAGGTCAAAAATATTAATGCTTGAATCACAGTCTCACAGTGATGATGAGGCTGGAAAAGACCTTAAAGATCATCCAGTCCAACCTAAAACCAACCAAGTAACCCTAACATCTGACATTTAGATCATGCCACTCAGCACTTCATCCAGCCTAACCTTGAAATCAGGAAGCATCTGATGAAAATCTAAAAAGCAATGGCCACCTCAGGCTGATTTATTTATTTATTTATTGCCATTAGATCATCAGTAGATCACAGTAAGGAGCAGACTAGCTGAATTAATTGCATTTGTTAGAGCACTCTTCTTCTGCAGATAAACCTAGCTGATTATCAATCACCACAGCACGCAGTGTGCTTGAGGCTGCCAAACCACTTATTATGGCTTGCTTTTCTGCAAGAGTGGGCTATAGACCCTCTCTGTTATCTCCTGCAAAACATTTGTTAGTGAGTTCTGTAAAGAATATTATTATTTATAATTTCTTTAACCACTTTTTTCCTGACAGTTACCAGAAGAGACTGATAAAATAGATAGACAGGAAAGGCAGAAATAAAACCTTAAATCTAAAATATCTGCTTGTGTACTCAGAGCAGAGTTCTACATTCAGAAGGAAGAATGAAATTCTGAACTTGGAGACCAGACGGTGCCTGCAAGCAGGCAATGGTCTAAGAGAAGCATCAGAGTGATAACCCCCACTTGCTGTGGGCTAGTGACTGGGCAAGTTCCTGTGCACACTGGACAGCACTGTCCCCTTATGGAAGCCTTTCAAATGCTATACTGAGGAAGCAGCATGGTGTTGAGGGACTGGCAAATGAGTACACCACTACAGAACACAGTGAGAGAGAGGAAGGTACAAAAAACCCGATGTCACTAGGATCATGAATTGGACACACAACTATTTTCTTTTTAAAGTGATTTCAGCTTTCCTGGCTGTGAGAGACATTATATTCCAAACAGCAGACATTAACACCCCTGCCACTGCCCTCCATTAAAAAGCCAATGTGCCTTTGCCTTAGCGACATTACCAGAGCTAGCTGTAACTGAATATACTTACTTCTTTTATTACCAGAAGATTAAATGTAAATTCTTTTTAATACTTTGCTTTATCAGACTCACCTTGGACTCCTGTTTGGCAGTACTGTCAGTTACTTCATTGTTTTTTCCATAAATGCTGCATGAGGTGTTCCATGTTTATCACATGCCTTATACATCTCATTTGTTTTATGCACTCCTGTTGCTAGAGGAGTTTTATATTCCCTTTCAAAAAAATTCTGCCTCTGGTCTAATAAGAACATTTCTTAAAGCCACTGTTCCTGATCCTTTACTGCAGCTCAGGTGACAGCTTTATCTGCCTATTAAGAATACATTTACTGGAGAAATTGCTCTCAAACTGGAACGTTTCATATCAGATTTTCACCTTTAAGAAACCGCTTTAAAGCTGCAGAGAACGGTTACTAAAGCCTGAGGGAAAACTACTTCATGCCATTTGGCTGCAAAATACATATTTGAATTTTAGGCAAGACCTTGACAAGATCAATTGCCACCATCTCACAGTGTCCTTCTTTTCACCCCACCAGTCCATTGACACAAAACTTCTCTGCTCAGACAGCTGCAGCATTGGTGATGGCAGTTACTGTGGCTTTTTGACTCATGGAAGGGTGCTGACCACCTATGAAACTATTATGAGTCTCTCATTATGAAGTTGTGCAGCATCAGACTTGGGCTTGACTTAGCTGCTTGCTCACACCAAACCCAGAAGCTGTACCAATAACTGTAATTCACAGACTTCTGCAAAAACTGTGACTAAATATCCACGACGGACCAAGAGCAAAGGTTTGCTCAAGGTGCTGTTTTGGGGGAAATAAAAATGTGAACCTAGAGGGATGTTTATAGCAGCTAGTCTTTCTTTTCCATTTCTAGCTGTAAGTGATTTCACCAGTTTAGTGCCAAACTTTAAAGGAACTGACTGGCAGCAATTAAACTTTAAACAATGCAGCCACGGAGTAAAGTTGAGAACAGCAGTTAGTGACAGAAGTAACATTCTGAGACACTGACATCTTGTGGCATCCTCTCGAAACAGCAACACTCCCCAGAAATGCTCTTGTACTTTTCTAAACCGAGGTCAAGAAGAGGTGATGCAAAAGACTCCAAATACATTAACATTGTCACTCTTATTTAAAAACTTTTTAAGCTATAGAATTAGCAAGGAACACCACAGAAATAGTTGTACAAATTGCTAGGCTAAATGCCACAGTAAAAAGTGCTAAGATAATATAATTAAGAGTATTTTGTAATGGCTTGGTAATCGTTTTTCCATTAAGAACTGTTACTAAACTGGACAGCCTCCTAGGTAACCACAGTGAGATGTGTAGTGCCAAAAACCAAGGTAGTAACAGGTCATAGCATTAAAAGGCAAATTATCATCCTGCAAATCATGAGGATGATTTTGAAGTGGTTCCATTAGTGGGGTACATTGCCTGGTGATTGCCATTAGGGTAAAGCAAACGTGTATTCTAGAACAAGAGGAAAATGATTCCACAGCACCTACAGTGAAGAAGCTGTTGTCCAGCTCCAGAGAAAAGTTCACTGAGTCTGGATTTGGGGTTTTGTTTTGTGATCGGTACCACTGAGATACTTTTTTAAAGATATTCTATTTTCATTCTCAGAATATCGTAGATTTTACATAGACCAGTAAATGCCAGCCAAATCATTTAAAGTAACTCACAATTGCTGTTCGTTTCGTTTTACAACCTGACTATCTGCGCTCCAATTCACTGCACTTAATTATCTCACTAGTGATGGTGTTAAAAGGCCGTGAAGGATTCATTCTAGACCATTCAGCCAGTTTACTTCCATCACATTTTAATATGCATTTCCTCTCTCCTCCTCTATTTCACCAATCCTATCCTTTGCCAATAGCTGCCTAGGACAGCATTTCCCATTTCACTAACTTCTAGTTACAATGCTATCTTGCTAACTGCCAGGAACTGGTCTGGTACAGGCACCAGAACAATAGGTTGTGCTGGCAGTTAAAAGTTTAACATCACTCAATGAATACGATCCAAACACAATATTAGTAGGAGAACACAAAGACAGACTGTAGAGCAGAACCTGAAGAACTGACAGGTGCTACTAGCCTTGTCAATTCTAGTCTAAATTCCAAGTCTGATACTGAAGCACGAGTTTTATCAATGCACTCTGCTCTTCTTTATTATGGAATTTGCTCACTGCATGGAAAAATGAAGACAAAAAGTTTGAAGCAAAACCAGGCAAGATCCTTCAAATCCTGACGAGGTCATGCTGGAAGTGGAACAATGCTACCTACGCTGGAGAAACCTGATTTTCTCCAGTCTCTTCACATTATAAACTGGGAGTGCCCCAGATTTGTCTGCCACCAGCAAACACAGAACCCATAGTTATCTACATCAGTTTGTTTTATCTGTCTGTGATTTTCAGGAATATATGGAATTCTATTATCACAGCTGAACTTCCTCCACAGGGATCCTTATCTTTGAGGTATCTAGTATGTCCATCTGAATAGCATAGAAGCTATAAATGCTGAAAAACTAGTATCTGCCAGAAGATGTTCTTCCATAAAGGATTCCTCATTTTTAGGTATCTGTTTCATGCAAAATCCAACATGCTGACCCATCTTCTCACATCTCACAAAACTCTAACACTGAGAAGAAATAAACAAATATTCAGACATTCCCGTCACAAACTTTAATGTATTGATCAAAGGTTAAGTGAATTCAATATCTATTATGCCTCCGTGCTTTACATCTCTGCACTAGCCATCACATATACTTGAAATGATGTCTGTTTACTTCAACATTAATTCCAAATTGGACCAGACGAATGACAAACTACTAGGAAAAATAATGACTGTAATGACACAGCACAAGGACTGAAAGAAGGAACACAATTATTGCTTTGTGGGAACACCTCTCTACCTGTAAATTTTATCTGTGTCCTACAAGTCTTCCAGGTGACTAGTCTGTCAAAGTACACATTGTTTAACATAAATCTTCGTTTGTATTTCAATCATGCAAACTATGCTTCTGCAATTGGCAGTAGATTGTCAGCCTTTTGAGCTGAGAGAAAGAGCAATGAAAATGTATTATCTATTCTTTTCCCTCCTACTTCTTTTTCGTATATCTATACATAGAGAAACAACATGTGCGCTCTGCTGAGAGTCAAATTGATATGTGGCAGTGAATTATACGCTGAGATCACTGCTAAAATAAACATACCGAGGAAAGAAAAATACATTTACACATCATACCAGCAAGTTTTTCCAATATCACAGCTTTCCACTTTTCACAATGCTGTTTTCAAATTTAACCCTCCATATTCCTCTGGTGAATGCTGGAAATGTGAGCTAAATATCGCTGTTGGAAATACAAAATGGTTTTTGTTGTCTTTATTATTGTGTCAAATGAAAGACGCGGGCACAAACCCCCTATCTTTGCTCTGAGAATATGATAAAAGCCACAGAAAACTAAGTGTAAAGTAATACCTAAAAGTATTCAATTCTTTCTATAGTTGCTCCTGCTGAACAGTCCTAATCAGTCACAGAAGCTAAGCAGCGCTACAAGACTCTCTCACTGACTTCCAGGTGAACTTAGGGCTTGATAGGCTTCACAATTTTTATGTGAACTTTTGCACACAGTGCAGTGGCAGCACCCAACTTCTTGTCACAGGAGTCCAGCCAGGTCTAGTTAGACACATACAAACTGTCTTCACAGAGAAGTGAACAGAGCATTGGAACAGGCTGCCCGGGGGAGTTATGGAGTCTCCTCTGGAGATCTGCCAGGATTTGTTCCTGTGTTACTTGGTCTAGGTGATCCTGCTATGGCAGGAGGATTGGACTGGATGATCTTCCAATCCCTAATGATTCTATGAAACTGTAGGACATTTAAAGTTAAATTCCCAGCTGTCTACTGATGTCAATAGAAAATCACATGCCTAAATGCCACTGTGACGCAGACTACATAAGCTTCAAAATTCAGAAACAGGATCTGATTGCAAGAATTGCTGAGACCCAGGTCATCAGGGTATCTAGGCGCTTATCTCCTATTGAAGGGAATTAAACAGGGGGCATCAGAGGGTGATGCTGAAACTCCTGCAGGCTTAATTAACAGCAGTGTTGAGGTCACAGGTCACCTTTGAGGTCAGTGGTAACGCTGGTCGTAAACAATACCTTTTTCTTAAAATCCAAAGTTCTAAATTAGTTTTCAAAGTCACTCAAGTCACAGACGACCATGAAACTCTTTCAAATAATTTTCACCCAGATTTGGTTTTTTTCCCTGTGATTTATGATATATATTTAGTTTCTTATTTTCTTTCAAAGTATTTTACTGCTAACTGTGCCTTAAAAGGAACAAAGCACGCTGGCAATATTGACCAAGAAAGTGTACAAGTGATAATTAAAGAGTCCCATTAAACATTAGACTGTGTATTTACATACAAACACCCAGTTTTCTATAAGGGTCTGAGCTGCATGTTTCTGCATTTGCTTTCCTAAGAGCAGGAAAAGGAAAGTGTCTGTTTCCATTATATCCTTCCCACAGTTTCAGTATTGTGTCACCTCCAAGTTAATTACTAGTCCTGTTCTTTTTTACCTTCTGTCAGTTCAGGACAAATTCTAATCAAAAGACATTTGCAGTGTTATTGCAGTATGATAGAAAGCTCCCACCTTTCCAGCCTGGGCACAGCTGTCTTCCTCCTTGGCTCTTCTTTCCAGAAAAAGCATCTCTGGTAAGTTCTACTTCATCTCCTTAATGAACTAAGACTTGAAATAGGATTGTGTGGAGGAAAATCCTTTCAGAATCTTTGTGAGACTCTGAATATTCGAAATATTTTAACATGTCCAATCATGGATTTGATGCAAATATTCCCTACTAGATCATCTGTTGATTTTCAGGTAGATGATTAATTATGAACTTATTTGAAATGCAGAGGATTAGGTAAGTATGTAATTATAGTGCTATCATTCTCAACACAAAAGGGGGGGGAAAAAAGGGCTCTGAATTCCATTAAGTAATTAAGAATTGATTAAATATGCCTTAATACAGTACTTGGCCTTTGAAGAGTATTATAACAATAGCATTTATGAATCATTCACGTTTGGGCCATAACATTTGGTTGTAGTAAGACCTGTGAGTACAACTGGCAAGCAAAATGTACATTAACAGTTTATGATCTAAAACACTTACATTTATTCCCAACAGCTGACATGAATGCTGGCTGATGTTCGCTGCAGATCCCAAAGATACTTGTAAAGCTTGAGCTAGCAATGTGCTCTTGTGGCCAAGAGGGCCAACAGCATCCTGGGGGGGATCAAAAAAGAGGGTGATTAGCAGATCGAGAGAGGTTCTTCTCCCCCTCTGCTCTGCCCTAGTGAGACCACATCTGGAGTACTGTGTCCAGTTCTGGGCCCCTCAGTTCAAGAAGGACACAGAGCTGCTGGAGGGTGTCCAGCATAGAGTAACAATGATGATGAAGTAAAACAGCTCCTTACGAGGAAAGACTGAAGGAGCTGGGTCTCTTGAGCCTGGAGAAGAGGAGGCTGAGGGGTGACCTCTTTCATGTCTATAAATATGTGAGNGGACTGGATGATCTTTCTGATCCCTAAGGATTCTGTGATTTGGAAAAGCAAATTTACAAGACAATAATTAATGTCCTTGGCTTTGAAGAGGTACTTTTGAAGTTAAATTAGAAATCAAAGACCGTATGTAACATTGGATAAGCTTGTTTTAACAATGCAACAGATCAGAGAGAATCCTAATATCCTCTTAGAAAGAACAGTAAATCAGAAGAGATGTTAAAAAGATATGCTTAAAGGGTGGAGAAGGCAAGGAATTGGACTTTTGCTTTCTAAAATGCACTTGAAACACCAGAGAAAAATATTTTCTCTACAATATGAATCAAATTCTTTGTACATCTGGTTGCATTTCCTAGCACAAAAATCGACCTCTCCCTCTTTATTGATGATTTTTTTTTTTTTTTTTTGGTAATATGTGATATTCTGAACACACAGTAAGTAATTTGCAGTGGTATTGACTTTTCTGCTATACAAAATAATTCTGCTTTCCTATTTAGTAATTTTTTAATAGCAAGAATTAAGTAGTTAATAAACACAAACCTGTTATCTGTAGAAGTGTGTGGAAGGAAAGAAATTACTCAGCGATAACTCCAAGAACTTCACTACTAGATATCTTTTTCCTCTGTTGGGGAAAGAAAACAAAAGGCTATTTTTTTCCTCTGAAGTAAAGTAGTCAGCCTTGCGTGTTAATAGATTAGTCCTCCTTGACCGCAAGTCTGGCTATCAGTTGACCCAGATCCTTGAAGCAAAACACCCCAGCAAGGAATTAAAGGGTGTCTGACAAGCAGGGGCTGCTTTGCCTGTGGCAGCTTACAAGGTTACCCTCCTTGCTGTCCTCTACCCTCCACGCATGGATGCCTGACCTGTTTGTCAATCTGCTTTTGAACTGCCAGAGTTAAGAGCAAAGCACTTTACAGCTTACCAAAGTGGGGATGGTTTATCTTAAAATACTAAGTCCTAATTGATGCTTCTGTATCTGTGTATGGGGGTTAGTCCTGTAGATATCAGCCGATACAGGTATTCCACCGTGTCTGTCAGATGTTAGAAGTGGACCCTTCACACCACTTTCCTACTCAGAAGAAGGAAGACAGACATTAAATAGATGCTAGGAAAAGGAAAAAGCCTTTCCTGAAGTTTAGAGAATGATTAAATAAAGCTCTGAAATATTAAATTGCCATTTAATCATAGCAAGTACTATAAGAACAATAAAGAAACTCTTATTTTAAAGGAAAATATGGCTAGAATAATCAGCAGAAGCCAATTTTAGAGGGATATTTTCTACTCCTTGGCTTTTGCTTTTCTCCTTCTGTTGAATTATCAATTTTTACAGAGAATCAGAAAATACTTTTGATTGGAAGGAACCTTTGGAAATCATCTAGTCTGACCCCACCGTAGTGAGCACAGATAGCTTCAGCTAGGTCAGGTTAGATATCTAAATGAAGTAGTTCAGTATCATATGGCAAACACCATAGAACAAGAGCAACAAAACATCCTCCAGAACATCTAGCCTCCATAACAACAACAGGAGATGCAGAATTCCTCACGAAACCCAAGTTTACCTTTAATTCTCTCAAAATCTAGATTGTTTTTAGAGGTGGTAATGAAGAAACATCCTCCCCAGCATTTCCCAATTTGCTCTAGTATTAATTACTTTCATTAATGGGGCACTGTGACCTCATTCCAGACTGCATTTGCCTAATTTCTGTTTATGTCCCCTGGATTAAAAGCCTACTTTCTGCCTCTCTGGGATATATTTCCCTCGTGTTAATTCTCTTGGTTGATGAGCAAAACCAACTGAACAGTCTAAGCCTCAATTACAAGACTTATTTTCCGGTGCCTGCATTATTTTTGAATGCAAACCTTCTATGAATTGGGACTAATAAAACTGGGCTCCTTGCTCTGACAGCAGTTTTACCAGAGCTGTACTCAATGGGGAGATAATTTCTCAACTTCTGCTTGTATGAAGACACATGATATTTTATTATAGACATTTAATCAGGCAATTAAATTCTTCTGAGTACTACATTATTCAGAGTGTCTGCTTCACCAGAATGTGCACCATCCACAGCCTCCAGAAACACAGAAACTCATTGTCTCATCTATTGAATTAGGGCAGAAGAGGCATCCCTTAAGAACCAGGACTAGTCCACTTTACAGCTCCATTAACAACTCTAATAAAACTGCCAGCAAGCTATTTCGTAATTCGTCCAGCCTTGCATCTTAGCAATATTAATTGTGATTGAATAGGACATCTTGCTCAGCATCTCAGACAAATCCTATTATTTCACACCAACTGGCTTTATGAAGCAAACTTAACTTACTTTTCCCATTTCTTTAATTTACCTTTCCAATAAAAGCAGCTGCATTCTGTCAGAGAACCTCATCAAATAGGTGCACGTCTGCAGTTAGTCCCTGTCCCAGGTTAACCCCAGCAGCTGCTCTATCACCCAGCCACCTCTCCCCAACAGAGAAGGGGGATCAAGCTGAAATGAAAAACAGATTGAATGAAACAGCCAAACCAGTCCCAATGTGAACATAAAATGCCCAAAGTTATACTCAGCCCAGAGAGGGTACAGCAGTCACAAGAAATGCAAAATCAGTCCTGGGAGCAAGATGGTGAATGAGACCTTCTAGGGATGGAGAGAAACAGAGGGGGAAGAAAGAGGAGGATCAAGAATAGTCTTCACACCCAGCCAATTTCCCCCTTATACTGGAGTGGGATACACCTGTGAGTCAGTTCAGGGCAGCTGCCCTGGCTTTTGGCCATCTCAGCTGACTCAACCTGCAGACCATGGCTGGTCTAGGATTCTATCTCAGCAAAACCAAGACAGTAGATATATCTCATATTTTCATCTTGCCAATATGATTTCAAAAGACAATTTATTCATTATTATATTTTCTGTATATTATTCATCACAATAATTTCATAAGTAATAAAAGTGCATGGCAGATGGGTAAAAACATTATTCACGTGTGAAAGGGCAGTGAGGAGGATGTGGAGATGGATTTTTTGACATAGATAAGTTAGTCTTATACACAGTTTATGTGTAGGCTCTCAACCCTAAATAAATAAAAAATAAGAGGCAAAAGTTATAAGAAATTTGGAGTTTGCAGTTTTCTTGGAAACGGCCTAATGACAGTCTTAAAAAAGCAGTGAATTAGTGTGAATTAGTACTCCTTTTTATTCGTTCATTTCAGTCAGGAAACACAAGGCCAGGACTGAAAATTCTTATTTTCTCTTAAAAAAGTTTTCTCCAGCATTTCTCTAAACTCTTTTCTGGTAACTTTGTCCTGTCAGATACATTGCCACGATATCTCAATGCTTTCCCTGTGTTCAGCCAACAAACAGACCCTCACATCATTACACTGTCATGGCTCTCCAATACCATCAGTCTTTCCATTCGATGGCAGTAACAAGAAACATTCCATTTAAGATACCGCTTATTAAAAGAAGATGAGAGAAGATTTCTATCTCATGCATGAAGCAACAGCCTGCGAAGACCACAATCTATTTTAAAAATTTCTAGCAAAATAATTATAATGCCCTACAACTGGATGCATTAGGTTTTGATTCCCCAAAGGACTTCTTCAGCAGCTGTCCTTTGACCTTGAGACTGTTCAATAAGACTTGGGCTCCACAGATTTGCTTGCCAGCATTCTTGGTAGATTTTTCTGAAACTGCTGGGAAAACAAAAGCCAGCTACTGATGTTCAGCGGTTATTACAGTTCTTTCTCTATTTCTCAGAAGCGGGCACTGGAATATGACAGTAATGATGAACATGAATCTCTCATAAATCAATAATCTGAGGATAGCAGGGTTTTCATCAATAACGAGGAAAACATGGTGAAACATTTTGCAAAGATTAGAGAGATTATGTCAAGCCTTTTAAAGATGATATTTAAAGAGGACTGAGAGCTCTTTCCCTATTTTTTTTTCTCTACTTCTGAATGAAAGATACTTCAGAGATTTGACTGATCGGTATTATTTCAAGCAAGCCATATGCAGCAGTCATTTAACAAATGCTACATAAATCCCTTCATTTTTTTTTAACACGAGGTTATTTTCACAATACTTTATGCACTAATTGAATGAAATGTAATTGTCCAGCTAAAACATCATAATTCCTTTGCTGTATGGCTTTATCTGTGGCTAGCAGATAACAGGTAAGGGTTAAACACTGGGTGAGGTAAATAAATACATTTGTAATGACTGAAACAAAAATTGTTTCAATACAGGGGAAATTTCCTTACATTCTGGATACAGCTGCCTTGTCAAGGAAGATTTGCGAGAATAAAGTCGTATAAATTAGATGTCCACTAAGGCTCTCCTGGAGGACTATGGTTGTAGTGATTATAGAAGTCAAAACACAGCAGATACTCAAATCAGCAGTCTGTCGTGGGATCGATTTGATAAAAGCAGAAATAGAACAGGGGAACACCTACAAGAAAAGGAAAAGTAAAAAGATCTCAGAAGAAAACATCAAAACATCTGAATGTTGTACGTTAACAGTTGTTTTACAGTTTGCTTGTCTACACTTAGAAACTAAAAACCTGTCATTAAAACAGAGCGCTGAGGCATGCTTACTTCTTTATCTACTGCTCCTGCAGCAGTTAATGCTAGAATTTATCCTGGCTTGATTTCACTTCAACTTCTTGGAAGACACAAAGCATTACTAAAGGGATTGAAGACATGACAGAATAAGTACTGGTCATGTCTGCGTGAGGAGCACAAATGGAAGCTACGCTCACAGAGGCAAATAGCTAAAAAGAGACACGGAGAGGTCACAGGTTTTGCTCTGTGCAATGTGCCTGAAGGATCATGCTCTGCATGTGTGATCCTGAGCAAGATGTGTCTGTGCTATACTGTTTCTCTGAGGTGTCTGTAAACTCTGTGTCTCTAATGCTAGCTTAAAGCTGGTCCAGATAAGACCAATCAGCCTGTTAGTGCATTTCCAGTAAGGCATGAGAAAGAGACATCTTTTGTGTCAGTGTTTTGAGCTGATCATACTCACATTTTTTGGAGAGTCATCATTTCTTTATGTCATTGTGGCTGAGTCTTAGTGTACGTGTGAATCTCTCAAGAAAGGTCTCAATATAATCATAGCAGGATGAAATAATTACATACTGTAAATTTTAGAGTACCTCTGGACCTTTGGGGTAGAGGAAGTAAACCAGCAGCTTTGTTAACAGTTTGGTTAACAACACTCTGGCCATGACTGAGCCCTGTTGATAACAGACTAATATTTGGACTTTGCTGAACAGTGTTTGCTCAGTGGAATGGATTTCTCTTTTTTTATCACTCTGTCCCCATCCTCCCACAGCAGATTGGCTGGGGATAAACAAGAAATTGGGGTGCAACGCAGCTGAGAGTGCAAAGGCGAATCAGCCTGAGGGGTATTCCATATCGTACGATTTTGTGCTCAGTGAGAAAAGCTGTGGAAAAGGAGGAGAAAGCAGGGATGATCATGGTGACAGTGTTTATCTTACACGTGATGGCACACTGCTGTCTAGAAAGTGGCTAAAAGTAGTTCTACAGATGGGAAGTTATGAAGTCATGGGTTTCTTTGCTTTTCTTGTGTGTGCAGCTTCTGCCTTCCCTCCTGAAACACCTATCTCAATGCACAAGTCTTCTTTTTACTCCCTGTCCCACAGCAGAGGTGACCGAGGGAACAGCTCTATAGGTGCTTAGCTGTTGACCAGGGTCAACCCACCACAGACAACACCTTGTCAGGCCAAGACGTAGTACCCACTGCAGATCTTTCTAGCATTGCTCTGCTAAATGAAAACAAATTCATAAGGTGGGGAAATCAATGTTTCCAATCTTACTCAGCAAAGTCTCTATATTTTCAAAGGATGTTTTTTCTACTAAGTACTAAATTATGAATCCATGAACTAAAGTGAATATAAGGCAGAAAGACAAACTACTTGCATATGGTAAACACTTCCTGCAGACATGGTATCACATACTGATCCTATTCCAGGGGTTATTTTTAGAGTTTGTTTTATTGGTCTTTTTATATATATAAACACATGACAGATTGGCAAAGCTTTCCTACAGCTAGTTGACTGCCTAGCTGTATCCTGAGGAAAGCAAGTAAACAGAGATCGGGTCACTAAGACTGTGACCTGCAGTCTAGCAGGAACAAGATTTACTCCTTCTAGCAGGCAGGAAGCTAAACTTGTTTATAAAACAAAAAGTCTTAAACAAGGCATGAAACCTAAGGACACCAGTGAAGAGAGAAAAGAAAGCAATGCCTGGTCCTGATGATCATGATACGTCACCAATTAATCCCAAGAACTCCTGTCCTGTCTATCAGAATGGAGAATGCACTCACGTGCCCAGATTATCACAAAACGTTGGACAACAATTCCGGTCAACTCAATGCAATTGGTATAAAATTTCACTGCAGGTCAGAAGCCCAACAATCGTCAGTCATAACGCTATGACCTGAAGTTCTATTAAAGTGTAAACAGCTTTTGAATGAATACAGAGCCAGACTGAGGTCAAGAACCTTAGACCTTGAAATTCAGCTTTCAGCATGCATTGAAATCTCTATTTTTCAACTTTGAGCCATCTTGAAACTTTTTATTCCTTTTCTCTCTTACAAGGTAGAGGACGGAGAAATGGTTTATACTGGAAACCTTAACAGCATTTTTATGAAGCCTTTTGCTCAAGCCCGGAGCAGAAGAAATGTGATGTTCGTTGAACTGTCTTAACCAGTTTCTGCCACACACTGGTGTCGATCTGAAATGTGTTTTGTAGGTGTTTACTGCTCAAGCTGCTAAAGATGAGAGAAGATTTTTCAAGACCATATTTTCATATCAATTTGTAAATAAATCCTAAAAGATACTTGATGACTGTATTTGGAAAAAAAAACCCATCAGGTAAGCATTAAATACTTCCTCCTTTCCTGGGCTCCGGTATGAATTTCTGTTTATCTCAGTAATATATACTGCACTAATGACGGCAGTTTGCAGAGGTGTAATTATATTTGTCTCATAAAAGTACAACTGTAAGAGTGGAGAGTGACTAAATGCTTTTCTCACAGTGTTAATTAGGGAAAGAAGCAATTACAGGTATGTGTGTTTCTGTTACAAGGACTGCCAATAAAATCCTTTTCAGAAAGCTCTTATCACCAAAACTAACTGACTAACTAACTAAATAATTCATTATTGAAGGCACTGTAACCTCTAGGTCACTACATTTACTCTAATATATCACCTTAAAAGCACAACTTTGTAATAGGCCATTCTATAGTAATAAATTGTGTAGTCTTAAAAATATAAGCTAAGCATACAGCAACTTTCACTGAACTTCACTGAATCTGAGATTCATAAAGGAGCTAAAATCTTCTTTCTAAGTTATTTAACTTACATCTTTTAATCTGTTATATAAAAAATGGAAAATAAGACAGGTAATTTCTCTCACCAGATAAAATCTGCTGACGCTGCAAAGCTTTGCTTTTCCTATGCCACTTAGACAGGATTACCCAACTCCTGAATAGGAAGCACACAACTGATATAAACAAGTAGTACAGAATTCTCTTGGAATCATAGAATCATTTAGATTGGAAAAACCCTCCAAGATCAGAGCCTGACCATTAACCTAACTCTAAAAAAACCCACTGCTAGACCACGTCCACAAGTTCTGCATCAACACAACTTTTAAACACATGCAGGGATGGTGTTTCAACCACCTTCACAGTCATTGCAAATGAGGACTGGAGAAGTAAGAGAACTGGCTGACATCATCGTCAATATTTGAGAAGCTGTGAAGATCAGGGATGTCTCAGAAGACCATGAGACTTATGTCACCGCCATCCACAAGAATGGCACAGAGGCATTCTATTGTGCCCAATGCTGGGAAGATACAATCCAGGAGTACAGCACAGACTGAGTCTCAGTTTCAGTGGATAGTTTGCTGCAGTGGCAAAGAAAACCGACAGGATGCTGTGTTACATCAAGGGCAAAAAGGATTTTGGATATTGGATTAATTCATTCCTGCCATATTTATCTAAACTCAGTGTCTTCATGGTTTAGTGGCTTATGGAGCAAAGAACTGCAGAATGATCAAGTCCATAAATTTTCTAAAACAGAAAAAAAATATGATTTTGAGCTATTAAACTAAACAGACCTTTTAAAAGCAAGAATAATTCTAGTTAAAATTATCATCTAGTATAGAAAAATACATTATACATCTCCCTTGTTGCTGTTCAGAATCTGATTTCAGCTTCCACTAAGCAGATGGACAATTACTTGCATAGAGCTGTAAAGACGCATGTAGTTCTTAATATTACCTTTATCTTCAGCTAATGAGCAGAGAAAAACTCAGTCAGAGGTGTTCCCTGTTGTCACAGACAACTGGAAGACAACCAGCCGGTGAAAAGACATCATTATCATCAGTTAAGAAGATCAAGGGTGGTTAGCACAGACTTTTTAGTAGCCACCATACCAGCAAATATTAAATTAGTTACTGTTTGTTTACTGCTTCTCTGGAAAAGTCAGGGTAAATTGTTAACAACCAAGACTCAGAGCTCGTAGCTAACCTCCCAGTTTGGGGCAGGGCAGAACAGCATGTTTCCCCCTGCTCTGTGAAATGGATAACTATTTCTGACCTCTGGAATCATTTGCATAATAAGGGAAATGTAACGCGCTGTTACAGTTGTTAATGGTCTGTGTTTTAAGCCATCATTACATATGCCTGGAACTTCCTAATTAATCGTTATACAATTAAAGTTTTAAATAACGAGCACGATAATTAGGAATGGATCTTTACCTACCTCATCCGAGTTCAGGTGAGACTCCCACTGTTTGCAATGAATGTAGCAGGCCAACTCCAAATGAATTAATTTATCACACTCTTTAAAGGACTTCCAGGCTCAATACATGAATCAAGAGCAAGAAGAGTCAGGCAACGTTGGGAGCTCATGTGGTAATTAACAAATAAAATAGAAAACGATTTTTTAGCTATGACCATAAGTAAGCAAAAAAAGTGCTTAATTCACTCTGAAATCTCAGAGAAAGTTGATAAATTATAATGATAAATTAACTGCTTCACATGTATAATACACCAGCCTTGTGTCCTTAATTCTGTTTGCACCTGATTTACCAAAAAAGTACTTGTGGATGTAATATGGGGATGAGGCTGCTTCTGATCCA
The DNA here is from genome assembly GCA_013397515.1 of Upupa epops. Lineage (NCBI taxonomy): Eukaryota > Metazoa > Chordata > Aves > Bucerotiformes > Upupidae > Upupa > Upupa epops. The sequence goes on along the minus strand of VZRI01001208.1, from coordinate 385,348 downwards.
AATGATCATATGATCCCATTCAGGGTGGAGCACATATGTGCACACTATCAGTGACAATGTCAGTAAGCAAAAAAGGCCTACACTAAAGAGTTTGGAAAGAAGGACAGCAATGGATTACCTCTTCTAATTCTTAATAAATCTCTGCCTCACAGATGAGGAAACTAAAAAAAGGCGAAACAAAAACCTTTCAAGGTCCCTTCTAACTCTAAAGATTCTATGATTCTGTGATCTCCAACCCCACAAAGCCTTATAGGAATACATGGGGAAAGGTATTAGCTTTCAGGGAGGTGCATACTCCTACAAACTTGGAGGATTCAGCACAGAATAAATTCAGTCAAGCTTTCTCTCTTTGACAGAAGTGTATGTTCAACAAATCAAACCCAGCACGCATGCACTGAGACAGTCTTTATGTAATAGAAGCTCCAGACCTGGAACTGTTTTGTTTTCCTTAATTGTTACTCTTAGTTCACTATGCTTTTTGCCCTTCAGTATTTTACCGTGAGATTATTCATCATTCTGTCCACCTCCACTATGTATGATGCTCGCGTTTTAAGGCTATCTACACTTTAAGATTTCTCATTTTCCGCTCTCCCATCTATACTGAATACAAATAAAACTATAATAATACCCTTTTGCATATGCCTATTACAGGATTTCCCGGGTTCATTAAGTATATTGTGTTCCTACGGCTGAATATAAAAAAGGATTAACTGGTGCACTTTAAATTTTATTCCCACTTGATTGTGATATCCTCTGACTGCAGAAAAGAAGCTCACGAGAATCTGTGTTTAAAGAACAAGAAAACATCTCTAGCCGGAATTTTATAGTTTGTATTTCTGGAGTTGAGCACTTGCTTTGGTTTTAGAAGCTCTTCACAGTATTTACAGAATACTGTGGTGAATTATTACCAAAGGCTTTAGAAAACTCTTCAGGTATAGCCAGCCATTCCAAGGTAATTGCTGCTGCTGATTCCAAGCACGATACCTCTGTACAAGTGACATTGTCTTAATCTTCAGCAATGACCCCAAAGTTTGAAAACTTTTGGTAAATCAACACCTATTCAAGCAGTTTTGAACATGGTTCTCTCTTCCTTTCACAGCCTTCATATTTATCGCACATGTTCTTCAGTTTGAGTCACTCCCTCACTCACACAGAGCTGCAAACCTCTTTCTATATAATTTCTATCAAGCCATCATCCAAGTTATGTATTTTTTCTCTAGCTTTACCATGAGCTTGTGACACCAGTCTGTCAAGTCTGAACCTTCCTGAGTGCATGGGTAGGCACTGGAAGTGGGAAGTATGCCTTAGTACCTCTATAAAGCCACGTACAGTGCTCTCATGCATGCTGTTAGTACCACCAGCATGATTTAATACAGCAGTATTTAAAAACCTAACAACTCAACCCTTCATCCCATACTCAAAGTTTAAATGCCAAACATCATCTGTGACTTGTACTACGTGACAAATGACCTACAAAGCTGCAAATCTTTGTTTCTGGCCTGACCTCCCACAAAAATTTCTGCCACTGCTTCCAAGCACGATGCTTCTAGCTTCTTATTAGCTATATCTCCCAGGGCAAAAGATTATTCAACATCAGTTTAGAGACAAATGATTGAATTTCATTTTTAGTCATCTAAAGCCAGAACTGTGACAGCCTCTCTCTTCTCAGTCCCAGTGTTGGAACTTACCCTCTCTTCCGAAATCGATGTCAAGATATCAAAGTCAATATACATTTCTCAAAGTCCTTTGCTTTAGCAAATGTATGAATTATTCTCAATGAGCAAAGAGCAGTATTTCCTCATAGACAATGCATTTACTGTGGCATACTTCTAAAAGAATAGTTTGATCAACACAGAAGAGTTTCCAGACTGAAAACTGTAGTGACAGCTTTTACAAGAGAATTTTGGAGCCCAGATTGAGCTTGAGTTAATGACTGCTGTTACCTGGTAAGTACTCTTCCCTGAACACTACATGAACAACAACCTGTATTTGCATTCCCAGCAAAGCAATGATGTGCTGTATTGGCATAGCACATGGATTATTTGAGCCCAAAAGACAACCTATTAATGTAGCCTGTGTTTTGGTTTCATGCTTGTACAGGTTCTGTCATACTGTCACCCTTCAGTGAGTACACAGGAGACCTGATCCTTCCAGACTGTCATTCAGGCAGCACTTGCAAGCTTGGTTTCCACTAGAATTCTGTGCTAAGGGAAGATGAGCTTTGTAATCTGTTGTGCCTCTGTGTAGCACTGACACTATACCACACCTTAGTTCTTTGTTGTAAGAAGCTTGTGATACGGGGAGAGTAGCATATATACAATATGCACTAAAAGCACACCGCCTCTGCTTGCCTCGCTGTCAGCTTTCCTTCACTCGCACAGCAGCCCACTCTTCTGGCCCCTTACATAAACATTTTCTAGAGATGCTGACTCAGACATAGTTATCATTGCAGGTCACAAAAACCCTTTAAGTAAGCAGAAGAGGAGGCATTCTCAATTAAGCTCCAAATTTGCTTTTCTGAGGAAGAATATTAGTTTTGAAAAGGACCTCTTCAAAGCCTTTGCTGTATACTTGATGACTCAGCGCGGGAGCAGTGAGTAATGCACACTACATTTCGTGTCTTGGGAGCTGTTTAGAAACAGATTGCATATATGAAATATGTGGCTTTTATACTACCTGTATTGATGTAATTGCTCCTGGGCCATTGATTTCATTTAAAAAAACAACACATTACAATTGATTTTATAGTTATATAATCCATGAATACAGAAGAATAGCCAAACTCATGTGCCTATGAACGTGATGCTATTGGTATGAAGATTGTCAAACTATGAGTACTACAGACCATCAGAATCTGCATAATCACTTGAAACATCTAGAAAGCTGCCAAAACAGTTCTTTTTATAATAAAATGACATATAAAGTTGAGATTAAAATGTTTTACTTACTCCATTTCCCTAGACAAGTACCTTTCCCTGTTTAACTTAAGTGACCTATTCCACAGTTTCAATGAAGCATGAATTCCATGAAGTCAGTGATAACATTAGCATAGAAAGATGTCACTGAACATGGAAAACGAACATTGCTGACCCACAGGAATGTACAGCAATACCTCAAGTCATGGAATCATAGAATCATCAGGGATCGGAAGGGACCTCGAAAGATCATCTAGTCCAACCCCCCTGCCACAGCAGGACACTGTCATGTCCTATGATGTTACATACAGTTATGCAATAGACACTTTAGGACATGCACTTCATAAACCTCTGTTTGGCACAAGATACTTCCAGCAGTCTAAAACAAGTTTCTTCAACGAAGGACTATGCAGTGTTATGGTCTGAGGGAGAGAGATCAAGGACATCCTCAGTATCCTAGATTCCTTCAGTAAAACTGCAAATTGAATACATGAAATACGTTCTGTTTTATTAATAATTGGTCATATGCTCACACTATCAGAAGGTTTGCCACCATACAAACACAAACTGTCTCTTTTTGCATGGATAATTCAGAATTAGCTTAAATCAAATCAACTTGAGGAACCAAACTGAGCAGTGACTTGACTGTCTCTTGAGAGAGTCTAATGATAAATGGTAATGCTCTCAGTTACGAGAAGCTGAAATGGGGTATATTTCCAATATTCATGTTAAATTTCATTTTGATGTCTTCATTTACGTTCTGCAAGGGGGAATAGAAAACACATTAACAAAACTGACAGCTAAATTGGGAAATGTTGCAACAAGGACAGAGAAACAGCACAAAGGGAAATAGGGATTTGAAACAGAAAATCAAATGTGTTCAGAAATTTGTAGACCAAAACAAATAGGAGTTTAATATTCCCTGCAACTCATCCAAGGGAAACTGCAGCAGAAGAAATTGAAAAGTACCCGTTACCAAAAGAGTTTCAGACACTGTGTTACGTTACAGTAAAGGTGGTTGACTTTTTGCTGCTGGAAATGCTGACAGATCTCTGTGTCTGTTCAGCACAGAGTGTTGAGATCATCTTATCTATCCTCACATAGCAGGAAATAACGTTTTTATTTTATAAGAGACCCTTGAAACGTAACTAATTGAACTTAAATTTTTAAAACAAAGAAAGACATTTAATTAACATACCATGATGGTTGATCAAAAGGTCTTCAGGTGTTGAAAAAGGCTGCTTAGGGAAGACAGGTTTTCAAGTTGTGTAGAGGTGGAGCTTAGGGATACGGCTTAGTGGTGGGCTTCGGACAGTTTGGTTAGCGATTGCACTCAATAGTCTTAAAGGTCTTTTCCAACCTAAAAATTCTATGACTGATAAATACTTTCATAAATGAAAGGTGTGTCTTTTAGGTGAGCAGTTAGCATGGAAGGTCATCAGAGTACTCTGAAAATACCCACTGAGGAAAATCAAGGAAAAGGGAAGTTGAGGTTTCTGCAAGTGGTTACACATGAGGATGCAAATTAAATAAACTTAAAACTCAGAATCAATTCATTATTTTCCAACAGTGAAAAACTTAAACTTTGGGAATTGTCTCTCAATGAGGAATAATGAGATTTCCATTACTCTGGCCAACTTGCATTAGATAAGCCCATCCAATTTTACAACAGGGAATAACAGCAATGGCAGGGAGAAGGACTAGATTACTATAAAAGCTCTTTTTCCATCTCTAGCTCTTGCAATGTAAAGGAAATCATCTGGAAATGCAGATTGCAATGGGAAATGTCTTCTACCTAATTGCTACATTTAAAGGCACTTCACATGTAACACTGTCTTCCTTTTATTTCTCTGCTCTGAATGCACACTATCACATATGTTAAGAGAAACCAATAACATACATTTTAAAAGAACAAATAACGCAGGGAAAAGAGCACTGCAAAGAACCACACTGTGCCTAATAATAATAATAATAAAAATAAAATTATTCTGCATTGCCAAAAAAGGTTCTTTTCATTTAAAACAGTTGTGAACTTGTAAGTAAATATTGTATATCTATCTCCTATGCAAATTGAAATTAGTGTGAAGAAAGAAAACAAAGCTGAAGAAAACCAGAAGGAATAAAAGGAAGAAAATCAATGCACTCAGTCACACACAAATTTAATTTTAGTTTAGTGTTACTATCCATCAAAAAGCTCGATATTTTGAATTTTTTCATATATGTTTTTTCACCACAACATTCCTACTAAGAGGACGTTTGGGGTTGTGAAGGCATAAAGACATTTCTTTCACATTTGCAAGATTATGTTGCTTGCTTCTGTTCAGATGAAGGGTTTGAAAATGTTCTGCTTCATTACAAAAAGTTGTCTTGGTCTGTATGCTTGTAGAAAAGTGGGCGTCATGGGCAAGTCTAGATGCAAATGCTGATTTTGTATTTAGGTCATGAAATAATGGTGTAAGCTTGACATAACTGCCCTAAGCTCCAATAGTCAAGAAGCACATAAACATGTGGTTAGGTTTATCCTTGTTCCACATGGAATGTACATTTATGACCTTTTGCTTTGGTTTGGCTGAATAAAATGGAACAAATGCATACATGAAAATATAGAATCATAGAATCATTAGGGATCAGAAGGGAACTCAAAAGATCATCCAGTCCAATGCCCCTGCCACAGCTGGATCTCCCAGACCAAGTCACACAGGAACACATCCAGCTGGGTCTGAAACATCTCCAGAGAAGGAGACTCAAAGGCTTTGCACTCTTATTGACAGGTTATTCTTTTATCTGAGAAAGGCAAATGGGTATCCGGTCACTGGGAGAATGATAAATAACAAACAATTAATCCACCTTAATGCAAAAGATTTAACTTGCAGCCTTTTCAAGATTCTTTATCTTTTAAGATTTTTTGAAGCTCTATCAGATCTTCTGTCTAAGGATACGATATAGCTTACTATTCTTAGTACTAGTTTCTTGATCCTTCTTTGGCTAATCTTTGGAAAATGCCTGCTGACATTATCAAATGAGACACTGAAGAGATAAAACAACAGGAGAAAACTAGCAGTGGCTAAACTAATTAAAAAACTTGGAGGCATATCCTCTGCAGAACCATGTTAAGAAAACTGATGAGGCAACGAAAGAACCACAGACCGACACGCAGAGCGTCATTGTTATTTCTAGACAGCTTGAGTCATAAGTTATTAAAATGTCTAACAGCTACCCTTTACAATGATAATAAAGCAGAAACGTGCTCAGTTGTTGGCATCTAGAACAAACTCCTGCTGCTCAGAAATCCTATAAATCTACGTGTGGTTTAACATGCTTCACGCACAACAAGGATGTCCAGGCCTAACAAATCAGTAAAATCAGTATTCTGGAAAGCATTTCCATCTTTAGTAGTGTGTGATATATTTATTTATGAGCCTTACAGCATCAACCATCACAAAAGACAAGTAGACAGACTATTTTCCTACAGGCACAATGTATAAAAGTGTCTCGGCTCTTCAGTCTGCCAAGATTGTGATCCAGAGGTAGGTGATCCATTTCTATATAAAAAAGCAAGTATTTGATCATTATCCAAGTCACACCCGACTATCAGAAAGGTACAGATTTGTAGCAGGGTTAGCTAAGACAACACTATTTACTATCAGAATGAGTAGTTCCAAACTGACCAAACCCAGGAATATTAAGTTTGATTCACTGTGGTGAAGATGTTTGAATGCGGTTGTTTCTGTATTAGCCTGGAGTGATGAAAGATAAAACTTAGTAACCCTGCAAAGGCTCACTGAACTATCGGATTTCTGCTTTAATTTATAGTTTCCTGATTTGCAGAGGAGATTTCAGCCAGCTAGCACAGGTCTATAAAAAGGAGTGCCCCTGTTATGCATGCAGTGAAGTATAGCAGTTTAAAAACTGAATCCTTTGAACAGAAAATATATTAATCATGCTACAACAGTTCCTTTTTCTCTTTACCTATGGGCATACTCTGGAAAAAGAGCTTTCTGTAGAGATTTTAAACTGATCTGTATTAAACCTTTAAGGTATGTGTCACAGTACAATTCTCATGAGCGGGAACAGTCTCACCTCTGCAAATAATTCACAGAAAGACTAGTGCTAAAAGCTTTAGCAATAGAAGTAATCCATTAGCAGCATTTTCTTTCAAATGCTAAATGGTTATCTGATTTTAAAACGAAATCTCATCTTCTTTATTATGATTGCTATGTTGTCCAGCTACAGTGAATTTTTCTAGGATGCTCAGAGACAATCTGTGTCCCAAAGCAATATTGTTATGTGAATCTATTAACTGCACTGTTTTAGAGCAACCTACAGGCTTGGATAGATTCAACTAGAATTCAGCAGACCTTCATTTTCCTCTCAATTTTCTACTCTTCTACTATCAGACCACAGAGAAATAATTTTACTTCTTTGTTTTCTGGCTTTAATAATTTATACTGCTAGCTTTTGGATTTGGGGATTGTCTCATTGGGTTGACTGTTTCTCTTGAGCACAGTCAGGCCTTGATCTCACAGGCTGTGCCTTTGGCATTACTGCAATACAAATATCCTGGTATTCTTTACAAAATAATAATTTTTACTTTAGTAATGCCAGATATTCTAATGTGACAGCTTTCTTAACATTCCTTTTCTTCATCTCTTTTCTCAAACAAGATTAAACTCCCCAGCCAATTTATATTTAGCTGCCAGTAACTATATTACAGAAATAAAGCCTGAACTTAGTTACTTAATCAAACTTTATATTTCCTCTCCTGATAACTTTGAAGCTGGGAAACCTCCGTAATGAATTGTATGTTTGCATTCATTCTACTCTTAGGAGTTTTGCAAATGATATCACAATCTAACAAGGGTTAGAGGGGCAAGGTCAGTTGCTGAATTACCAAATTTAACTGGAATCTTTGCATTAGAAAACTAGGGGACAAAAATCCTCCCAAAAACAGAAGCTGTGGTACAATCTCGTCTGGTACAAGAGAAGGGTTTCCAGGAAGCCATGAAAGCTTGAAGCCATTTCTTCAGTATGACAGCTGTGGTAACAACAGTCACCACCCTGGTGAACTTGTAAAGTGGTACTCTCACAGCCACAACTTCTATTTTTATCCACTTCTACTTTTATCAAACATCTTCCTTTTGAAAAGCCCTGAAACTGGTGTTTTCTAGACTTCTTTAGCAGTCTTTGCAATATCAATGTACAACTTCCCCTGCAAACAGCCACGATTAATGCCTTTCGTGTTAGTAAATCCCCACTGAACATGGATTTTTCTTGGAGTTCTTCATCCCTTGCACAAGGAAGAGGATCAAATACCAATGCCTGTAAAATCACAGATTTCCACCGTGGAATGGAAATTAGGTTTCAGAAAACACAATTCATTGCAAAACACTCTTAACAACTGCCAGATAAATCACATCTTACTCATGTAAAGATTAATAGAAAGCTTTTTGGGGCAGTTTTCAGTGCATTGACAATTTCAGTGTTCAAGATTCAAGAGATCAGTGATTGAAAACTACTTAAAAGATGGCAGCATTAGAGATAGACACTTCAGAAATTACATAAAATCTATTTCAAGAACTCCAACTGGCTGTTAGAAGAAATATATATATTTATAAAGTGTCACAGAAAAGGGGATTAGGGAGGAAGGGATCGCTGCGCCATTAGAAATTCACACTACCTGTTTCTACATAGTGCCTCCCTTAAGGAGGGGAGGGCTGAGGATCTTTTATGATTCTTCTCTGTAGATATAAGGAGTGCTCTTTGGAAATTATTCTGTTCCTAAGGACATTAACTCAGGCTTCTCAACCAGTCGGAAAGGACGGAGATGCTATGGGAGAAGGGATGGATGCAATCGTCTCATTAATTATAAATTGCAAGTTATGTTCACTAGATGTTATTCTTGAATTAACAATCTGTTCTTAATATGCATTGCCAGTTTGAAAAGCATGTGTGAGCTGCGCCTGTGATCCTATATTTCAGTGTGAGTAAACCTGATGGACCTTTTAAAAGTAATTTCACTAATAAAAAGACAAGGTTTTCTTGCCTTATGGTATGATTTGTTTCCTATTTTAATTCTGAAAACATCCACTATTCCAGAGATAACTAACTTAGCAAAGTAGTTGCCTGTGTGATTGAACTGGCGTACTTACTTAAATCATATGAAGTACAAGAAAGTAATGATTTTTCCTCCTACACAATTTAATAACAATGCATTTTAATTTGCTGATGCAGAGAAATGCATACTTGATAATGAATTTACATCTTGTCCTCCGCTATCATTGATTTCCTTGTGATTAACCACAACCATAAAACCCTAAAAGATACCTCCAGTTTTCCATAGTCAGACATAAACACTTGCTTTAGAAGGCTTCTAAAGCCTCATTTGTCAAGATAAATTCTGCCCTTGAAAATGTTTCTGTTCATTGAAGTCATCTCTCGATGTCTTGATGAAGATATTGATGCGAGATAAAATTTAACAAAGACCTGATGCATCACTGTAGTTACAAGCTGGTTTAACTCCAACTTTTAAATATAAAAATGTAGAGTATATTTATTCTCATGCTTTGGCATAAATAATGTAAAATAATATAAGTAAAAAATTACACCGATAATGCTATAAGTCATAACTCAAAAGAGCTCTGCTTTCTCTTTTAAAATTTAATTGTATTTGATTTACGTAGGATGCAGTTGATCGCCCCCATGACATCCCTCATGGTGCTGCGTGTGTGGTGGTAGCTGCGGCTGTGTTGGTACAACCCCAGTGTTTGGCTGTTGCTGAGCAGGGCTTGCACACCACCAAGACTGGGGTGAATTTTTCCTTTTCCTAACATTCTCCCCAAGATAGTAACTCCTGCTATTACACTTGTCTCTCAGAGACAGAGTAAGAAATAAGAGCTCGTATGTCTCACAGTTATTTTATTGAATCATTGCCAAAAGCAGGTACAGCACCACCAAAATGGGGCTTAGAACAAGAGCAGAAAAAATCTAGGCTCTGTTTTTCTCTTTGCTTATTTGTTCATGACTGTGGTCAATTTTTAACAGACTGCCTCTAATATTCATGTTCTCCACTGCCCATGCAACATTGAAAGCTGCAAACCAACTTTCATATCTTAATCCCTCACCGTAACTGGCATTGTAACAGCAGAAAGAAAAATAAACTGTGGAGGAACGTTCAGCAGCACATACCTTACAGATTCGTGGTGATGCAGTCCTCCTTGCTCCAGTATCCATTTTCTCTCTGGAGTCCCATTACAATCCATGCACCCTCCCTGCCTAAAGTGAGCCTCCAGCTTGCTTAACTGCAGAAAGCAATGGAGAAGTAGCATGAGGAAAGGATAGAAAATGAACCAAGGAACATCATAACTAGTAGACTACTGTTCTTAGTAAGACTAAAAAATAAAGCTTAAAAGTCCTCAAATCTTAAATCTATTTGATACCTCAAAGCCCTCAGCATGGGTGACTTTTGCATTCCTGCTACAACACATCATGGTTAATATTTAATTTTCTCGCAATTATTGCTCTTTGATGTATATTTGATGTCACTGTCTGCTACATGAAAAATAAGAGACCTACCCCAAAAGAGCTAGGCAGAATAGGAAGTACAGTCTGCTTTGAAAAATCTGGTTTATATTAGCAGCAGCACATGGCTATATCCCCCTTCACAGCAAGTGTGGCTGAAGGGTGGTTTCTACCTTTCATATAATTTAACAAAGTTACAGGAAAGACATTGAGATGCTGGACCGTGTCCAGAGCAGAGCTACCAAGCTCGTGAGGGTCTAGAGAATAAGTTGTATGGGGAGAAGCTGAGGGAGCTGGGCAGG
>VZRI01001208.1:337105-374506 GCA_013397515.1 Upupa epops | reverse complement strand
GAGTTTGTGGTTTTCCATTGATCAGGTGTTTAGGGTTTTTTCTGTTGTGGGAATGACTCAACTCTGTGATCTCAGATGTCCTTTCCAACCATGAATATTCTGAGATATAAGAGACCAAAATTGGTCTTTTATAAGGGTTTCACATCAGAATACAAGGTGCATGTTGAGACACATTATTCAAGAAGCAAGTTATACAGAATTATTCTTGGAATTTGATCTTGCAGAAATGTCAACTACTAACAAGCTTAATGAAATCTATATATGGAAATTAAAAACATCTATAAAATACTAGTGTGTTCTTGAAACATTGCAATCAAGTCCTGGGGTTTTTAATAACATACTGAAATAATGCAAAAAAAGAAACGATTCCTCTGGTGTATGAGAACGCTTTTTTCAGAATTGAAACTTGTCATCAGCTCAGGATGGTTTCAAAGATGGATTACCACTGTTGGCTTCAAATGGTAGGCAACATGCAGAAAGCACACAGTACTTAAAATCAGTAATCGTATAACCCCTAACTACGACGCCAAAGTGGCCTCATACTCGTCCTGACCTTGGTCCACATGTTGGTAACAGCAGAATCTCAAGCACAACAAAATTCAGTGGCAGGTTTCCTGAGAGATCTGGGGCCTGACTTGGCACGTCCTGCTGCTCTCACATGACTTTCAGGTTGGCAGTGCTGGTGTCAGTGTGACAGGTGCAATTTATTGCAGTTTTCTGTCCAACAATTCCACAGTGTATGATAGAGCAAGCACTAGGATTCGGGCTTTAAAAGTCGAAACCTGACCCAGTAAAAAAACTAGCTTAAAATAGCAGCTCTGCTCCTGTGAGATGGATCTCTGGCAAAAGTTAGGAACTCTAACTCAAACACCTGCCACGAAAACCACTCAAATATCAAAAAAAAAGAAACCCAGAGAAAAATATATGTAATCATTTGTTCAGAGGGCAGAAATGATCACTGGTCATTTTATGTCAGTAAAGAGCCATGGCATATTTAACAAGGCAGTTCATTAATCTGAGCTGGCTGGGCTCCAGTCCCCAATCAAATATAAAGCAAACGCGTTAAGATATGTCAGTCCATTTCTGGATGTCCCACATCTGGACAAGAAAGAACTGTGAAAAAAATGAACTGTAAAAGGTTTTTTGAAATGCCAGGCTATAATTAAAACCTAGCCTGAAGTGAAAAACTCAAATTCTCTTCAAAAAAGAACGCTATCTTTGAAAACCAAGAAGGCAGCAATACCAGCCAGTGCAGTTAGGCACTCTGCTCACATACACTGCTCCAGCTAACAGTGGAACATGAATAGGTTTGCACTCATGACAATTTTCTGGTGGAAGTTCTAATTTGGTCGAGCACTGTGCTACAGAGACATAACTTTCCCCCCCCCACCACCTAATATGTAAGCCAATGCGGAAGGTTAGGACTTTAGGGTTCTGTCTTTAACCCTCAAACCAGCACAGCCTGAAATGTGAATTTCCACTCTCTGTCATTGATTATGCATTGTTGGAACATTTTAATGAACCTGCACATAGATCTAAGACTCAAAGAAATGACTTGGTTTGTTCTTATATGTTAATATGCTGAAACAGGGTAAATACTGACAAGTGAGTCCACCCAGTTGTAACTCTCATTTATTACACTATGTGGTGTGCAGGATTATATTTCAGACTTTAGTGTTTTTAACAGCAAAAACAAGTTACTTTGTGCTTCAACATCTTCCAGCACAGCAGTACTTAGAATTAGAAGCGGTATACAGTTCGCATGCTAGTCATTGCAATTTTATATGTAATAAACCCTTTTCACAGTGTAAATGGGAATAAACCCATTGAATGCTGTTTTGGTTCATTTCAAATCTATTTCTGCACCACTGCAGTTGTTCAGATATTGAACTGTTACACTGCTGCCTGCCACTCACATACTGAATGCACGGAAAGCTGAAAGAGTTTGAGTACAATAAGGTACAAAGAATATTATACTGAAACAGTTCCCTGGTTGTGCTTGGTGGAGACACTTGAAAGCACTACATCTTACCTATAATTAGTCTACATGTTTTTCTGCTACTGTATGTATTCACATGTTACTTCAAGTGCCAATCTGTTCCTGACTAGATTCATATATTTAATAAATAAAACCAAAGAGGGTTAAAAACTTTGTCTTCTCATAAGAACAGCCCTCTTCTGCCCCAAAACTTGGCTGCTTTCCACTTAAATATACTGCCCCCAAAAAATACTGCATGGGAGATACTTCCTTCATTATTAAAGACAAGAGATTACACTCAATTTTTCTGGAATTACTGGGCAACAGGTGACTAATGGATGTAAAGAGGAAGAGGTATCCTCCTGGTTACCTGCTGGACCTTTTTGGTCCCTGATGCTCATGGCAGCCTTCTGCAAAAGTCTTCCATACCACTGATCATAGCCCTTCAGGATGATTTCTTGAGGCTCACGGGACACAGGGAGAGACGGAATGTAAACCTGTGAAACACAATTATACAGAACGAAACAAGGAAGACAAGAAGCCCTACCTTGCTAAACAGAAGCAAAATGTGATGTGACTGTTATATAGGAGAGTCTCTGTGTAGGAATTTTTTCAAGCCAAGCAGGGAGCAGAACCTGGAACTTCATCACCAGGTGTGAGACAGCTCGTACCTACACAGACAGCCTTTCTGAAAATGTATTCTACAAGTCTGTGCCAATCTTTTCTGCAATAACTGTCTTGTAATAACTTAATCTCAGGTCAGTAATAATTCCAGACTGTTTTATTGTCCTGTCTTTCAACCAGTCAGAACATCACTGGTTAATTCTCCCAGGAAAAGCTACCTCTTTCAGAGAATACTTGTTGGTTGAGTGCTAGAGAGCAGCACCATCGATGTGAAACAAATATTTTATTGATGCTGTTAGAGTCAATTTTCTCTTACTAAATCTATAACTGTCTTTGTACTTCTTGAAGAAGCACGATGTTACATCACAGAACCACCGAATTGTGGAATGGTTTGGGTTTTGTGGAATGGTTTGGGTTGGAAGATCATCTAGTTCCAATTCCCCTGCTGGGGGCAGGGACACTTCTCAGTAGATCACATTGCTCAGAGCCCTGTCCAACCCATAATCCAACATTCCGAGGGTCACCCACAACCTACCCGGGCAACAAAACTGCCCCCAAAGTCATTAGTTTGCCAGTTTTTATCCCGCTTCCTTTCCCTTTCGCAGAGGGTTGGAGAACGCCCAGCTTTGTGAAGGCTCATATATCTTTTAGAGATTTAGGCTCATAAAGATCAGATTGGCTTGGAAAGGAGTTGACAAATCACCCAATTTTAATCTCCTGCCACTGGCAAAGAAAGAAGAACACCGTCCCTGGGTGGGCTCGAACCACCAACCTTTCGGTTAACAGCCGAACGCGCTAACCTATTGCGCCACAGAGACTGGCCTGCCTGCAGCACGGTGACTCAGATCGGGAAAATAAGAGAGGCTTTGAAATTGTCAGCACTGTTTTAAATAGTAGGCATAGCAGCCTAAGGAAATGGAGTGAAGTGTGAAGTGACCGACACAGAGTAACAGTCCAAGAGCAGGTATTCTGAAAGAACCCTCACTATTAATAAATAAAATTCCTGCTAATTCATTCCCAAAAAAATGAGTCCAAAAGGAAGGAATATTTCTTCCAACTATTAACAGAGTCATTCTGTTATCTCTACTTATTGCTTACTTCATCAATCTTTAAGATTCTGGGAATTCCAGTAAGCTATTATCTGACATCCACAAACTGATGGGAGAGGTCAGGCAGATGTGAACACATCAGTGTGTTTTATCACATCTGGCTCACATAACAGCTAATTCCTTTTCGAATGTCTCTCATCTATTTCAAATAGTGCAGTGTTCTAAGAGATTGCCCCAAAAGCAGCATCTGAACTGTTTGTTGTTAACCCATATTTGCCAGTCTATCCATCCCGGTATCATACTCTCAAAAGAGAGGGAATAGAACTGCAGAGTAGCTATCCATCTGTTTGACTGGCCGGAGATCAAGGCAGGAATGTTTCTCCAAGGCTGGACAGATTGGATCAGGTAATAACACTTTTCTTTCTACAAAATCGAGAAGGGTAAAATACCAGTGGAAAGACTGATGACAGAGAACATACCTTAAATGAATTAATGCTTTACAAACTCTTTCTACATTATGCTTTTTGTGTACATACAAAGTAAAGTGACTACCGTGATGCATTGCTTGGACCCATTTCCTCCTGCTTTTGAAGGGTGATACTTTTGGTACATCCCTTCCTCCAAGGAAATACGTATTATCAGTACCTTTCAGAAAGAAATTTCACAATAGCAGCCAGGTTTGAAATTCACCGAATAAAGTGTAAATCAGAAAATGCGTTCCATTTGGAATACTGGGGAAGAAGATTGTGTGAAAATAGAGGGTAGGGACCTGGTTGTTACTCAGCTGATTTGACATTCAGTTCTGTTCCCCTGTCTAGTTCTCACTGCGTGAAAGCCATTTTTTTTCAGTGTGCAATTTAACGACAAAAAAGAATTAATTAAGCACTTTCTAATGTTTAGATAACATACATGGCATGGTGCACGCAGAGTGCAGCACTATCCTACTACCTGCCAGCTCTTTATCAACTGGCAAGTTAAAAAAGAGGAAATTAAAACTAGTCACCCAGTGAAACCTATTGTGTTCACATTCACACATAAACCACACATTTTATTAGAAATACTTTCATATTTTACACAACATGAATTTTACTATATACATTCAACATAAAATGAGCTTTGGTGGCAAAATAAACTTCTACATGAATTCTACCCTACTCTGGGTAAACTCTGTCCAGTTCACAGCATCACAGTAATGATGAGGCTGGAAAAGACCTTAAAGATCATCCAGTCCAACCTAAAACCAACCAAGTAAACCTAAACATCTAACATCTAGATCATGCCAAGCAGCACCTCATCCAGCCTAACCTTAAACACCTCCAGAGACCGTGACCCAACCACCTCCATGGGCAGCCCGTTCCAAAACCGGATCACTCTTTCAGTGAAAAACCTCTTCCTAATGTCAAGTCTAAACCTCCTGCTATGGAGCTTAAGACTGTGGCCCCTTGTCCTGTCAAGTAGATGCATAGCTGGTATGGCCCTAACTGCTATTGTGATAAACGCATTTTCTTCATCTACATCCAAATTATTTCAGCCTTGCAGAATTCAGATCCACTTTCTTACATGCTATGGACCTGTCCGACTCATTCTTATCTCATGGGCAGTTTCAGGGGTGCTGATTGTCACCCAGCTGAACATGAGCAATCAGTGTGGCCCAGAAGAGCAACAGCAGCCTGGCCCACATCAGAAATGGAGTGGCCAGCAAAATATCCAGCACCTCGATGTCATTCTTCTGTTGAGGTGCCCAAAACTGAACACAGTACTCAAAGTGAAGTGACCTCACAGTGCTGAGTACAGCGGCACAATCACTTACCCACTGCTGCTGTCAAAACTATTTCTGATGTAAGCCAGCAAGCCATTGGCCTTCTTGGCCACCTGAGTACACTGTGGGCTCTCTCCTCCGACCAGTTTTCCAACCAGTCTTCCTCAAGACTCTAGTGTTCTGTGGTGTTGTGACCCAAGTGCAGGATGCAGCACTTGGCCCAGTGGATGCTCATACAATTGGCCTTGACCATTCAATCCAGACTGTCTAGGTACCTCTGTAAGGGCTCTCTAAGAGTACTGCCTTTAACTGAAATAAAGCAAAAT
This sequence comes from Upupa epops, assembly GCA_013397515.1. Classification (NCBI taxonomy): domain Eukaryota; kingdom Metazoa; phylum Chordata; class Aves; order Bucerotiformes; family Upupidae; genus Upupa; species Upupa epops. The sequence goes on along the minus strand of VZRI01001208.1, from coordinate 368,770 downwards.
AGTGCCTCATGACTGAATCAAAGCAATCACAAGAAAAAAACCTGACTGAATAATGAAATGCAAATAGATTAAACCAGAACAAAACCAGCTGAAACAGACTGGTTAACTTTTCAGCAGAAATCAAGATTGAATTAATATTCCCTATTGTTGAACTCAAGGCAGATAAGGGCCTGAAAGCAGTTCCCATATAAAAACTTCAAAGTAAGTGTTCCTTAAATAAGCCTTCTTTTCCCTTTTCCCCTTAATCCTCTTTAGCATTTTCTAAGCTTTTCTTAACTATATGCAAAAACTCTCATTACTCTTTTTTCACATTAATCTCCTTTGTCAAATCAGAGCTTGCAAAATCTCATCACTCACTGCCGACAATTCAATATTTCTAGAATTACTACAATATAATCTGAATTACTTACAGAAATAATCCATGGTATTTAACTTTCCCATCACATCGCAGTCAAAGCAAAAATTTCCTAAATCAAAGACCTATCGCATTTACAATGCAGAGATCTTTTTGTGTCTGTTGTTCAGTTGCCTCGTGATAAGGAAGCATCTATCAAACAGATAAATGCTGTCTACTTGGACCTCCAAGGTCCTCTTTTCCTCCCAGGGAAAGTCCTGACATACTGCAAGGAAGGGAAGGTCCTAGAGTAAATGTGTAATTAGAAACTAATAAACAGACAGTAGGGAAATTATTTCTTTGAGATAGATTAAGATCGTTGCCCTTTTTACTGTGCCAAGGTTTCCACTGTTCAATGTATTCATAAACAATGTAGAGAAGGAAATGAAAAGTGAGGGAGTGGTAATAAAAGCAAATGCTTATTATGAAGAAGGGGAAAAAGAAGTTATGGGATTGACTAACTCGGTAGATACAATTACAAGCAAATAAAAGCAACACTCGTGGGGAAAAACAGCTCTAGCTTCACATATTAAACAAAGAACTTTGAGGTAATATTTATTACTCAGAAATGAAATAATAATAACCTGAAATAAAGGCAACCACACCTGAAATAAATCCAAAATATTGTCTCAAATTTTGCAGATAAAATGTTATTATCCTCTGAGGGGTAAAAACTGCATTTAATTCCAACCGCTTCTGATGTTAGAAAACAGCCTAACCACAGGTTCTTTTTTCTTAAAAAAATAGAAGTAGTTTTTGCAAACTACTTCATTCTAAAAGCAAAGTGTTGCTCAAAAGAAAAGATATTCAGCCTTTAAGTTACTCTGCATCACTACTGCGGAACTCTCAGCTGACACTGATATTACAGAGTACTTCAACAGATATTTGACTCCCAGGTTCTCTACAAAATGAAAGTTATTTCAAAATTATCCATATAAGTTGCAGATCATTTGTCTGAAGATAAACTGATTTGAAAAGGCATCTGCAACTCAATATCAGCTTAATGGAGAGCACAGCAGGTTAAGGATGATGTTGCATACATGAGAAGCTTAGGGAACCAGCAGAACAGATTATCTGAGTTTGTTTTCCTGTTTGCCTTTAACCTTTTCTGTTTCTTGATTTTGCATGGGTTTCTGCATGCCTAGCAGAGATAATCTTTCTGCAGCACAAAAAGATTTCAGAGCATTATGAGTGGTGGAGCTGCAGCTACTGCTGCCCAGCTGGGGTCAGCAGGACTTCTGTTATGCTTTTGCAATCTAATTCTGGCTATCATTTAGTGAGGAAGGAGTCAGTACAGACCACACAAACTAGAGACCTGATGTGACAGGAGCAATGTTGTGCAAATGCGAAATAGGGAATGCCTGTTTTGTTAAAACATATCTGATGAAAGCTGTCTGCCTCTAGTTAACCCTGCCATTGCCTCTGGAGATCAGGGTTAGGAACGCCAAATCAAAGTCACAGCTAATAATGTGACTGAAATTATACATCAGTGCTTACTTATCCAAAAGGGAGAGGATAATTAGGGGCTGACATTGAGGTCTGGCTTCTGGTCAGCTCAGAGATGAGTTGCGTTAGTGTCTTTGCTCATATGTTGGTCAGAAGCAGCCTTGCTCTTTTTTTGCCTTGACATTGGCTGATACTGAAAAAATGAATGTGCTTGAACAACAGTGATACCAGGTCTTGCTTCACTGATACAATTGTTCTACATAACTTATCTATCCCAGCCTCTTATTCTTTTACTTGCAGGAATTAACACATTAAAACCTGAACTTTAAAAGCTTTACTTCAGCATGAATAGGAACCACAGTTTTTTTAATTCAGAACACCGAGATAATTGTCTTTACAAAACTAAGGCAGACTAATGTCACTTCTGAATAAGGCCTAAAATATACATTTTTCAATATGTTTATATTTCAAATAGCATTTAATACTGACTACTGTAGAGAAATAACTTGACATCCCCATAAGTTACATCTGAGAAGCATATTATGCTTCAAAGGGAAGGTCTGGGTAAACAGAAACCCTCCAGCATGAAAATAAATTCACAAAGAGCGGTGTGTGTAACTGACACAAGGCTTGGCTACAGCAGTGATTTATTATCATCATAATATAGTCAAAGGACCTACCTATTAGATTCAACAGTCACAAGCTGACAGCAGTTACCGAGAGTGACAAAAAGGACACTGAAATTAGTCAGTGCTCACAAGCTGTTGAATTTCAAAGGTACTTGGAAATTAATTATGACCCTGGTACAAGATAACCATGTAATTCAGCAGTAGCCACAGGAGATGGCCTGTGTAGTAGGTGTACCAATGACATTCAGCCTTTGCCCATGATACTCATAAAAAAAGGACAGATGTGTAATTTAATATTTGCTAACACCATAATAAAAGCATTTAGGAGTGAATCTTCAGACAGCTGCATAACAACTCTTCACCCAGTTGATAAAGGAATTATTACTTTTATTTTTCTATATTTCTCCAAAATAAATAGGTAAATGTAGTACTTTATCCATAGAAACGGATACAAAAACTGGTGCTGTATGGCATGACACTCCACCTCTCTGGAAGTGGCAATCCCTAAAATCAGTGTCATCCAAGAATGTCATCACTTAACAGCACAAATCAGATGAAGGGAATCAAGATCATGCTCAGGTAACATAAGTGAGTAAACACACCGGTTGTATCAGGCTGTGCCTTCCAACAGAACAAAGACAGTATGCCAATCTGATGAGACTCTTGAAGAGTCATGTCTTAGGACTTTTGTTAGAATTCTGAGGAATCAGGATTCCGTGCTATAAGTTAGGATTTTCAAGTAAAACCAACCAGGCAACAAAAGCAGAGAACTGCTCTGATCACCTCTAAAAGACTCAAGATCTTCACTCTGTCATTCAGAGTCATAAACATCTCACAGCAGAAAACAGCCAGTGCCTGTGTTCTGAATAATACCTTCTGCCAACGCTGGAATCCTTCAGAGAATTCTGTGTTAAAGCCAATACCGGTTATTTTAATGTACCACAGGCTACTAACAGAGTTTGACAAATGATGACAGATAGTACAGCCTTCAAACTCTATATATTTAAACAAGGAATAGTGGCAGGTTAGTAAACTCTACCAGCTACAAAACAGAGGCATTTCAATCACCTCAAGGTAGTTTCAATGCACTTAATCTACAGTTTATCCACATCTGTGCTGAACAGAGAAAGCACTGTATTTTAAATATGAGTGATGTGAGAAAATGACTTCTCTTGTTCATAAATGATATGTAATCTCTAAACAGTTAGTTATGTCCAAACAGAACAAAGGCGATTTAAAAATCTGTACAGTCAGGAAAAAATACTGTATCGTCTGAATCCCTTAAATATTTTTAAAGAAAAATAATCTTTCCAGTGCTAAAATAAATCACAGTATCACAATAATAATGAGGCTGGAAAAGACCTTAAAGATCATCCAGTCCAACCAAGTAAACCTAACATCTGACATCTAGCTCATGCCACTGAGCACTTCATCCAGCCTAACCTTGAACACCTCCAGAGACGGTGACCCAACCACCTCCATGGGCAGCCTGCTCCAAAACCGGATCACTCTTTCAGTGAAAAACTTCTTCCTAATGTCAAGTCTAAACCTCACCCGATGGAGCTCAAGACTGTGACCCCTTGTCCTGTCTCCAGTGTCCAGGGAGAAAAGACTGACCCCTGTCTGACCATGACCACCTTTGTGATGTTAAAGTGCAGCCAGAAAACACATACAGAGCCAGTCTCTTTCACTTGTCCTAGACACTAGGTAAACATTTTTTGATATTTGTTAAATGTCAGAATTAAATCTACTCGTTACATAACAAGAGGAGAAGTTAGAGAAATCAATTTTCACATAATAAGGTTCTACAAGTCTTAAGAGTTTGGGAATGGTGTGTGTGATTTCTTCATGACAGAAATACTGACTGCAGACACAGCCTCCTGGCAGTAGACAAAAAAAGTAGGGAAATTACCTGTCATATTCAACTCGGGTATTTCTGAAGTCCTTGAAAAATCACCCCAAAAGAAATCACCTTTTCCTAAATCCTACTGAATGCTCTGCAGAAACATACTCCATAAATTAAATGATGAAATAAAACTTGCATACCTCTTAGGATAAAAGGACGATTAAGAGCTTATGAATTGAGACTATGTTCAAATAAATCCTATATTCATAATCTTAGAACCACAGAAGCATTAGTACCAGAAGGGACCTCAAAAGGCCATCCAGTCCAGTCTCCCTGCCACAGCAGGATCACCTAGACAAAGTCGCACAGGAACACATCCAGGCAGATCTGGAACATCTTCAGAGAAGGAGACTCCACAAACCCCCTGGGCAGCCTGTTCCAGTGCTCTGTTACCCTCACTGGGAAGAAGTTCTTTCTGATATTGATATGGAACCTCCTCTGTTCCAGCTTGCACCCATTGCCCCTTGTCCTATCATTAGATGACCTTGAGAAGAGCTTAGCTCCATCTTCCTGACACCCACCCCTCAGTGAAGCAAAATCTCATGGTCACAGTGATTTCCTTCAGCTCTTTTGCTTAAGGAAACGCAACAATTAATGAAAAACAGCAAGATACTGGAAGTGCTGACTGGTCATAGCTATCATAAATCTGTAAAAAACGTTCCTGTTACATTTACACTACTTCTAAGCTACTGGTCACCAGAAATTGGTGATATAATCCACTTCATATACAATATACATCTACATATACATGACAAAAGTCAAAACTGCTTTCCTAAAGCAACAAAAAAATGAACCCTCTGAAGGTATATTAGTCCTGGTGCTCAGAGACCTGATTTACTGGTGAACTTGCAGCACTGGGTTGAAGATTGAGCTAGATGATCTTGAAGGTCTCTTTCAACCAAAGACATTCTGTGATTCTGTGAAAAGAGGAACTATCACTTCCCATCACTGTGTGCCCTTGGCAAGAACACAGGCCAAGGTACATAGGTTCATCACACTGGCTGAATGTGTGACACCTTTGGCCAGCAAGAACACCACCTGAAATGTTTTAATGAAAACGTAACAGTCATGAACGCTGTTCCTAAGCCAGAAAACTGTCTACGTTCAGAAACAGTTCATACAGTTTGTTTATGTTTACTCTAATCACCTTCAGATTAACTAGTCGGGGTTTTTATATGCATGTTCTGTTTTAAATAATTTCCTGAAAGTAATAGATTGGTTCTAATTTCCTACTCACTTGCTCATTGTGTTTATTCAGATTAGTACAATGTATTCAGAACTGATTTATTTCATTTCAGTCAGATGAGAATAAATGAAATAAGGACCAAGATAATTAGCTGGGGTCTGTTTGCAGGTTAGAACTTCTATTACTAAGAGGTCTATTTTGTATGCCATTAAATGGAAGAATTATAATTGCACCAAACAATTCAATTTAGCTGTTTCACACTCCTGACAGCAGAGTCTGCTTATAAAATTTGAAATCATAAATGATAGTTCTTACAATTGAAACCTAATTGCAAAATAAGCTAGGTAATTCTCACATTGGGTAATTTAATTCCACTAAATATAGTACTTTACATACAGTTAATTCCTGCTGAGCAGCCTCTTCTAAAAATGAAGCCCTATTCTGAAGTCAGATTTTAGGCTGCCAATCAGATATTTGCATGCAGTCAAATTTTAATAAAATTTGGATTCAGAAGTCATGTTTGTTCCTTGGATTAATGAAGTTGCGCAGAACTCTAAAGCACCTGTCCATTAACTAAGTTTGCTTATTTTCACTACCCTGATAAAGATTTTTCTGGATAGTGTATTGCTGAGTGGCATGAGCTAAATGTCAGATGTTAGGGTTACTTGTTTGGTTTTAGGTGGACTGAATGATCTTTAAGGTCTTTTCCAGCCTCATCATTACTGTGAGACTGGAATATAATGAAGAGAAAAGGTACAACAAGTAAATTCATAATCTAAATAGACTTGATGGAAACAATCCTGACTGAAGAATTTTACTCAGCAGCATTCATCTGCACTTGTTCATCATGCTTCTGCATAGAACAAATCAACAACCATCCTGCATCTGGTCAGATAAATGATCGCCTACGCTCCTTTCTACAAATGGAAGAGGACTTGGTACAAAGAGAGCTAAAGGCTACAGGCTGATAGGGATGACACTAACTGATGTGCCAAGCTGATTAAATAAATCTGTCTTCAAATAGAACCAGTTATACAAAAAAGTGACAGATGTATATTTTCTGTTGGGATTTATACAGCCATCTGGCCTTCTAATTTCCAGATGGAAGTTTTACATTAAGTTCTCATGCTGAGATTCTAAGGTAGTTAAAAAGTCTGTGCTTTCAGTTTTTTTCAAGTATCTATGGGATAGATTAAATGTTCTCAGCACTTACAATTGCTGCTGACTAAGGAAAAATCAAATTTTTACATAGTAGGAGATTTATTACTTTGCCAAATATTCCCTTAATAAATTCATTCTATTAAAAGCTGCTGCATGACTAATGAAAATACTATCCTCAAAGACATTTGCGTCAAGTCCGAGTTCCACAGCTCATAGAAAACTTTAATGAAACAGTTAAGCCCTTTGAGTTAGTTGCTATACTTAACTTTATGCCACAGCTCAATCAACTCTGTCTTTACTGATTCAAAACAACCTGTTAGAAACAGGAATGGGAAACAAAGAACAAATATGCCAGGTCTAAGACATTAAAAATTGAAGCTAGAGAAGCATGAACCAAGACAGATAATATCAAGATAAATCATCCTATGCCCAGATGCAAACAGCGGGTGGCGGCATGGAAATCTCCGAGAAATTCACCAACAAATAGAACATGTGGACATTCCTTATGGCATCGTATCAGGGATGGATAAAGAGTGTTTCTCAAAGGGTGTCTGTGCTTTACACCCCAGGACACTCATGGACAGACATTAATTTTTAGATGAGCTCTTAGATCCTCAAGTTTAATAGTTATTAAGTCAGATTTAGGGCTCTAATTATTGAGGTACAGGCAAAAAAGAGTAATAATATCTTGTCTCACATAGAGGTAAGAGAAATACGTGAGACATACATTACTTTCTTCCTACTACTTCTATATAATCCCTTTCATTTCAGTTTAATATAAACAGAAAGATCTCGTTCCACCAACTCACCAGTCCAAAAGCTGTGGCTGATTCAAAAATCAGTCCAGTTTCCCCTTTTATACTATTTCTACTGTCCCAACTATCTCTGGAAAGCTTTGCTCACATTTCTTCTAGGTTTTACATTATTCCACATTCCCATTGGGTTTTACATTGTGCACATTTACATTATAGTAGCATAGATGTTCAACCCAAGCCTTTTAAAAGGGCACTTAACCAGGAGACTGCAGATATTTGTTTGGTATTGGACACTGCCTCTGCTGCTTCTCTTTCAGCAGATTACAGATATTTGCAGAAAACTTTTAGATCCATCTCTGGAAGCCTGCTCTAGCTGACATATTCTGGAGAATTTTGGAACAGGCTGCCCATGGAGGTGATCGAGTCACCATCTCTGGAGGTGTTTAAGGTTAGGCTGGATGGAGTGCTGAGTGGCATGAGCTAGATATTAGATGTTAGGTTTACTTGGTTGGTTTTAGGTTGGACTGGATGATCTTTAAGGCCTTTTCCAACCTTGTCATTACTGTGATATTGTGAGAACAGCCTGCTTTTTATGAGGACATCAGGCTGGACTTGCTGGATGTTGACACTGTTGTCACAGGGATCACAAGCTGAAGACAGTAAATTCTGAAGTTGTGAAGAATGAAGAATAATCCAAGAATTGCATAAAAAAAACGTATAGTGCCATAAAAAATGGCATATATTTATAAGAATAACCAGTTTTACTAAGCATAAGTAGTATTTTCCTTCACTAACAAGAAGTGAGAAGGGAGAGTGAAAAGAGATAAATAAAAACTCCCAAACCCAAATTTCCATGTGACTTTTCAAAGAGCATGACACTGATATATACTAACCTGTCATTAGCATACGGACCCTTCAAATTATTCAGCTGAACAGGGAGAACCCTTAACTGAAGAAACATATTTTTAACAAACATAAATATTAAGGTACACTCAGAGGAGTTTACATTCAGCAACAGTGATTCATGTCATATAGCGCTGAGCGCATTCCAACTTGACCCTGTCCTCCCAAAGGTGCTGTTTTGTATGCTCCCTCACACACTTCAACTCAATAAAAAGCTCTCAAAACTTCTGTTTTACTGTCATTATTAAACCAGCCCTTCATAGACATCGCAGTCTTCTAATCAGGGAATAGTCTATGCTAAAGCCCCTCAGTCTTGTTAAGAGTTTATGAGCAAGGTTATTTGCCATTTCAAGGTCTTTTCTACAGCTAAAACAGAAACCACAGCCATTCTTTGACATCCTGGCACCTGAACAAAGGAGCCCATACTGATTCAAGGACTGGGGGAAAAAAACAATATTACACTTTGAAGTTGTCTTTCAACTAATAAATGATTCTAAATCAAATAATCTACTCATACATTTTTTATGGTATAATTTTTGCAAGATTAACATCTACTCACTTAGAAAAAGTTACCTGAATTAAAGAAAGAAGCAATTCAAGAACAAAAGTCAGACTTCAAAAGTCTCCAATAAACAAGGAAATTCCAAACAAGGAAATCAAGTGTCTGCTCATTTTAGTGCTTTATGGTTTCTGCTTGAAAATCTGACAAATTCGGTTGTTTTATTTTTTCCGCCCATCACCTTTTTTGTGTGAACTCACATAAAAAGATGCTTTGAAAGTCAAAATTGCATCTGAAGCACCCCAGATGTATGAGGGAAGAGCTGTGTGTGTTAAGGTCTCCCAGGCTGATCAGCTATTTCTATGGTAATTAGGTAGTGTGCAGGGTTATAGCTTTGATAGAGGCCTTCTCCTCCCTTTCAGTGGAGTGTTTTAACTTCTAAACTCAATTTCAGTTTCAGGTCTTACAGGTTCTCCACAGAAAGGATGATACAGGTTTGCTTGTTTGTTTTAACAGGAACTAAAAGTTCTTCTTTGCTTGTGAACTTACCTTTCCATGAAGGTATTTAGCAATCCCTACAACACACGCTAAGGGGGACGAGCAGCTTAGCAGAGCCATCTATCTCATAAGAAAGTTCATGGAAACACTGCAGGCAGCTTTACTTTTCTGGATGTGAATCAGGCTTTGGTAAATTTGCTAATTCACAACAATATCTCTTGTACAAATAGCTCAGCAAAGCAGTACTCACAAATGCACCCCGAGGGTCAGCGTACATGACAGCCTTTTTAATCAACCATTTCACAGTTACACAGAACTTGGTGAAATCACCTTCTGCTTTCCTTCTCTTTTACAAGTTGTCTGAACTAAAGAAATTGTTTTCACTCTTGCAGCAAGCTCGGTTCTAAACTTGATTTAATCTTTTTCCTGCCACAGCAAGCTATTTTCAGCTGCTTTTATTCTGAGATAAAGGTCTTCAATTTTTAGAACAGAAAATCTCAGCAATAAATGTGGAGTGTATTTCGATAATTATTTTAATTATGCAGTCAAAATGCTCTTTCATCACTAAAGAAAAACTTCAATGCTAACATGAAACTGACATTAAGGAGAGATGAAGAAAGAAACTGAATAGTGAAGAGGTAACTGGAAGAATCAAGTACAGGACAAATCCATAAAAGAATGCATATTAATGTGCAGCTGGCTGAAAAGTATGCGATTGTCTCAATGAAAGGAATTAACACCATTGCTACTTTATTTTTTTTTAAATGTTGTAAGCAAATTAAATAGAAAAGCTAGAGAAAGCAAATTAAATAGAAAAGCTAGAGAAAGCATATTAAATAGAAAACCTAGAAAATCACAGATAATTAGAAAATGTGAAGGTGGAACGTCTCAAAAAAAAGGAAATAAGTGTGTGTCAGAGAGAAGAACAGAAATTTTAGGGAGCTGAGGAAAGAAAGGGGAGAAAGGATTTACCTGATCTTTTTTTAATTAAAACTTTCTAATAAACTTTATGGGAAAAGAAAAGGATTTTCTGTGCACCTTCTCTTAGAGGAATTTGTTAAAAACAAAGTCTCATTGAAGCAATGGGAAAAATTTTTGACAACCATTTCACCACACTTAAAACAACAATTTCAAATACATAAAGATTTTCCATCATTTAGAAAGGGGTTACAACTGTAACTGCTCAGCAGCCTCGTACCACAAAGGTCCTGAATCTGTGAAACAGCATGTCAGTCTTTCCAACATCCTATCAACAGCATTTCCATCCCAGCAGTTCATTTACAGCAGTTGCCTTGCTATGTAGTTATGTTTGTGAAACTACTGTATATGCAGAACAGTGCAACTACTAATTTCCTCTGTAGATGCTGTAAGATAAGCAAGGTAATGCACCAGCACTTTCATTTTCCTCTCTTTATTTGTTTGGTGGTCCTGTAGCATACGGCTGTAAGCACTTTCAGCATTAAAGATGAAACACTTCTTTGAGGAGACCATATTGAGTAGCTTTGTCTCTTTGGTCTTCTAAGCCTCCCACACAGCTTCTACCCACATAAGCATCATCAATCTACAATATCATATGGTTAATTTACTCTCTTGCATAAAATGAGTCCATTATGAAAAAGAGCATCCTGCTGCCATAAGCTGTCTCAGGCAGAGAGCATTTGTTGCTTGGGGATACATCATGAAGCGTGATAATGGGAAAACAAAGTGCAAAAAGTCTCCTTAGTCAAACACTGGTTTAGGAAATTTACCTGTAAGCCCATCCCCAATGTCAGTCAATCCTATATATCACTGGTAGAGTGCCAGCCCATGATTACTCAGAAACAAGATTAAGAATTTAGTCAAACCTTCCACACTGCATCATCAGTGGCACGAGTTCACTTCTGCAGCACAAAGATAACTGAATGGGATCTAGAGTAACCATCGGCAAGGCACAGACAAGAAAAGAGTAATGATTAGACAAAGCCTTTTTCTTATTTGAAAAGCCCAGCTATTGATGCAGCAGCCAACACCTATAAAACACTATGAAGAATACAGGCAATCTACCCCCAGCAGTAGTTAGAGTTTACTGTTTATTCCTCTAATTACGTGTCCTTCTTGAACTGAGGGGCCCAGAACTGGACACAATACTCCAGATGCGGTCTTACTAGTGCAGAGTAGAGGGGGAGAAGAACCTCTCTATCTGCTAACCACCCCACTTCTGATCCCTTCCAGGATGCTGTTGGCCCTCTTAGCCACATGAGCAAAAGAACTGGGAAATCAGAATTAAAAATTGTCAGCTGGCTTTGCTTTGTACCAGACACTACAATTAAAAGCAAAATAAAAAAAAAATCCCAAAACCTCAAACAGCTCCATCCATCCCCCAAAAACAGCAAAACCCACAAACTGAAAGAAAAAAAAACAACTCTAAGAACAAAAAATGCCCAAACATCATCCCCACCACTCCTCCCTCTGACCCCCCAGCTGAAAGGGTGCAGTTCACTGCTGACTGTTAGAAGAGCAGAATGGTCTTTGGACAATCATTAAAGTCTCATGTTTGGAGGTCAGGAAAGAGAATTGAAGTCAGCAAAATAAAACTAAAAAATAGTGAGGAAAGATCTCTTGTTACTGAGGAGATGTTCTTCATGAGTTAATTGCACTGTCATACATATTGGATGACATAAGGAATGGATGGTTCCACAGAGCTAGTGCTTGTCTATATTGTGCTGCTCAAAAACCATTTCACACCCTAAGCAGTTTCTCAAAAAGGTTAAATTTTGTGTGGTACAAAGAGCAGCAAGTCTAAGAACAAGGAAACTTCAGATTCTCTTATTGAAAGAAAATGAACATTTGGTGTGAAAATCTCATAGAAATTCTTATGGGCCTTGAAAATTAGGATTATTTTAACCAAATCTGCATTAGTTACATAAGGTTATTGATGCTGTGCAGTCATCGACATTATTTTCCTGAAACACAAGCCCCATCTTTCTGCAGAGTGCGTAGCTATACTGCATATGGCACTAGAACCTCGGTACGATACAATAAACCACAACTTTGATGCCAGCTAAGGGAGTCAATTCAAGGTTTCTGCACAAAGAAACCCACAAAACTCCCCAAAATCTCCAGAATTTTTTCTTTGAGAAAGCAGTACAGTTGTTGTGAAGCAGACAGACTGATAAGGTTTTGATCATAACAGGTGTCTGCATCACTGAGACTGAGGAAACAGCGTTCAAGCGACAGAGAAAACCACTCTGAAAATGAGACATATGGGTTTACAGAAATGAAGCTGTTCATAAACACTTTTACAATTCTTACAAGAGATTCAACACCTTGAGTGATAAAACACATAATAAACACGTGTTCTGCCTCCCAGTTTCTTTTTGCTATCAATACCCAAGGATGTAGCTGTGCTGTTCCATGTACAAATGCAACGAGAAAAAGAAAGAGCTTGTTCCTTTCTCTTTTTGGTGAGGAGGTGCTATGCAGAAAGAACCCAGTTAACTTGTAAGCATTACCAAAAAAAAAGCACTTAGACAATGAAGTGTAAAATCTTGACTGAGCTTTTGATATCCTCATCCACAAAAAATACAAGGATCTCTGCATGGGTCAAGCCAAAAACCATCTCACCTAGTGCTGTGTTTCCGACAGAGGGCAATAGATCATGCACGGAACAAAGGAAATATAAAGGGTTACTACCCCAGAATATGATCCCTAGCTTCTATAATTTGAAGCTCGGGGACTTCCTGACATGAAGATTTATATTCCATTGCCTGATTTGATTTCTCTGCCATGAAGAGCGATTCAACTGCACTGAGGTGCCTGGAAAAATCTGAGCACCCATTCATCCTGTTTCAATAAAGCCCTAGAGTTTAAGAACAGCACACCCACTTAGAGTTTACTTACACAGGAGTCATACTAAATGGAGTTGTCTTTTGGAAAGCAGCTTTCTGAAATTCTTCACAGTAATCTTCATTGCCTTGAATAACACAGTGTCTTCAACAAGCTTTGTCACCTTACCAGTCATCCTTTACAGACCATGTTACAGTCTATGTTAAACAGCACAAGTGCCAGGTGCTCTACTTATGACTTATTTCTTCCAGTTGTTCCATGTGAAATCCATGTGAAAGTGTTCCTTTTTACCTGCTCAACAGGTAAACTTTTTAAAATGTATTTTGGACATCCAAGCAACCTACTCTGAATTATACACAGATCTTACAAAAAGCATCTTCCTCACATGTCTGCATACCCTGGAGACTCATTAAGCCACACGAAATGTAGCTGTGCAGAGTGTAAACCATTAAGAAGGACACAATGCAATGTAAGCTCAAGTCATCAATGGGATATTCCAAATTGCCTTTAATTCCCTTAGCCATTACCTTACTGTTAAGATGCAATTTATAGAATTAATTGCGAGATCAGCACGCATGGTGAGATTATTAAAGCACATTTAGAAAACTATCCATTGCAATTGTCCTGTGTCTTGATTCTGATATAGCAGTGTCTTTGAATGGAACAAAAAGGAAACTGTACTACTACGGAAACGATGAAGCAGAATTAAGGAAAATCTTTCCCTGAAGTCAGCCTTGTAAAATACAACACTTTTCACTTGGGAAGAGATGTGTATATATATATGATGTGTGTATATATATGTGAGTGTGTGTTTATGTATATATATACACACTGATATATATACATATATATGTGAACAACATTTTTCACTTGGGAAGAAAAAGACTTGTGTATATATGTGTGTGTGTCTGTATATATATATATACACACACACACTGATATATATATACACATATGAAAACATATATATTTACATATGTGAACATACATATATGTTAATATACATTTACATATATGTATGTATATTTCAGTACTATATATATATGTATATAGATTATATATTATCCATAATATGTGAAGATATATATGCATATATATCAGTGTGTATATACACACAGCATGGTAAAGTGCTTTTATTGATTCAGGAAAGGACTGATAACTGTATTATGAACTCCATCAATATCCTCTTATGTTCTACAGTAATTAATCCCCGTGTTGATTTTTCATCATCTAACAGACATTTGCCTGTACGTCACTTTATGACTTTTTAAGATGTAATTGCTGGGTTTTTTCTTATTTGGCAACCTTGTTTAAAGCATCTTTGTTGTGGGATGATCCCTGTCATATGTGACAGCCAGACCTTCCTTTTCCTAACCCTGAAGAATTCTGGCTGTGCTGAAGACATATGGCTTCTGGATCACTGTAGGAGAGGCTCGCTGCAGCAAAGCTTTTTTTCTACAACACAGACCAGTGAAAGACGATTCGTTCTCTCTCTCCATTCCTCTCTCTATTGCTCTTAGAAGATCAGTAACTTTCATGAAAAGGTTGCCATTAGGAAGGGGAGAGGAGAGGCCTGAAGCTACAGCAGCAGCTCATCTTTTAACCTTTTCTTTACTCTCTGTTAATAAAACTTGTAATTTTTTCTTTACTATAACATTGCCCCTGTTTTTTCTGTTTGGACAATAGATCCAAACTGACACAAAATAATCTAAACCAGGACCACCTTGCCATCTTCCCACAGTTTTCAATGATTTTTGTAGTACACATCCTCTAGAAATCACTGAGTTATTCCACAAATTAATGCATTAAGATCGCTAGGATTTTTTCAAATAGAAATGCACAGGTATCTCACGTATGCTAGAAACATCTCTGGTTTATGTCTATAGGAACGATTCCAGGTGACTGTTAAAAAGTTTAACGATGTAAGTGGTACATGCCTGGATATCTGGCATGACAACACAAGGATCTGAGGACAGCTGCAGCATCCTTTACTATACTTCTTTATCCATCAAACGTCTCTTTCCTACAGTCAAAACTAACCATTTTAATTCCAGTGCTAGTGAATGGAGACAAGAATATTTTATAAGGGGAATATCTCTTGATTGGTCAACAAGTGGTGATTGAATATAGCTATTTTACGATGAGAATAATTATGAAGCTGAAGTGAGATTAAGATTCTATTTGTTAGTACTACTTACTGTACTAAACCATAATCTTCCCAGGGATTAAATTTACTGACAACTAACAATTAATTTCATAGCAATTAAATAAGCTGATTCAGTTCTTGATTCTTCTGATCATTTTATATTTTTCATATTTATATTAGAACTGTAATTAGGAAAGCTTAATGAAACTTTACATCACAATATTGAACTCCACAAACAAGCTAACTGTTAGCAATCCTAAATTATCCTTCATATGAACACTGAAAAACCTCTCTCATGTTTGTGGAAAAAGATTCAAGCTAGGAGACAGAGTCAAAGACTGTGCCTGTGCTTTCTTTTACAGGCATTGTGACTTCAGTTTCTGTATTACTGAGTATAGTATTCTGATTCAGACAAGTAATCAAGCCTAATTCACAAACTTAGTAAAATATTTGTATCTGTATATTAGTAGAGTAGCTCATCAACAGAGAAGAAGGTTGATTTCAGTAAAGGACAAAACTATGATTGCTTAATGGTCAAATATAGCATCAAAATATTTGTGACAGTAATATTTTCCCTTATTAACCTGCACTGTATAATATTATATATAAATTAATGGGAGAGAAGTGCATGAGATATAAGCTTGCAATATACTTGAAACCCATTCATACCTTCACATTTGCCATAGTAAAGTTGCTCAGAGCTAAAGAAAGAAACTTACTGCTTTTCAAAACTGGAATGCCAGTCTACCAATTAAGATATTTTACCTAATTTTTATTAAAGGTAAAAGATGTTTCAGAATGAAATTCTTGTTAAACCAGTCCAAACCCTATGAACAAAACATTACTTGCTACCATTTCTCAGATTTTGTTAAGGGAGCAGCTCAAGAGAAAGGTTAGACTGACTTTATCAACAAAGCGAAACCTGTGTGCACTATTCATCTCTACTCTCACTGATCATTCATCCCTCTGCCCCTGTGCTTTCTGTGCAGATTGAATTGGTAATTCAAATTGTTCATCTGTAAACAATTATAGCCCGTGTTCTTCCCAAGGAATATTTATGTTCCTTCCAAATTCTAAACAAATGAAAACCTCACTCTTGGACTCATTGTGAACAATAAACACAGGCGGGGATGCAAAATTAAGACAAGAAAGAAAGCATCCTTTATGCAAATGTAATGTCTTAGCACATCCAGACACCCTTGTCTAAATACTATTCAACTTTGCTATGGACCAGATTGAATAATCCAGTGCAGAGGATGAACTATAACAGAAGTGTTGATTTCAAAAGTCAGAAAAATTTAACAGCCTAGTGAAGTTATTGCAGTCATGAAATGTCCAAGCTGTGCTGAAATATGAGAGGAAAATGTGAGAGATGACGTGTTTTATGGACGTGTGCTTCCAGCCAAATGACCATCACAGTATCGATTCTATTTATAGGCATCTGAGCCCTGCCTTTTCAAATTGAAGTCTATGGTAAATCTGGGATGATAACTGAGACCTGACAGTGCTATTCAGTGTTTTTGAGACTTGAAGCTGACAAAACAAAACTTAAACTCTTATAAAATAATATTATGGAAATTACAGAAGACAAGGAGTATCTGCAACTATTGAAACAAAGAAAACTTTAAGCTTCCCTCTGTAAATTTGTATGTTCTTACTGTGATTTGTATGTTTTTACTGTGTCTTTATATCTATGAGGAAGGGTGGTTGATCCTAAAGCAATCTTATTTCTATGTTCAAGTCAAATTGATCCTTTAAGCAAATAACCTCTAACATCCTGTTCTACTACTGTAGAAACCTGATCATTTCCTCTCTCCCAAAATGACATGGTTGAACACACTCACACACCATAATTATCCCATTTCAAAAGTTCATAACGGGCCCTTTATCCTTTCAGAAAAAAAAAAATGATAAAATTTATATCAGTTCATTAAATGGATTAAAAGCTTTATTCCTTCTGCAAAATGTTTCCCACTTGGTTGAAGCATAAAAGTGACCCTACTCCTTAATAAGTCATTCCTGGGTTCTTCTCAACATATATCTGCAACTGTAGACAGAGGACTGAGAATGGTCTCACTGATCTGTACGCAGTCATTCAAGAGACTGTGTATCAAAGGCCTCTGGTTTCTTTCTTACATTTTAAGTTTTGCTTTCACCACTACTACAAAATTTTAT
This sequence comes from Upupa epops, assembly GCA_013397515.1. Lineage (NCBI taxonomy): Eukaryota > Metazoa > Chordata > Aves > Bucerotiformes > Upupidae > Upupa > Upupa epops. Next base: position 351,247 of record VZRI01001208.1, on the reverse strand, counting down.
TTGGATGAATAACAGGTTCGTTCAGACATGGTACTAAAGAATACCATCGACTTTATGGAGTTTTTGATTAAACTTGTCAATGCCAGGTTCAAAATGGTTTGCGTTCATAATTATCTCTGACTAAAAAAGATCCAGTCCAACAATGAAGAAATTGATAGGTTTTTCAATCCAGGGAATTGTTAAACCATACTTTCATTACTAGAAAACATTAAACAGCTTAATTTTGGAGACCACACTGTGCAACGAGTGATGGGTTTTTAAGCACTGTGCACTGCATGCTTCGATATTCATGATATAATGAGCTGTCACTTGATAAAGTTGATTTGTTTTCTTGCGGGGTGGCATATGGGAGAGATCACCGCCTATGGTGAGGGAAAACAGCAAGACAGTCTAGATGTAAAATAACATAATCTAAGTATTTGTTATTATTTAGGGGTTTCCATCCACTTAATGTTCCACAGACAAAGAAGGAACCATTATTAAGCAGAAGACGACACTGGTGCACAGGACCCTCATCATTTGCAGAGTCACTCAGGTAAAGTATGTGTAGTGCCCGAGTTTCCTAAGTCCAAATGATCTCCTCATTAAAGTAAACTCTTCTTTAGCAATCCTGAAAACAGGGTGGCAATTTTAATTATAAATGGAAGAAATTATAATTTAATTATACACGGCAGAATCGGAATGAGATCTGCCCATAAATACAGCTCTTGTTTTAGAACTGCATGGAGATTTCCAGTAATCCTACCAGCAAGAATGGAGTAAGGTTAGCCAACTTCTAAAAAGATGTCTGAGACATTAAATACAAAATCTTTTACTAAACAAATAATTCTGGCTATATAATCATTCTGTGATTAGTTCCACTACATAGACTTGGAAAGCCACAAAATTCAAAAAAACCTAATGTTCAACTTATTAGGCTTCTTGTTAATTAGATGTTTTATTAGAAAGTACCTCCCCACCCCAGGAGTTATGTTCTAATTTAAACTAAACTTGTAAAGCAATTTTCCACAACATGTAATTGCTATTTAGCGGGGCCAAATTCTGAGGTACTGAACCCCTGCAATTCCCAAAGCTGTCAGTGGCAGACTGTGACACGCGGTGCTACTCGCTGCAACGCTACAAACAGGTGATAAATCCGTGAGCTCAATAATAGCATACAATGCCAAAGCAGTATGAAGCGGATATATTATAAGCACTTTTAGAAAGATTCTCTAAAAAGAAAGAAGTAGTTCTGTAAGCAAAATCAAGTTTACTGTTGGTATTTGCTCTGTCTTTGTGCAACAGACACCGTCCAGTAACCACATTTAATTACCTCCGGGATCTATAGTAAATCTTTACCAAGTTAATGCCTACAAGAGGAGATTTATGTATTTTAATGGCACCTATCTCGTACATCTGTGAATAAAAAGGGAATACTCACTACAGAAACATTCAACTGTCCTGTAAAGAATTAACTCCCTGGAGACTAATAACTATTTAAAATTCTTCCAATATAAGAACTGTCCCATAAAATTAATTACTGTTAATTATACTATCACAAACAAAGCATGCTAATTTTGTGCCAGAGTAGTTCGATAATGGCAATATATCACCAAGCGTAATGAGACTTTTCTCTAAGCAGCCATCCTTTCGGTGAATGCTGTGAGAATAGATATCCTAGGCAATTAATTTGAAATACAAGGAAATATGTCCTAAACCTAATATTGACTTGAAAGGGAACAAACAGAGACTAAAATGCAAATGGCTTAATCATCATAATCTCAGTCTTGTTACTATCTAGACAGCATTCTTGGGAATTGATGCTTTAAGTGGGAAAATACTGGAAATTGAAGTAACCTTTAAATCAGAGTCAGTTTGGCATTTATAACTGGTGACAGCTTGCTTTTTTCATACCATTATCAGTTTAAAACCCCACAAGTGCATCTTGGACTCTGCAAACATTTATGACATTGCTTAGAAAAAATACCCTGCCTGTTTCCACTGGAAATTCCTCTTAAAGACTGTATTTTTTTAAACAGTTATTACATAAATCAAGGTTTATGATCTGATTAAAATGAGCCATGGCAATATCCTCCTCGCCATTCTTTCTAAAGATGTATAATGGGAATATACTTTGAATAGCGATATTAATTATTCTCAATCATAAAATCAGTATCTGCCTCACACACTGATAAGTACATTTCAATGCAAGATCCTTTCCCTTCTTATTCATTTCTTCTCAGCCCATCTACAGCGGGATTTTATAGTTGTGACTTCCAGTTACTGAAACAAAACAGAGAAGTACCACACCCACAGACTATGCATCAGCTAAAATCACCGAACAAAGACAGACATCCTAAACAATGCCACCTGTTTCCAAAGGAAAGAGAACCAGCTTCCTGCACACCGGTTGGTTGATTCATGATACAGGTAAAGCAAACTAAAACCCACGATACATTAAAAAGGAAAAAGGAATCCACAAAGCAAGTTGAAAGACAAACAGATGGTGACTTCTACCATATTGTTGTAAAGCTGAGAAATTACACCTCACATTCTAATGATGCCAGTGATGCTACATGCCAGTACGGACCAGTACACCTACGCACACTGACTGAACGGAAAAGACACACAGGTAGAAATGGGAGTTTTGTAAACTGATTGTTCTGATGGGTGGGGAGTTATTCCAAGCCAGCAGATAACCACTGCTTTTTGTGACAATGCTGGTGTTTAAGATAATTTTCTCCCTTTCACCCTTGATTACCTTTCTTTTGCCTTTCTCATGTTCTTTGAGAAAACAAGATTACAGAGAACAGCAATGTCTAAATGAATGGCTGATAGAGAGTGTAAGAGAATAGGTGAGATAAGTGCAGTCTGAGATAAAGCCCTGAAACATATATATCACCTATCAACCCATTTTACCTACTTGTTCCCACAATGGATTGCCTAAAGTAATACAGTGATTGCTTGTAATGTCCCACTCTTTGTCAAATCACAAGGTATAATCTTAACTTCGGTTGGCTTTGCTGTGCAATAAAATCTATTAGGAGACTACATTTGTTTAAGAGCAACTGCTCAATGCTCAAGGTCAAGCTTTTATGTACTTTGAACATCATTATCAATGAAGCATGGAAAGGTAAAGCATTTTTATATATAGCTATAATTGAATCCTTTCTAAATTAAAGTTTATTTATTAATTCACAAGTTTTCAATTATTACCAGAGTTTAATCCTTAGGTATTTTACTATGGAGAATGAAATGATAAACAGCTCAGAAAGTCCATGCAACTTACTGAGCTGTGTACAGACCCATACCCTGGTCAGGGACCATCCAGGGACCATCCTCAAGCAAATTCAGCCTTCTCACATCCATCGTATTCAATTAATGGATGAAGATAAGATAGAGTTTATTAAAAAGCTCACATAACTTCTCTTTTTAATTTTGCTTTTCATTAAAAACTCTATATTTCTCTGAGATCAGAGAGATATAGATAGAATCAGTCTTGATCAGATGAATGTATTACACATTCAGAAAGCATTCATATACTATTACATGGGAATGGCTTTGCATTTGGGTAAAAATCTGTAGCAGAGTACTGTTGCCCCAGTGGTCTGAGCTAGAAGTAGAACTGGAGCATATCAGAATTCCCCAAGACAAACATGTACACCTACACGATACCACAGTCATACCTGTAGCTAAAATTCCACATATCTAACATACAAGTGGGTCCTACCCTTAATCATCACCCGCTGTACTATTCTATGCTTATTAAACTTGGTTTGAGATTATTAAGACAACAAAGATCTGTTTACTTGTTAAGATTTTTATGTTTGTTCTGCTCAAGGCAAAACATTGTTGGTTGAGTAAGTGTAAGAGTAGTGAAAAAAGAGAGAACATCAGCATCCAACTAAGAGACACTGTCTGTGGAACTAAATTAGAATATGCTTGTAGTACACTAAGGTTTCCACGATTTCTCTAACAATTGACTTTTTGTACGTGCTCTGCTAGTTTGCAGAAGGGTGGCAAGGGGCAGCTAACCACTAGAGAACAGCAGTTTGTTTGCTGTTTGGAAATGACATCTCTGTTAGGAAATACAGTCTAACTGTGATACAGCAGTGTAAATTCTCCACGAGAGCCACATGGAACAGGCTGCATGTTTTTTTTCCCAGTGAATATGTATTGCAACAACAACAACAAAAGCTTCCTAGCTGAGTTATGTTTTGAAAATATGTTTGCAAAGTAACAGCCACACATCTGGCAAGAACATCAGTACTACACCAGCACATTCAAAATCACACTAGGTAAGAATTTAAATCGTAAGAGCGAGTACAAGTCTTACCTTGCACATTTGCATTATTGGCATGTTATATTGTCCTTCGATGTAAAAGATGAATACTTAATGATAGCAAATCACTTTCATCAGTTATTTCAAACAAGCTTGCTTATAATATCCATGTATTTTAAATGGGAAATGTCAACTAATCCAATCACTTTAGATATTTGTGCCAGATTAGTAATAAGTATTCCCAAAAAGAACACTGGATGCATAGCCTGAAGGGAGAACACCCGCTCTTTATTCTCTTTTTCAGGTTGCGTAGTTCAGTCCCTTCTAAAGCGACTGAAAACTTTATGCTATTTTTATTATGTATATGTTATGTAGTTGTATATAGCTGTGAGGCCTCCCCTCAGCCTCGTCTTCTCCAGGCGGAACAGCCCAGTTCCCTCAGTCTCTTCTCAGCAGACCTGCTTTCCAGACCCCTAATCAGCCCACTTGCCCTTCTCTGCTACCCCAAAGCAGCATCTCAATGTCCTTCATGTATTGCAGTGCTCATAACTGCACACAGTACTGGAGATGCAGCCTCACCAGGGTTGATTTTATGGGCAGGATCATCTCCTTGGTTCTGCTGGCCACACTATTGCTAATACAGGCCAGGATGCCATTGGCCTTCTTGGCCACACTATTGGCTCATGTTCCAGTCACTGTCAATCACCTCCAGATCCTTCAGTGGGCAGCTTTCCAACCACTTCTCCGATGACCTGCAGCACTGCTGGGGGTTGTTCTGGACAACCTGGTTGTGCAGGACTAACATTTGGCCTCAGTCATACAGCTGGCCTCAGTCCATCAATCCAGCCTATCTAGATCTCTCTGCGGAGCATCCCTACCCTCAAACAGATTGACACTCCCACTCAAATTTGTGTTGTCTGCGAATTCACTGAGGGTGCACTCTCTCTAATCATCCAAATCATCAATAAAGACCTTAAAATAGGAGCAGCCCCAGCTCTCCCCAGCTCTGAGCCCTGGGGGACACCACTCGTAACCAGCTGCCAACTGTATTTAACTCCATTCAGGACGACTCTTTGGACCCTGCCATCCAACCAGTTATTAATCCAGCAGAGTGTACTCACATCCAAGCCACAAGTAGCCAGCTTCTCTAAGAGAATGCTGTGGGGAACCCTGTCAAAGGAACAATGAATAAATGGACACTCTCCCTTGCCTTGTGCCTTGTGACATCTGGGGTGAGGCTAGGTTGTTTAGGGAAGGAGATGTTTCATGTCAGCCTGCAGAGCCTTGGTTCTTAACCAAGAGAGCAGTCTGCTTGTAGTAGCTTTCGACTTTTTATGTTGTCTGCAGCCCATTAAGAATTCTGCCTGTAATTCCTACCCATGAAAACTTTTGATTGCTGCCTGGGGATTTTTACCTCTGAGAGAACTAGGAACAGCTTTGAACACAGCTGTCAATGCACTAACGTTGTTTTTTCTCTGAGACCATAACTCTGATGTTACATTATAATTCACTTCTGGATTTAAGCCACGTGCTGCTTTAATAAAGACTGTCAGTAGCTAATAGGCTGTCTGACAGGAGCTGAAGGAACATTGCTTTCTCTCAGGAAACAATTCCCTGTTTAAAACCAGCAGCATCCCAAGATGCTCTTTTCAACGTGGACAGAAAACAGGCAGGACTATGGAGATAGCAAGAGTTTCACATAGACAAGAATAACATCTAATAGAAAAGTGGCTTTATAGACTAAACACAGTGAAGCCTACAGAGGTGTGAAAATGATCACATGTAGGGTAGATATTGGCACTGCCTTCAGAAATGCTAAATTATACAGGAGCTTTACTTCAGACTTCTGTAACAATGCAGTGCACTTACTCACAGCTAGCTTGGAGAAGAGGAGGCTGAGGGGTGACCTCAGTAAAGTCTTTAAATATGTGAGGGGTGGGTGTCAGGAGGGTGGAGCCAGGCTCTCTGTCATCTGGTGATAGGACAAGGGACAATGGGTGCAAGTTGGAACAGAGGAGGTTCCATATCAATATCAGCAGGAACTTCTTCACAGTGAGGGTAACAGAGCACAGGAACAGGCTGCCCAGGAGGGTTGTGAAGTCTCCTTCTCTGGAGACATTCCAGACCCACTTGAATATGTTCCTGTGCGACTTGATCTAGGTGATCCTGCTGTGGCAGGGGGATTGGACTGGATGATCTTTCAAGTTTCCTAAGGATTCTATGATTCTATTAAGCATTTTTTTAATCACAATAGTGACCAGCCAAATAAACCAGACTTCAGAGCAATATGTAATGTGTAAAAAGCAATATTGGCTCCCAAAATCTGACAACAAACAGATGAAGAGAGCACAGGAGAAAAATCTATTAGTAGGAAAGATATGTGTTAGATGTTTTTCTCTTTGGCTGTTTGTATTATTTCAGTGGGACTATATTTATGGACAGAGTGATCAAACACTGGAATAGCCTTCCTAAACAGATTGCTGATGCCCCAAGTTTGTGTTTACAATGTGTTTCGACAATGCCCTTAACAACAGGCTTTAACTTTCGGTCAGCTCTTTAGCAGTCAGTCGTACAGGTGATGGCTGTAGATAAATCCCAGCTGAAATATCTGTCCTAGCTCCAAAGTGTGTAGCCCAACAGCTCACCAGATACACTTCAAATCAGTATTTCTCTCAGCCCTGCTGAAAATAAGGCCAATGTAAGCTGATTTGCTGAGTCCTGTATTATTCTTATTTTGCTCTTTTTCTTTGCCCTGAAACCGAGCACAGCTGGATAAAATTCAGAGGAAACTTAAGATTGCTTTTGATTAACATTGGCTCTGAATCATCTCTGGTGAGTCCGCTTGCTTTCTTAATTTATCTTTGCATAATGAGCAGCAGATATTTTTGATCAAAGAACTGCTGATAGCTTCTAAACTGCTTCCCTGTGGATTTCTTTTATGAAGACTGCTACTTTCTGTTCCACAGGGGGGAAAAAATCATAGTTATTACATGGTACCTCCATGACTCTTATTATGCTGGATATCAAAAGAGAAATAATGAAAATATCTGGTATTGTCCTCAAGGACTTGAGGATATCTCACCAACAGAAGTCAATTAAGATGGACAGTAGGTGGTGTGGGTTGAAAGGCCNACAGAAACTGCGTCACAGCATCACTGAACACCTTCTGAGAAGATGAGAAAGAACCATGTAGGCGTTTGTGGAAACTTTGAAGACAAAGTCAGAAAGCAGGGCAGCACTGGTCGGTGGTGATGGGATTCTGAGACCCTGGCTGGAACAGCTAGGGATGCACAGGGAATGCAGGCAGGGTGGGACCGGAGGAGTAGGCAAAGCTGGTTGAATAGATAATATGAAATGCTAATGTAACCTGTCATATTGACCACCTGTGTCAACTGAACTTCCAACTATGATGAAAACAAAAATGATTGGTAGAAGGCTTTTGGTGAAGAATATCATACAGGATATAAACCCAGATATTTTGTAGAATAAACGGCTTCTGATTCACCCCAATCAGTTGTCCCCACCTCATTCAATCCCAACAGTTGTCTTTGGCATCAGCAAGGGGAGCCCCTGGGGAGAGGGCCATACCCTGCAAACTGAGACCACCTCCAGGGCAGAGACTTCCTCCCAGGCTCTGCATCTGCTCCAAACCATCTTATTATGCTGGATATCGAAAGGGAAATAGTGAAAATATCTAGTGCTGCCCTCAAAGACTTGAAGATATCTTTCCAACAGTAGTCAATCTTTGAACAGTAGGTCATAACAAGTCTAACTGAACAGTAACAGGTCATAACAAGCTTACACATAGAAAACTGAGTATTAAGAGTTTGCAGAATAAGACTCTATGCTAACACTTTTGAACCACACGCTTTAAAATACATAGTTTTCCTGTTTTTCTGCTCTGATGACTGGAAAGGTCTTGGTCTCCTTTTTATTTTGTTGATATTCTAGTTTTAGGAAAGAAATTCTTTTTTTTCTATAATACTGGCCCTGAAAGCAAAAAGAAATACATCTATAAAAGCAATGCTCTTTATGACTGCTATGTTTGTACATATATATGCAAAGAAAAGGGTTTTGTGGCTTTTTATATGAAGCTCTCTTTACTCCAGGTGATCCTAAGATAGCAGCTACTTTCAAGCACTGTTTGCCTGTAAAGCTACTGCCATAGCAGGGTTTAAACAGACCCACAGTCTGTTGTTAACACTCTGCACAGTCAGGATTGCTAATAAAGTGACTTTCTAGCCAAACAGCCCAAATGCACTCGTTAAAAGCTCTCTGGCCTCGTTTATCCTGAGATCTCTCATGACACCACAGATTTTTAAACTGGTGAACTATGCATTCCTGATACAATTTTCTCTCCACAACCACTTGTAGTAGACCTGTACAAGATATTTTTTATGCACTGAATCATCCAAAAAGCAAGCACTGGCCAGGGATAGGTACGAATGAGCTGTGCTTAAAAGACTTATTTCTATTTTATCAGAATCACACAGGAAAAGGTAAATGGGGACCATTTTCTGTTTGTTTCTGATATTTTTACCAAAAAAAAAGATATTAGATATTTTAAATTTCAGATTCTTTCAGAGTATAAAATACATGTTCAGGAAGCAGAGTATGCATGAAAAATGTTTGCAGCAGTACTGATCAGAAGCTAGATCTGGAATCAGTTGGAGGAGAGAACCTGGCACTAACTTTTGACATATGCAACTCATTTCCAAACCAAACCATTACTAGAAACATCTGTTTAATGATCATCACTTTCTAGAATAAAGAGGGTATTTGCTTTCTAGAGTAGCAGCGTATGTAATTTCCTTTAAATCTCTTGCTTGCTAAAATGGAACACTTGCTTTACAATAACTTTTTTCCTCCAAATGCCTTTTGAGGTTTTATTCCCTCATAATTCTTCTAAATATTGACTTACTGTTCATCTTATTAGAAATGTAGCATCTATGTCCACAACCTACTACCCATTGCTAGAGATTAAAAAGAAAAGGGGGGAAATGAAATAGCCCTTCATAGTGCCTTTCAAGCCATTCTGGTTGTTTTTATTGTCTCATCATTGTCTTCCAACAACTTTGACATCAGTCTATTTTCCAAATTTATTTCCTATCCTCAGAGAGATGTTCCTGCAGACACAGTGCTCCAGTCATTGCTTTGAGACCTGGGCTAGCTCAGCAGCAGCATGTTTGGAGTGATGCTGAAGCACTGAGTATCCCAGCATCTGCCTTAGAGCAAATCATCTTGATTATCATAAATAATGAGCAGAGGAGAAACAGGAAACTTCGCTGGGTGACTTACACTGATCCTAACTAGCTATATAAGTAGGTTGAATGCACGTGTAGTTCCCAATTTGACATCCTAAAAGCCCCTGGTTTCTTCTGTTGCATGTACCTCAAGCACCACAAGTTCAGAGGTTCGTAGCTCATTTGTTGCTGTGTAAGGGAAATTACTGTGCTGCTAGGAACACTGATCAGCTGTTGGAAATGCCTTTCTGTAACTCTTCCAACTTTGATTTGCAACAGAAACATATGCTCCCAAATCCCTGGTAAAAGGTCTGTTCCCAGTAGGATTTAAATGCAACAAATTTTGTCTCATGCAGTTATGTGGTTTCCTGACAACCTGCCAGTTCCATCGCAATGGCATCCAAAACCCTATGTGCTACTCAAAGAAGAATCTCAATTCAAAATCATCTGGGAAAATCACATTCAAGTCATAGCCATGAAAAACCTCTTGTGATCTCCTCTTTTTATCAGCATTTGAAGAAATACAATATATATAAAATAACTCTTAAATCACAATCATAAAATCACTTTTTATAGAGCTGTCAGCTACTGTGGCTTCTAAGCATTAATAGCAATCTTTCCTTTCTCTAATTTCTGAAATACTTCGTGAAACTCTCCTTTTTTGGCAGCCCAGAAGCTATTCTTGAAGGGTTAGCTTCATGTCAAAACCCACGAGAGCTGCATGACTAAAGAGCCACTGTGCCCTTCCCTCTCATTTAACGCACTGGGAAAATTAACGCACCTCAGGTGGGTGGGAAGGTAGGTGAGAGAGGAGTGAGTCCATCTGTATTCTGCTACTCTGCTTTTATCCTTCACTGGCTCAAGCTATATTTATATCAAAGGGCTTTGCTTTGCTTTCTTACCGGGTTTTCCTCCTCTTTTGTGCTAAGGTGGGAGTGAAGAATACAGCCTGCTGAGAAGTGAACTTTATGGGGGACATCTGTTCTTTTAAGTATTGATAAACATATTCCCATAAGAAACACTTGTACGTTTCTCTTCTGCTAATTTTTAAGCACTCTGAGAAAAAATTAACTCTTTGTTGTCACAGGTATGGTAGGCAGGGAAGATAAAGCATAAACAAATCAAGTGTAATTATGTGATCAGAGGTGGGAGTTTCACTTGAATGAAAGAAATACCTTTTCTAATGGAAAGGCTTTTTACAGTGACCTCCAACAGCAGTCAGAGCCTGGATCTGTCCAAGAACCATTGTATACAATCCGTTCTTTAGCTTGCATCATCTCAGTGAACATTACTTTATCCACAAGATTTCGTATGATTTATCCAGATTCTGGATAGAAATTAAATATTTAGCACTATGAAAAGGCCTGAGAAGGGGATCAAAAGTTGTCTTCTGGAGAGTATAACCACTTTTATTTATAGGACAGTTATCTGTGCAATAAGGTAGCGTTACACAAGTATCCAAGACAGAACAGTATGCAATGTGGCTCTGTATTTAACACAGCGCAAAATAAAATGGAACACAGGGTTTCAGGGTTATTTATCGAAAATTGTAGAGATTATAGTGACAGCTGTAAGAAGTTAAAGTCTAATATATAGTATCTAAGTCTGAACAGCAAAGCATTTAGAGCAGTGATTAGCACTTGTATGAATGAAGCCAATTTCTAACCCTTCTGGTAGAGATGAAATGCATGAAGTGAACAAGATTACACAGGGAGAAGATGACAGCATTGTTTTTAGGTTTTTTTAATTGATAGTGCTGTCTGTGGTGGCTGATTGGTGGGATGCTATGATTTGTGTTTTCCTCTGAGCTTTCTGAATAAATGAACTAACCATAAGCTTTCCTGACTAACTAATGCTATGACAGAAAACTATGTAACTGAAAACATAGGATCACATAATCACACAAGGAGGAAAAGAACTTCAAGCTCAGCAAGTCTAATGATATAGCTCTCTTCTGCCTTCCAATATGTACTGCAGATACCTAGAGATTCAGAGAATCATTAGGGATCAGAAGGGACGTTGAAAGATCACCCAGTTTAATCCCCCTACCACAGCAGGATCACCCAGACCAAGTCACATAGGAACACATTCAAATGGGTCTAGGAAGTCTCCAGAGAGGGAGACTCCACAACCCCGCTGGCAGCCTGTTCCAGTGCTCTGGTACCCTCCCTGGGAAGAAGTTCCTGCTGATATTGATATGGAACCTCCTCTGTTCCAGCTTGCACCTATTTCTCCTTGTCCTATCACCAGATGACCTTGAGAAGAGCCTGGCTCCATCCTCCTGACACCCACCCATCAGTTATTTCTCGACATGAATGAGGACACCCCTCAGCTCCTCTTCTCCAGGCTAAAGATTGAAATAACTCTATAAATTTTTATGCAATACTCCTCCTGGATTAGTTCCTTTTCCAAACAAAGATTTTCACATTCTCTGTAATCCTAAAACAAAGGTACATAATTTGACATGCATTAACCACACAGCTTTCGTATATTATCAGGAGCAAGCAGAGCTGATGCAATTACAAATTCAAGTCACGGTGAAGCTAAGGTGAGATAAAATGGGGCTGCTTTGCTGAACAGTGTCAGAGTGTAACCACTTGGAAAACCTTCTACATCCTTAGTGCAGTGGTGGTAGACCAAGTAAAGGAGTATTACAGCAAACAGCATTCACAACCCAGTTTTTCTTTTCCCACAGCACTTTCAGCCACAAATACTTTGGTCTGGGAACAGCTTTTACTTCCGGTGGAGTCCTCATCCTTAGAGACATTTAAGAAAAGACAGGACGTAGCACTTAGTGCCCTGGTCTAGCTGATGTGGTGATGTTACATCATAGTCTGGCCTTGATCTCAGAGGTCCTTCCCAGCCTCAATAATTCTGTGATTCTGTATGATTCCATAATTACTACTAGGACATTAGACCAGCTTTGCACATGATGGTCACGAGTTTTTGTTCCAGGCTCACAACATTGTTTGGGACTAAGACCCTATCAGTACCTACTGGCACCAACAGACACCAGTGCATATTGATATCTGTTGATACTAATAGGTGTTGGTGTACTTAAAGGCATCATCATCAGCCCCACTGGTATCCACACTCACATCCATTAACCCCCACCTACAAGCAGTGATATTTGTCAGTGTCTCTGGCTCCATTTCACACAGCAGGTATTTCTGACCCATGTAATCCTGACTCTTTTTAGATTAAAAGGTTTTTTTTCCCCCAGCTCTCAAAGAGTAGTGACATTCACATCTTACTAACTTCAGAGTTAATAACTCAACCCTTATTACTGAACATAACTGCTTTGAAGAGATTTGCTTAACAATATAAAAGCAACGACACAATAAGAAGGACAATTTCTATGAAACAGAGCTCTCAGTTACATTCAAAGACCTCTGAAGGCATAACAAGCTAAGGGCATCACTGTTCGCTATGGCTCACTCCCACTGCACAGGGGTGTTGCCAAGGCATCCACAAAACCAGACAGCAGTATGAGGAAAACGTGGATTTATTGCACCCAGAGCCGCCTGGCACTCCAGCCATGCAGAAGTTCAGACCTTGGTTGGAAATGCATTACTGCACAGCAAAACCCTCATTCTTCAAGCAACACTCTAGGAAAAGGCACACTCACACACAGGGGAGAGATCGCCCATGCAAGGGTATCCAAAGGAGAAGCCACTCACCAAAGGGAGGCGAGGAATCAGTCAATCCAGGGGAAGTAGCCTTAAATGACGCCCTAATCCAAGAGGAGAGTCTCCGACTGCAGGCTCTGCTGCTCCAAGGAAAAGAGGCTCAAACTCGGTTCCAGCAGGGCCCTGGTTACACCCTGAGCCACCTGTGGTCATTCTAATTAGTGATTAGCAAACACAAAGGTGGGTTTGAGGATCTCAGACTGTAAACAACCAGGAAGACAAAGCACAAAGGACAAAGCACTAAGTACTGTAGCTGGGGTTCTTTGTCAGGTCCTTGCCAAGGAGCTGGGGTGGCTGCACCATCCAGAAGCAGGCAATAAAAAACCAGGCAACAGAAATTAGCTGATATGCACCACTTGTTCTTGCAGATGGTATCTTTCGGGGCAGGAACTGGACTGACATACATGCAGGCTTTCAATTACAAAGTACAAAGGAAGTGTAGTGAGGAATTAACTGTGGCAACTTTGTTCTCCCTCCTCTCCACAAAATAACCATTGAAAAGAAAAAGTACCTGTGCTACTCCATGATTCTTTGATCAAATGTTCCACGGGAAGTTTCTTCAAGATTTTTTTTTTCTTTTTAAGAGGTTGTGCCTAATGGTACCTGTAAAGAAAAGCTGTGTTCTCAAGGCAACCTGCTTCCTTCATCAGTGCATTTTGTCTTTCTACTTCAGGATGAAGGAATCATGGAATCATTAGGGATCAGAAGGGATCTTGAAAGATCACCCAGTCCAGTCGCCCTGCCACAGCAGGATCACCCAGACCAAGTTGCAGAGGAACACATCCAGGCGGGGCTGGAACATCTCCAGAGAAGGAAACTCCACAACCACCCAAGGCAGCCTGTTCCCAGTGCTCCATCACCCTCGCCAGGAAGAAGTTCCTTCTGATATTGATAGGGAAGCTCCTCTGTTCCAGCTTGCACCCATTGCCCCATGTCCTATCACTAGATG
>VZRI01001208.1:229919-327812 GCA_013397515.1 Upupa epops | reverse complement strand
GGGCCCAGAACTGGACATAATACTACAGATGCAGTCTCACTAGTGCAAAGTAGAGGGGAAGAAACACCTCCCTTGATCTGCGAACCACCCTCTTTGTTGATCCCCCCCAGGATGCTGTTGGCCCTCTTGGCCACAAGAGCACATTGTTAACTATGAGCACTGGCTCATAGTTAAATATCAGATCTGTTGAAGAGCATTGGAAATGAAATCTTTTCTATCTTTCCATAAGACAGTACTGAGGAAAAGAGGGGAGTGTTTGCTTCTGGTTTAGTATATAATGTGCTTGTACTTCATGAATCTTAAAATTGGGAACAATGCGTTGATGGTAAGAATAGAAGAAAGGGGAAACAGCTGCACATGATAGCAATTTCACAATCTGGTAATTAAATTCACAGTGTTGTCTGACAGAGATTTCTTCATTCCATGCAGTCCTTGCCTTTCACAGGTGCTCAAATGCAGATACACATAAACAGCTACTGCGGCACCATCTGCACAAGTAAGTGACTTTGAAATGTTATTTTTCAGAAACATCACAGATAATTCCTATCAGGAAAAAGCCACGAACAAGATACAGAGTCTCATCTTGCATCTTTCAGGTAGGGAACACCATGCAGAGCACCTGCTGCTTGTGACACAAATGAATTCATCCTCACCTCTGAACTTAGCTGCATACAAATTAGACCAGCAAACGGAGAGGCTGGAACACTTTATAATCTGCTTGTAACGACAACTGGAATTAAAACTACTCACAACAATGAAATAAAGACTTGGGTAAGTGAAAAGAGAAGAGCTTGTGAATTGTTTGTATGCTCAGACTGCCTTTAAAGAGTGACATTCACTACATTATCCCCTAAACACTACTCAGGAACAAGATTGACAGTTCTGCATTAACCATTTCAGATTAAGCAAGTAATTATTACACTTGCTTATCTGACAACTCACAGTCACAGCTTGACTAAAGCTCTCCTTTCCATAATTTCAGCCAATCTTTAGTTTGAAGCAGAACATGTTGTGCTAAGCTAAAGAAAATCACAAGTTTCTGATTTCTTTGATCCACCCCAACAAAACCACAAAAATCTGTAACAGGATTGTACTCGGGTTTTAAATTTTCCTTTACTTTCTTCTTCGGAAGGTGGAGTTAATCAAAACGTAAGGAATTCAAGCTCATCCTCAGGACTTGAGTACCAATATAGTGAATAGGATTTGAAATATTAGTAGCCTACACAACTAGGAAAAGATTTCAGACTAATCATTGATGTAGGAATGACCCAGCTTATAAAGAGGCTGTGTCTTTCACTTCCTCATTGGTTTTCTGCATTTCTCACAAGGCTGTTTAGTCTTACTTGGCCAGGATTGGAAGAGCTGATACATCTCAAGAGTCACACTCAAACACCAGCAGAGTGAATTCTGACAACCCATAAATAGCATGGTTCTCAATCATTAGAAGAAACATCAACATTCATTTTTTAAGGGAAGAGAAAAATTAGAACATTAAAAAATGCACTAACTTTATGCTTTGGGGTTGCCCAGCTCCTCCCAAAGAAAGAGTATTACAGTATTACCAGTATTACTGCCATGAAACCTGGTGATTACAGGAACCTGTACAAATGTAACAGAGCTAAATGAAGCTCTGTTTCTGATTCAGTGATCCCCAAGCCATCCCCCAAGCAGACTTTATTAGTCACATGAATGCTGCTACGGATACTCCTGGGATTGTGGTACCTGGGGATTACAAAATCATAGAATCATGAGGGAACAGAAGGATCATCCAGTCCAATCCCCCTGTCACAGCAGGATCACCCAGACCAAGTCACACAGGAACACAGCCAGGTGGGTCTGGAACGTCTCCAGAGAAGGAGACTCCACAATCCCCTGGGCAGCCTGTTCCCAGGTACCCTCCCTGGGAAGAAGGTCCTTCTGATATCAATAGGGAACCTCCTCTGCTCCAGCTTGCACCCATTGCCCCTTGTCCTATCACTAAAATTAGAAAATAAAATAACAGCATGTTTTATCCTCATTAAATGCCTTAAATACAGACTATACAACAGCAGCAACATTTTTCTGGTCTCGAGCATGTCTTTTGACATGAAAGTCAGTGCATTAAGTTTTTAATGCAGCACCTAAACAGCTTTGACTTTGTGATTAACTAATGCAATAACCTTTCCAGCACATTTAAAGGCTGTCTCTGTTTATCCTAGAAACATATGCATTCAAAATCATCTCTCTTTGGACTGTCTCCATTTTTACTGTGCTTTCTCTCAGAGTATACTGACTGACTGTTAATTAACAGTACTCAATTATCACAGGTGAGCATCTGATCCTTTATTTGGGACCATCTGGGCCTCCGACCTGGCATGTTGAAAGAAGTTTTCAAGTAATTTGTGACAACTTAGAAAGGTGAAGAGTAGGTTATTTATTGCATTCGTTCCCTGTCTAAGTTAAAATATGTTTTTCAGACCTAATGTCTCTTAGACAGGTCCAAAGAATGAACACCATTCCAAAGTGTCGCTGTCATTCAGCTTTTCTAGAATCTGGGGATGAACAGCCCCCCTTTGAATCCTATGAATAGATGTATGATGCATAAAATACCTAGACATTGCCTCTTTTGTAATTATTAGTTACCTATAAAGCTATTACAATATGTATACGTAGCTAAAGAGCTTCTCATATTCTTCTCATATTTTTCATTAAAAGCATATTTTTAGAGAAGAAAAAGCAAGCTCTCTGTAGAAGATGGTGCAGTGGAGCTGCCTACAAAGTACTCAAGCTTTTGCCTGTAACAGGTGGCTGTTCCCAACAGATGGCACTGTAGAACACATGAAGCTCTGAAAGCATCAGTGAGTGACTTGGAGAAGCGAAGAGAGGCTTCCTACTCCATTCACACCATTCTTACTCCCTTGAGACAACAAATTCAACCCTTCATCTCCTTCCCTTCACCTGCTATCATCTTCATGGACTGGACAGTAGAGGAGAGATTTATTACTTTGACTACTAAATTAACCTACAGAACAATCTGCTTGTAAGCTAGGACATAGGACACAAATTAATAAAGATTGTCCATATTATCTACAAATCAAGTCATCCCTGGGTCAGAAGTCAGTCAGCTTGCAGCTTGGAGAAGTAGTCATTTAGACAAACGAAGAGCTTGCCCTGATTCCTTTAAAATAAAGCTTCCTAATCTTGAAAACTTTGATCACCTAGTGTACAAAAAACCCAATATTGACTCAATAAGATATTCAGAAAGGGCTGCAGGTGGTTCTCTTGGTGGAGAGGAAGGGAAATTGAAATAGAAATTGGTTTGTAAAATATATTCTATTTACATTCAGTAGATATCATTTTCCATCAAAATATCACGCATGGTAATGCTTCTTATTAGTCACAGGACAGGGACTCCTGTATTAGACCTACTTGGGAAATGTGCAGACCTCTCCACCCATGAGATGTGATTTGGTTACTTTCATTATTATTCAAACAGCAAGAGCTGAGATCAGTGTCACCAAATGTTATTGAGCTAGGAGGTCAGATGACTCTTAGTTGCAAGAGAACATAAAGGCATGAGGTAGGATAGCTTCACAGCACACCAGAGTCTGTAAAGAAGAGCTTGACATACAATCAGAAAAGCACAGAGCATAAAACAGTCTTGAGACAACTGGAAATCCAGAGGAGCTTGACGAGGAGTAGGTTGTCACGTGGGTCAGAAGGAAGTCATTGGTCAGTTGGAATTTTTGTAGGAGGGAGTAGCCACCTTGTACTGAAATGTTAAGCCAGGAATCTTGGGTCCTAGTTAAACATATCAAACCTGAGAAGGGCCCAAAGCTTATAAGAACAACCAAAACCAACAAAACACCCAAGCTAAACAACCACACAAGAAATATAAAGATGCTGTCCCAACAGTCAATGAGTATTTCTGAGGACAATAAGAAGTAGCTGGTGTTCAGAGAATATATGCTTTTCCTTTTATTTTGCCCAGGGTTCTTACCTTGAGGAACTGAAGCCACCAGACACATAACCCAGCCTGTATTCAGTCTTTCCTGACAGCATTTTCCATGCATAGCAGTCCCAACAAATTTTGTCTTCCAATTAGAAACTGGTAGCTGACAAAGCTTCCCTGTAGCCACAGAGTGTCCATTAATGCAGTATCAGAATCAATCCAAGAGACCTGCAAGGTAAACAGTGTTTATCCTAGCTGACATCACCCCTCACTAAAACTAGAAGGAAGAACTGAGATACCTGAATCACAAACTGTGGTTGTGCAGAGACGATGATGCCAACACAAAAACCACAACAGGTTTCACAAAGACTTTAGTCACATCTATATTTTATGAGTCAGACAGTGCTACATTCATTTTTAAGTAGTCTGAGCTTGCCCTTCCACAGTATTTAGAGTAATGAATGCAAGTAGCAGATAGAGAGGTAACTCATAAATGCTTCTGACAACCGTAATTTTCAAACACCTGATCTAGTCAAATACGATAACTGCAACCATCAGAGCTGCGAGGTCAGCGTGTCCAGGTGCTAGAGCTTATCTGACAGCTTCATTGTGCTTCTTCATGAGATCATGGCTTTGGTTTGTGGGGCTTTTATAACAGCAATTCAAATAAAGAAAATGAGTTAGCAACAACAGAATTACAAGAGGTGCTTCTATGCAAATAATATATACTTAGACTTGGCATATACAATATAAAGTTGTGTATCAGACACAAGATCTTTGTTGGGCTTGGGGGGGCTTATAGCTATAAAAATCCTTAGAGTTGTTTTTAGCAGCTTTCTCAACTAGAAAAACCCTGAAGACTCCCATGCTTACTGTGCTTCTCTGGATAAGCAGCATATGTATTTTGGAAACAGCAAGTACTACGTAAGACTTTCCCTGGTGTTGTAAAGGAGCCTTGGGGAAGAAGCATAGATTAAATTTCTGCTTTTTGTTGCCTGTGTGCTTATTATTTATTTTTTCCTTATCACAGTAGAGCCACAATGAGAAACATCTTCAGAATTGAAGAACATGACCGTGGTTTGGTACTAAACACCTGCAATGTTGAGCAATCTGTGTGTATTTTCTGCACTAGAAAATCAAACCAACTCTTTCAACTGTGAAATTCACTTAGTCACTGGAATTAGAAGGATACCAACACCACATCATCAAGCAGTCAGCTGAAGAGCACTGCGGTAGCATACTTATGCGCATGAAAGCAAGAGTGTTTCAGATTTCAATCCTCTGGCGTAATGGGACATTGACAGGAAAAGGCTTTTCCCTGAAGCGTTTAATTTAATTTTACTAAGATACATTTTAGGAAGCCAAAAGCACTAGTAGTCCTCCTCAAAACAGTCCAAAACTCTCCATGTTAACAAGACAGTAGAACTACAGGCCCTCTGCAAATTACCATTGCACGCTTGTCTCAGTACATGAGGGATGCTCCACACGAGCACCAGCCACCAGTCTCCTTATCTTAGGACAACTTATTGCAAGACTGGTGATGGCTGGGTCAGTGCAATGTGGAGCATTTTAGGCAACTTTCAGACTTACATACTTATCTAATCTCTGTTGCATTTCACTCTCATATATCTAGGAGGACTGCCTGGTGAAGACAGCATGCTAGCTCAAAGTGTGCTGAATTAAGGCAGTTGTGATAAAATTGCCTGTGCATTTGATGAATATTTTATCCTTCTGTTCTGAAATATTTACAAAACAGACATTTTCCTCCTGTTTCCAAGAAAAAAATAAGTATATGGGGAATAAAATCTGCTAAAGCAATGTACTCCCTCCAACAACACTGTTTATGCCAAAATGGTACAGAATCTTTCAGCAGCATAAGGGATCCGCAGTGTGTCAGAGAAGTTGCAATCGAACATGATTTATCACTTTACAAAGCATTCAGAGTGGTGGCACCAAACAAAATAATCAAGCCACAGCTAACATGTGTTATAGGGTCATTCCTAACACCATCAAATCTGCCAGTGGTATCAGCCACTGGACGCATGCCAAACCTACCGCAGGGATCACAAACAGCCTGAGGACAACCACAGCAGAATTCTCATGTCCAAAAAACTGACAGACATGAGAAAAGTCAGACGTGAAAGATAAGACTCACTACTTGTACATGACCTGGACTCTGTGATGAAGAGAAAAATGCACTGCTGTCACACTTTCTGGTAGCCACATCTGCATACCATTGGATCAGGCAGTCACAGCTTAACCTCTGAACTGCTGTATTCACCTGAGAGAAGCTGATATGTTTTGAATCACTTCATAAACAGTTTGGACCTTTAAAGGTAATCTAGTTCAACCATTCAGGAACAGTTTCAACTAGATCACCATCCAACCCAAGGTTGAATGTTTCAGTCGTAGTGTGTACATAACTCTTCCCTGGCATCAGGTTCCAGTGTTTCACCACCCTTGTTTTAAAATGTTTCTTCCTTATACACATGGAAACTACCCTCTTTCAGTTGAAACCATCCCCCCTCGTCCTATCCCTTCAGGCCCTACTAAAAAAATCTATCCCCACCTTTTTCCTAAGTCCTCTCCAAATACTGCAAGGCCAAAATGATATCTCCTCCGAGCCTTCTCCTTGACTCAGCATCTAAAAGAGTGCTCTAACAGGCACTTCACGCTTGCTCTGCATATGAACGAATGCAAGTTTGAAAGAGACAGGATTCATTTCCTAAGCAACTTCACGTCCAAAGCCAGCATTCACATTGATAGAAGCAAGCCTGAAGAACTATTAATTCTGTCAATGCCACTGCATCAAATAGGAATTAGCTCAGTACAAGCAATTCGCTAGGTAAATTTGTAAGCAGAATGGCCATGGTCCAGCAGAGCAGCTGGGTGGCCGATGTCCAAGGAAGCATTTAATACAACCATGATGATCTTAAAATTTATTCCTCATTTGGCCTTTTCCAAACCAAAGCAAAAAAGCCAGCTCTTGCAGGAGGCAAATGAAAAGCTGCTATAAAAATATCCCATTTTTCATATATCCTACAAAAAAGTGTAAAAAACCCTAAACCAACAATCAAAGCTGATCTCTTTTTTCTAAGGGCAAATTGATTCGGAATTTACTAATCCCTTTGTCATTCTCTAAGGGCAAATTGATTTGGAATTTACTAATCCCTTTGTCATTCTCTAACTCTTTTCCTTCCTTTTTGTGTTTTGCTGATGAAAAAATCAAGGAAGGGAATGCAGAAACAAAAAGGTATGATTCAAAATTCTACTATTTAAAGATATTATTTTAGAGAAAACTAGTTAAAATTAATTACGATTTTACCAGTTCTGTGAATAATTCGTCTGCCATAAGAAACACCTGGAGTGGTTAATGACTTCATCAACATCTACATATATTTACCCATATGTTTGCACATATGCTTCTCCATACATGCGCCTAGGCAATGTATGGCTTCATATTAAATGGGTTATAAGATTAATTCAGGTGTCTTTTTCCTGATAATGACAATAGGACAAGAGGCAGTGGGTGCAAGCTGGAACAGAGGTTCCATATCAGTATCAGAAGGAACTTCTTCCCAGGGAGGGTTACAGAGCACTGGAACAGGCTGCCCAGGGGGGTTGTGGAGTCTCCTTCTCTGGAGATGTTCCAGACCCGCCTGGATGTGTTCCTGTGTGAATTGGTCTAGGTGATCCTGCTGTGGTAGGGGGACTGGAGTGGATGATCTTTCGAGGTCCCTTCTGATCCCTAGTGATTCTAAGATTCTATGAATACATCCGAATAGCTAGTGAAGGACCAGTTAAAGTGGCATAAGAACAACAAACCACAGGATGTTGGATACGAGGTGGAAAATAAAGCTTCCGTATTCCTAGCCTATTATTGCATAAAATATTGGTCTACAAATTACAGAGTCATCCTCACTTTTGACAGCAGCAAGCTACCAGATGGTTTAAGTTATAATGTACAAATTTTTACGAAAAAGAAAAATCCTGCATGGGTCCTCTTACCTGTCCCCTGGAAAATGCAAGCTCAGAAGGTCGGGTGGCACATGAAACAGTTTCTCCTATGGAAAAACATATCAATCCCTTTGGAGGGGGCTTCACACTATCGGTCAGAGAAGTGACAGAAATGTTGCACCTTGTGAGGAGTTTCTCTTCTCCTGAAGGTCACTATCAATGGGGAAAAGGTAAACAGCTTCACAGGAATTGTGTGGGATGATATCATCAGGCAACTCTAGAAAAACTCTCTTCTCTCCAGGGTTAATCTTTCATTATTGAATTTCACAATCAGACACAAAAACAGCCTTCCAGCCACACATGGCTCAACGTGAGCTATTTCAATAAATATTTCCCTTTCCCTTCAGATTCAGCTATTTGAAAAATTCTTGCTTGTTTGATTTTTAAAAAGGTAAAAAGACAGATCTGCCTGCTTCAAACTTGCAGGTAAAAGGGAAGTTTGATATAGGCACTACGGCCATGCCACCAGCATTTTATCAGCAGACACATGTCGGTTCCCTTTCAGATGCCCCGCAACATCATAAGCAACTCAAACTGCCCACGCTATGCCAGACATCATCACTTTGTGTAGACGGGGAACTAGGAACATCACAGACAGTGGAAGCAGGACATCCATCAAGTGGCACATACTGCAAACCAGTACACAGAGGCACAAGAGAGCAGTCTCAGCCATTTGCAGACCCACATTTTGAATAGATTTATAAAAATTTCAAGATTAAGATCATCACCTGGATGATGTTGAAAGAACTACCCATAGAGACACAGAGCTGAGTGAAAAGGAGAAAGGCATGGAAGCAGGGTAATGAAACAGCCACAAGGCAACAACATAGCGAAACCATTTATTGTGAACGCTAATGAAAATTGACTCCTTTCTGGAAGTAATTAAGTCCACTTCAGCCTTGCCTAATTGCCCAAATACCCTGTGCCAGATGAAAGAGATGGTTCATTGCTCAGCAAAGCTTATGGCATGAGTAGGTAAAACACCATGGAATTGGCTCTTGGGGTCTCCTGAGCTCAAGTTTTGGCAGTTAGAGTATATTTCAAATAAGTTTTAAAGCCACCTGGGACCTGAATCTCACAGAATTTTCCACACGTGTTCCCGCAGTACTCAGAGGCTGTAAGAAGATCGTTTCTCTTTCCGTCAATTTAGAAGATTGCTCTGCAAAATCTGTTTCCATAATTACCCCTTCTTACTGCCTCTGTACACTAACTTTTCCAACTTCCCTTTTCCTCCTGAAGCTCACTCTACCTTTTTGTTTGGCTGTTTTTCAAGAAATACGTGTGTACACCTTTTTAATTCAGAAGCCTGCTGGCTACAGGATAATTAAAATCCATTGAATCTGAAGGAATGCAAAGGCAACAGCCAGCACTGCCGTCCCATCCCAGGGAGATCAGCCCTGATAAATGGGCTGTAGATTCCCCACAGAACTATTTGTTTCAGTTCTGCTGCATCAGCTCTTTCAACTCTTTACAGCAGAAGTGTCTCATAAGAGACAGAGCTGCAGAAAAAGTACACTCAGGCAGTATGAAAATGCTATTACCATGCAATAGCGACTAATTCCAATGCAGCCTGAGAGATGTGTTCAGAAAGGGAGAAGTTTAAGAGTGTCTTTTCTAGAGCCTGGAGCTAATGCTCTTCCTGTGGCTGTCCCCACTTGGAAAAAGCAAGGAAATGCACACGGAGTATTAATATTTCCAGGAACAGCTAAAGGAGGTGGCTTGCAATACTGTCCTATGCACAGAAAACACAAAAGATATGAGGAAGGAAAAGACTGTTCATATCTACCAGAAACTTTTTACAGTTACTGTAATTTAAAGAAACTTGCTCCATTATGTTTCTGCTAAAGAGATCTTTACCCTGAATACTGTATCCAGTGATGTGGGAGACTACCATCCCTTCTCTTGGGGGAACTGAGTTAGGGTAAGGAGAAATTTCAATAGGATCAAGCTCATGACAGAGTGCATTGTCTATTAAATACCTAGTGCATACCATGGAGCTTGTAAGCCACGTGCGTGTCCCCACAGGGGAAGTGAGCTGTGAACAGTCCCAGGGGTGCTGTTGAAGGCAAGCATCACAGCTTCCAATGCTGTGCCAAAGAACTGTCTGGTAAAGTTCAAAGCAAGACAAAGATAGATCTCTGATTGGAGATTTAATACTGAGATGCATGAGGAGGGTCACAGTGAGTTTATCTATTCTTCTTTGAGAAGATTATTAATTCAAAGTGTCAAATGCATTTCTCTCCACCCAGAAATCTGGAAATGGGAAGATAACAAAATGCAGCAACCTAGTTTCTTCCCCAGACAGTGAGAGATGGCAATCAGCTGCCAGAGAAATCACGGAAAACCTTTCTGGTTATAATCTTCACATTTCCATTAATATTCTTAACTCTGCAATTCCTTTATGAAAATCCCCAAATATAATAAAAAGAGAAGTTTATGAAATTCTTTTGTTTTTAAAAAATATATTGCATTCAGAAAATATATAGAAGCCTCAAGTCAACTTCTACAAGCAGAGTTTTGCAACAATCCTTTCTCTACAAGGCTTACTCTATCCACACTTGACTGCCTCAAAGATCTCCTCCCTTCTTACAGCATTTTAGCCAAGGCACCATCTTAACAATTATAAGGGTGTCCAAAAGGCACAGAGTGCTTCCCTAAAGATGAAGGTTTGAAGAGACAAGGCCTTTTATCTTCACATAAAATAGCTTTTAAAACATTACCAGGCTTGAAAAGCAGAAATCTTAGAATTACTTCCGCTAAGTGGACTCGAATTCAATGGATTTTCTTGTTGAGGAACACAGCTGGCTGCAGCAGCTGTATTTCCCTACTTGCAGAACTGCCTTTTCGCAAACGATTCCATATTTTCTTTCAACTTCACTCTTGCTTATTAGTAAGCAGAGAAAGTTGAGAAAAGCTGGGTGCTTCAGAAAAAAAAACCAAACAGCTTCCAGACAAATTCAGACATAGAATTTCAGCCATAGTAAATTAGAAACAGTTCAATAGATAGCAGCTCTCACCTCCGGACCATCCCAGGTCCTGGGCTCTGCCCACGTGCAAAACAAGTAGCCGACACAGAACATAGAAGTGTTCTCATTAGCAAATCGATACAGAGAATGGATGAAGTTCTCAGGCTTTAAAATTAATGACGGAAATCCACATCATTAACTTGGAATAGGATTTTCTATGGTCTGTAGTCTCAAGCTAGTGTTCAGATGTGCATCAATAGTTGTGAAGAAAAGCTGAAGGTCAGTATACAAATTTAAACCTGTTGAAGGTACATCCAGCTATACAACAAAGCTTCGATAATAAAGATTCCCATTTTCTCCTCCTTTCCAACATGGGAAAATACAAGCCTCTCCTATTTTAGGTAAGAGGAATACCACAGCAAGGCTTCTACCAGCCAAAGGTAAAACATCAGCTCCTTTTATTATAAGATGGAGAGTTTAGCACTAGATTAATCCTATTAGCCTATTAGCAGATACAGAAGATTGGGATTAGAGATAAGGAAGACATTTTTCACAGAAAGGTGGTAAAACACTGGACCAGGTTGCCCAGAGAGGTGGTGGAGGCTCCATCCCTTGGGACATTCAAGATCAAGCTGGATGACACTCTTAGCAACCGGATCTAGCTGAAGATGGCCCTGCTCATTGCAGGGGGTTGGACAGGATGACCTTCAAAAGTCCCTTCCAACCCTGTGTATTCTATAATTCTATGATGTTTTTTTCCTCTACATTGCTCTGAGAAATAAATATAATGTTCTAACAAAGAATACATTTTCACATCACCACCCACAAAATCACTCTACGCAATCAGTTCAACTATAAAGTTTTATCAAAAAAGGAAAGGAAAAATAAAAAAGAGAGAGACAGAGGCAAAGAGGACTGTCCCTGCATGTATAAAGAATTATCAAAGTCAGAAGCAATCTTTTATGCTGAAGTCACACTCAAGCCCCATTCTTGGATCCTGAAGAAACTGCTTTGAAGTTAAGATTTATTAGACCATGAGAACTCAAAGTAGGCCCTAGGAAATGAAATTGCTATCTCTGAGTTATTAATATGTCACTTTTCTTTAATGCAATTCATTTAATGCTTTTTTTTATACAAAAGTTGAAATAATCCCATCATTCAGTTAAAAGAATAAACCCACAGCAGTTACTGTAACTGGTTTTTTGCCCAGCTATAAAGTAAAGGAATTAAAGACATGGCAGGAGTTTAAAAGTTCGGCAGTTTCATTACATTTCTGGAGCTGACACAAAGCATATTTTCACCCAACTGACAGTCATTACTTCAGTAGTCCTTTCAGGGTCCCGTGCCACCCTCATGGCACGGTGTTCCCACAATCACACGACAAAACAACGGTCTCTTAGCTTTTAATGCCCAATGGAAAAAGCATAAATCCACTGGTTTTCCATCTAGTGGAGAAACGGTTAGGATTCAAATATGCTTCTTCACTACTTGTCATCTTACAGCCATCAGAAATCTTCCTCATGGGATATGAGACACTGTTAAGGAATTGCAGTGCATCTGTGTAAGTTGTCAGTGGTGTACGGAGCTCTGCGTGGATGCTGGAGATGAATGCAAAGATCTGCAGCGGTGGGAGCTACATTCCCTCTAGGTTGCCTGATGGGAACAAGTGGGGGAAAACAGATGCATTCAGTGCCACAATTGAGGAAGAAGGAAAGGACATAAAGTGCCTCATTGTAGTCAGATTTCAATCCTACACGTTTTAAGCAAAAGCAACTTCACACAAGGCAGCTATTGGTAAACTATCAAGGGGAATATATTGTAAAGATCTATTGCTGTAAAGACTTTTCTGTCTTCCCTGCTTCAGAATTCAGCACAGTCCCCAGTGCCTATTGCCATGCCCACACACCCAACCCTCCCTCGCCAGAATAAGAGAAGCCCAGAGTCCTCTGTCAGAGACTGAGGTTTTTGCTCCATGAGCCCAATAGAAAACCCAGTTGGGATCATGCACACATTTTCCATCTCCAACCAATATCCTTCTCAGCCTTTGGGCAGAGGATAAACCAAAGTCACTGTACCACAGCCTTCCAGGGACTGGGTGGTAGCAACCCCAGGTGAGATTCTAGCAAGGCAGACAGTCCCAGCTGGTACCACAACCTTCGGGAACTGCCCCAAGACACTGAGGAGAGAATTCTATGCAGAACAGACCCTATTTTTTATAGTTCCATAATGAGACTAAAGGAGCTATATACGTGGTGATTCTCCTGAAATTTGCATGACCTTCACAGTTACTTCTCCACACTATACAGCTGCCTCACTACTTAAGAGATTACCAGTACTTTAATAATTACTATAATGCCCAAGAAAGCCAGTGAATTAAGGCTTCTATCAGCATTATTATTATACAAGAACTATTTAAAATAACTTTCAGTAACTCAGCTTAGCAAAATCAGAGATTAAAATCAGCTCTTTACTTCAAGTCTAGACTGGATTTGCTGCAAGTTCAGCACTTTCACCTAAAAGCCACTTGGCCTTATGAAACTCAACTGCTATTTATGTCAACGAGAATATTAATCAGTAATTGTTTTCTCACCTCCCAGAGGTGCTGGGAAGTGAAATAACCATTTGAAAAGTACTTTGAGATCATAAAAATATGATCGATTATTCCATTAACATGCATTTCTAAACAAAGCAGATGTTAGCTTCAAGAAACTAAAGCATCACTCATCCCTGAAGTGCAGCAGTATTGACTTTCTGACAGACACTAAACTATGGTAACCTGTTTAGTCTCCGCTTCCTGGACTAGATGAGGCAGGGGCAAGTCCATTGTGCCTGCCCTGTAGTATTTCATACCCTACATAAAGGGTAACTCCTCATTTCAAAGGTTTTTATTTCTGTTAATACAAAGCAATGAACATGTGTTGCAGGCCAGCATGTCTAGGTCGACTTCTCATCAGAACAATGTCAGGATTCATGGTTGCCAGAAAGTCTCTCTATTGTGCTCTGCTGTGCAATCTACATCATTTCTCACTTGTTCTCACACACGCTCTAATAAGAACATTTCTGCTTCAGTTTCCTGAGTAGGAGTTCCCTGACAGCTGGATTTCATTACAGTTTTGATGTCTGAAAGCTTTCATCCTTCAGCTCACACCCAAAGTATACAGCGAAGAATAATACAGTGAGTGTCCTCTCATCGTTTGCTGACAAAGTACAATGATCTAGCCATTGCACGATTGCAATCGTACAGATTACTTGGTTACATCACACATCACAGTATTTTTCGTATTTCTCACCTCAGTCATTGGAAACCATTGGCTGAATCCTCACAGTCCTGAAGACGCTTTAAAAGCAATTATTTTGAAAACAAATTGATTCTAAATTGCTGTTACTTGCTCTTTTTAAAAATCGAGGCGTGTTGACAATTGCCTCTTGGGGCTTTGCTCACTGAAAGCGTACCAGTCACCCGTAGGTTGAATCCAACCAAACCTCTAAACCTCCAGAGGTCTGTCCTTTCTAGCACATGAAACATCTCTTCCTGGGCCTCCAGCCCCTTCACTGAAGTCTGTGCTGGAAAAACATATTTTAGCTACAGGACTAAAAGAAAAATCAAACCCAAACCCAAACCTCATACCTGAACATCATGAAAGTTTACAAAGGAAAATACCTGTCCTGGGAAACAAGTAACTTACAAAAGAGTTCATCTACACTTTATTCAGGAAGTCATCCCGCCTGGACTTGGCCTGGGTGACCCTGCTGTGGCAGGGGGATTGGACCAGATGATCATTCGAGGTCCCTGATGATTCTATGATTCTATAAATGCTTTTCCACCACAGAACAATCTGAATTGTAACTGGACAAATGGAATGGAAACTGAATATACATTGCTACTGTAAAGAGGAATTCTTCAGTGGCAGTCATAATGCTCATACTAGGAAATTAAGTTATCCTGAAAACATTCTAGACACTTAGTCCCAACAGTCTGGAGCAGCTGAAACCCACGCTTGTTAGCTGCCTTAGCATCCAAAAGTGAGTGGCTTAATGCCCACTCCATTCCTATTAGGAACAATTCCCCAAGTATTTTAACTGTTGAAGCATTCACTGAGGATTTGTGAGAAGCCCAGTTTAAACAGTTTAGAAGTCCAGTCAGAAGTGATTTTGGTCACTGCAGGATAAATCATCACACTCAAAAAAGAGACCTTCTATAAATGGTTCCTGGGATTTGTTCATCTGCAGCACTTACTCTCTTTTGGATTTTGATCTTAAGAAGGCGGTAAAAAAGCAGCACATGGTCTGAGAGCGGCAACAAGAGCATGAACAAATACTTAAAGCATCAATACTTGCAAAATCTAAGAGGAGACATCACTAACACAAGAAAGTTGTGTTCCATTTCTGCCATGGATAGGTCCGAGAGTGGTAGATGCAATTTCTGACATAGAAGATAGTTAACCTGTACCTTAAAGGACAAAAAGCCTCTAAAAAGAAAGACTGCTAACAATTGACTAGACAGAAGATTTATTGACAGATGAAAATTTATCACTGGATGTTAGTAAATAAAAGATTAGGCACACACTCATTGAGAATTCTTTCGATAGGGTCAACGTGACCTTAAGACAAGGTGATGGACCAAACTGTCTTCTTCAGCTTTACTCTCCTATTTCTTATGACTGCCTTCGCACTTTCCCTAGACTCTTAGAGATAACAGCGCAGAAGAGATACGCTTAATGTCACAGCAAAGCAAAAAGAACATAAAAATCTATACCTGTACCACACCTGCCCTTATTTCATTTAGAGCTAGAACTGTGCAACTCCTCCGTCCCTTTCTAGCTCTATCTTCTCCACATTCACTATGCACAATGCACACCATTGTTGAAGTGGGCCAGTCTTGTTGCTTCTACATTCTTCACTTTTTTGTGAATCTTTAGAGCACCACTGTGACTTCTGCCAGCTGAGCTTGCTTGACCTTGTCAGCCTTTTGCAGACTTATCCCTGTTATTTCCAGCTGCAGAGATGGTCTGCAAAGGAGCCTTCCTAAGATTTGCATCTTCAGCACAGTATTAGGGTAGATTTATTGATTGCCCTTACGCCAGATGAATTCCTCGGTGAACACGAATTCCCAACATTTTCTAGTGGTGTCATTGTTACACTGTGCAAAAGACAGGAGATCATTGAAGTTTACCTGGTTGAAGGTGAACATATCTCAGCTCCTGATCCCCAGCAGCATCATAACTCATAGTCTGAGCTAAAGATACTCTGTCCAAACATACCAAGAAATTGGAGGGAATGTGGAGACAAATGAGAAGCATCAGAGACCCATAGGCTTGGAAGGGCTGAGGGACTGGAATGCACAATCAGACTGCTGAATACCCTTCATGCAACCATTGTCTTTGGCAACAAGCCTGACTACTCTCGGGAGAGTAAAAGCTTCATAAACTACTGTCCAAAAGCTGTAGGTCTTCTGAACACAACCAGATAAAGTCTCCTTTGAAGACAAACATCAACTAACAAATCCTCAAATGCTTATACAGCATTTTGGAAAGAACTGGATTCCTTGGCCACATTCCTAAAACATTGGTAAATTTGATTATTATTAATTAATAATTGTTTTTTTATTATTATTATTAATTTCATCACATAGAAGAGTAAACAAAACCAGGTGTAAGGCCTCCACACCATTTTTCTATATATGCTTCAGAGATGAAAACTTCCTTTAAAAGATCTCTCTGTCATTTCCCTTTTTTAAAGTGAATAAACTGACTTTGACAGAATTAGAATCAGGCATCAATTAAATACCTGACCTTGAGAATGTTTCAGAAGCAGTGCCATGAATGCATTAAGCATTTTTCACTCATCTCAGCAGGCATGGTACTATGAATTATGTAAAAACGAGCATCAATTTTTCAAAGCCATAGATGTGACACCACTATATGGTGAAAACAAAGTACTTACATTAAGCCAGACGTGCAGTTGGTCTAAACTAATGCGATGCAAACAGTCTTCGTTTAAAATATTTATCAGATAGAACAGACTCCATACTTACGCTGCAGTATGCATTTTGTAAACTGTCTTTTTCCGTGGTATTTAGCATAGTTATCCTGATGCTAAAGTCTGAGCATCTCATCAGCTTGAATGGCTTTCTCCGTTGCTGGAGGAAGGCCACTAGCCTGTTTCTGGTTTCGTGAACTGTGGGTATTTCACAAATCAATTTTCAGGAGATTAGAAGGGTGATTAAAAAACCACTTCAAAGCAATCCATGTCACAGGTTCTGCGCTTTAAGTTCTGACAGTCAAAGAAATGGTGAACAAAAATTTTAGTTTGAAAAGGCTTTTTTTGTCACTAAAAGTTTACCAGGGTACTGAAAAGAGTCTCCTGTAGAGAGCAATGATATGTATGCATTTTAAGCAAGAAATGATACAGAACCACTCTGTTTTCTCCCTTCTTTCTCAGCAGCTCCACCTCACACAACAGTGATGGCAAAGTCACCCAGCAAAAAGAAAGGAGAAATGTTAGTATACTTCGTTCATTGAGAGCTTTTGGTCTGATAAAAGGAAGAGTAAAATTTGGTATCATACTCAAAATGGCCATCATTAAGACAATATCCAGTTTCTCTTGAGCTTGGAGAAGAGGAGGCTGAGGGATGACCTCATTAATGTCTATAAATATGTGAGGGGTGGGTGTCAGGAGGATGGAGCCAGGCTCTTCTCAAGGTCATCTGGTGATAGGACAAGGAGCAATAGGTGCCAGCTGGAACAGAGGAGGTTCCATATCAATATCAGAAGGCATTTCTTCCCAGTGAGAGTAACAGAACATTGGAACAGGTTGCCCGGGGTGGGGGTTGTGGAGTCTCCTCTGGAGATGTTCCAGACCCACCTGGATGTGGTCCTGTGCAACTTGGTCTCAGTAGTCCTATTGTGACAGGAAGATTGGACTAGATAATCTTTCGAGGTTCCTATAGATCCCTAATGGTTCTATGTTTCACACTTTGGAATATGTTCCCCAGCACACCAGAGAAAGACCTTTTCTGGAGTAATTTAGAATAAAAATTCTTATTTCAAAATTACCCAGGGCATTGAGAAACATGAATGTCCATAACTTAGATATAACCTACTCTGGGACTACAATCATCACGAATACTTTAAGAAATGATAAATTTGGGGAAATAAGTGATTCTTATAAAGAAGTGACAAAAACAGCAACAAAAAGAGATGCTGTTCCATTAGGACAAAAATTGAAATGAATATAGGAGAATGATCTTTCTAGAGTCAAAGCTGTAAAACTTGAATGAAATGCAAAGTCAGACTCATATGAAACACCTTTGAATTTAGCATTGGTTTGTCAAGATTTCTTTCCAATAGATGATTCCTAACCTGAACTCTAGCACCAGTGTTTAATTCAAAGAAACAGCTGCAGCTCTTCCTGTATTTATCGCAAATAGATACCTTACAAGTGCTCATATATACAATTATACATAGAATGCAAACTCCTTTACACAACACGTAACTATGTGTAGCCCCTATCCATTCAAATGCAGTAAGATTTAAGCAGCTGAGTTTACTGGGACTGTTTAACCAAGAGAAGAGAAAGATCAGGGTTGGTTCTCATCAGTGTTAATATGTGAATAAATCCAGCTGCAAAGAAATGAAAGCCAGGCTCTTTTCAGTGGTGCCCAGGACAGCACCAGAGGCAATGAGCACAAACTGTAACATAGGAGCTTCTCTCTGAACATCAGAGAACACTCTTTGACTATGAAGGTAACCAAGCACCATCACAGGTTGCCCAGAGAGGCTGTGGAGTCTCCATCTTTGAAGATTTAAAAGCCCTCTAGACAAGTCTTGGGCAACTGGTTGTAGGCAGTCCCACTTGCACAGGAGTTTTGGACCAGATGACCTTCAGAAATCCCTTCCACTCTCAGACATACTGTGATTCTCTGATTTACAATGTCCTTTGCAATTTCAAAGGAAAGGAGTGTCTGCAGTACCACTCCCATTAGGAAGAATACATCCATTAGGAATATGTTTATGGAGAACACCAACTCCCATTAGGAAGAGTATTTAAGAGTATGAGATGTAGAAGTGCATCTACATCTCACAATGTTGAGAAACTTCACTTTGTGGCACTGATTACCATTGCCATCATTCTGCACAATATTATTTCAGTTTGAAGATGTGATTGTATTTAGTGTTGTCACAACACTGAGGCTGCCTCCCTAACTAAGAATGCAATTCATAAAGAAGTAGGGGGATAAACAAGTTTAAAGGTGCATGCTGTAACTCATGACAGCACTGATTTCTCAGTAGTTTAGCATCTCAGCATAGCACAGCTGCATTAGAGTTACATACAGTTCTAGTATAGTGCTAGAAAGATTCATCACAGGCAACAAGCAAAATAATTAGTTTTGAGACAGAGGAACTGCGTCTGTAAATATTGGAGTAGCAACACAAGGTGTTAACAAAACGCCTGAGGAATAGGTAACACAAATCAACTTAACAGCAATTCTCATCCCAAAATTTGCTCTACTTGTAGTGTACCAACTGCTCCCACAGAGGCTCAACAGAGCAATACTTCCAGACTCTGTCTTGCAGAATACACCATCAGGACAGGTATCAGTTGCTAAAGGACAGACATGCTGACACCCATATAAGACTATTTCTAAATCCCAGTCCTCTATTAGCTGGCCCCAGGTTTGCTGGTTGACTATCATATGATTTAGTACTTCCTTACCATCCAGAAATGCTAATCTCAGCTGATGAGGCAGGCACAGGAGGCATAGTTTCATTTCTGAAAAAGACCTGTAGCACATAATTTTTAGGAACATTTTATTATTATTATTCCCTCTTTTTATATTACCACAGGAACATAACCAGGCGAGCAGAGCTGAATTATGGTCCAGGGTATGATGACGGTCTTAACTAATTTAATAGACTGTTTGCCTGCCTGCTAGTTGCAAAGTGCATTAAACATTTGAACTGGCTATTTTCCTCATTTTATCCTTTTTTTAAAGTTTATTCTAAGCCTCTACACTAAGCCATGTGTAACTTGGCACACTTTTGGAAAATGGCATATGCCTTTCACAGATGCACGCTTTAACGGAAAACACTGATTTAAAGATAAGTAGTTGCAGCTAAATTCTGGACGGAGTCATAACTTGAAAGAGAAACGAGCCTTTGCAGTCTGGACTGACATATTTAGGACCTCAGGAGCAATCAGGTTAGAGCCAAAAAAGTATGATGAAAGCAGGGATCCATAAAACAGAAAAACGAGATAGAGAAATTACTGCTGTGTTGGAACAAAGCATTCTTATACTGGAAAGAAATGCACAGTGTCACGTCTGCTGGTCTTAAGTACGTGAAAAACAAATGCAGTCTGAGCAGCTGAAAAGTAGTTGTGTTCATGGGGTACAGAAACTTCGAATGATCAAAAAGTATTCAGTGATCACATCACAGAAAGATTATTCGTTACCCCTCTTTCACTGGGCAAAATGGTTGGGGTAGAGGCTATTACTGCTTTATCATAGAATCATTAGGGACCGGAAGGGACCTTGAAAGATCATCCAGTCCAATCCCCCTGGCACAGCAGGATCACCTAGACCAAATTACACAGGAACACATCCAGGTGGGTCTGGAATGTCTCCAGAGAAGGAGACTCGACAACCCCTCTGGGCAGCCTGTTCCAGGTTCAGTCCTGATCTGTATCAGGCTTTAAAGCAATTACTGTCAGCTAAAGGTTTTAAATTTTCCCAGGGAAGTTGAAAAGAAAGTACTTGATTGAAAACTTCTGACTGAACATTTTTGGGTATTTAAATGCATTTAACTGCTTTTATTCATATTTTTTTATAAAGGGATCAACATTTTACAGCTGGCTGCTCTCGCAGGAACTTGCGGAACTGTTCTTTTGTGGAGATACAAACCTGAGAGGTCTTCTAAACATTGCCTGGGAACCCTGTGGGAGGGTCCTTGTATAGCTGGGTCATAATATTGTCCCTCTTACGCTACAGCCTTGTTTCACAAACCCACTGAAGGTATGTTCTGCCCCATCCAGCCAATGTGATTCTCTCTATGCCTAACCGCAGGTGCCAAGCATCATTTTGAGCTCAGGACTAACAGATCAGACCAAAGACTTAATGGAGACCTTTCTCAAGTAGGGTTTGGTGGTCAGATGAGGCCTCACCCTTGGGTAGGTTCATGATCCATTGACCAATTCCCCAGTTTTCCAGTAATTTCTCTGGTTGCACTTTTCTTCTAAAAGCTTTACATTTGTACTGGCTGCAAAAACAGGTCTTCAGCACAGAGCTGTGAAGACTTCCTTTGCAACTCGGTCTGGGCAATCCTGCTGTGGCAGTGGGATTGGACTGGATGATCTTCTGAGGTCCCTTGCGATCCCTAATGATTCTATGATTCTAAGAGCTGTTCTCAGCTGCTCCAGTAACACATTGTAAGTAAAGCAACACACAGAGCCCCATGAATAAAAATAATTAATGAAGACAACTAATAAATAACAAACTGGAACTTTCTTTTGTTCACAAGGGTCAAATCCAATTAATATGTTGTAACAGAGAGTTTAAACAGCTTTGTTCACTACCCAGAGACCACAATGGCAGTCTCTTTTATATAACAGCTCTTCTATAAATAAATAAATACAAATGAAATATTAATTAGCCACTCGGCAATAGATCTCATTTCTACTGAAGACTAGTTAATAACCTTCCTAAGACTATAAACAGCAGTGTCCCATCACTACTGAGCAACAGATTTGTTTGTATTTTGCTGTTCTGGATGCAGTTCTGAAGGTAGAAGAGTACCCATCGGGCTCAGTTAGATTCCTCACATCCTTTGTTTTTATTTCACAAGCTTTTTCTGTCCTTCTGCTCTTCATTCCAAAAGTATTTTCTTAAAATAAAAAACAACATTGTCATGTTAAGCAAAACCCTGTTTATGGTGTACAAATAAGCTGTATACCACCCTGACATCGTTACACTGAGTTCGACCATGCCAAGCTAGTTTTAACCAGGGTGAATCAACTTCAACAGGACCTGCAGTTCACGGTTATCCTAAGGTTATCCTTCTACTCAAGGCTTATCATAAGACCTACCTGGTTTTGGCTGATGGTGTTAAGTTTGAATGTCATTTTCACATTACTTCAAAAAAAGCAAACAAGAAAGGCAGATGTTTTTAAAAAAGCTAAGAATACAACAAAATCTAAGTGTTTGATCTAATTTTGCTTTAAAGAGAACAATGAGTTTTGTTTAAGGTGAGGCAACAACTAACTGCACCCCATGTTCTCTAAACTGATTATAAATTATTTTTTTTAAAACACACACACAGACTCATCCCACATTTCAGGAAATATTTCAAGCAGTTAATAAAGGATTATTTTAATACCAAACTAGTTCAGCTCTATTTGTGGAAGATTTACACTGCTTAAATCAATTAATTCACTACAACAGTAAACTTATTCTGAGTTTGTGGCAGTCAGGTAGCTAGCACACACAGATCCATCTTGCCAGAGTATGGTTCCTACTCTAATCATCCTAGCCTGAAGAAAAGGATCCAGAAAAAGAGATGCTTGGCAGACTGGCAGCCAAGACTGAAGTTTCATCATCCCTGCTTTCAGGAAATAGGAAGGCCTCTGTCCTATGCAGCTCCAGTAACATCACCAAACACACCTGCAGTCAGGTGGTTCCTCAGTTTACAGCTACTTAGAAAACAAGCTGTAATTTTCAGGTCCAGTAACAGTCTGGGGAATAAACAGCAGCTAATGTATTACTTACACTTTTCCACAACAAATTAAAAACAGAAGATAGAAAGGAATATTGTTTGAGATGCAGTTAAAACAAGGCTGAGGCAAAGTGGAGAACAGCAGCAATAACTAATTTCTAATTTCCAAGTGATTCACAGACACTGCTAAGAAGTCGTATGTGCTTTAGAAGCATTCAGATGCACCAGCTTTGTTTTCATCCTCAGAGATAATTTTCTGCAGAAACATCTCAATAAACACGTGGTAAATCTAAAGGTTATTGCAGTTGAAACTGTGGAAAAAAAGTTGGTGCTCTGGGAAGCTTTCAGCCCTGATTAATCTGTTCACACAACTTGTGTTGATTAATGTTTCTGTTACAAGAGGCTACTCCAGGGTTTGCTCTGTGATTCATCACAGATCAGAAAGCACTAGATGATCATTTAAAACACATTAGGATCAGTTGAAATATTTCTAACTTTACAATGGAAACTAAGAGACGTGAGAGATTAAAGCATGTACTATGAATGCCACACTGTTCTGGGCATGAACAGGACTAATGGGTGTAGAATTGGGAAAACACCTTTATATTATTCACATAATTTTCCAACTGGCTTGATATTGGGTCCTTTTTATGAACTGGATTTTTCCTGAGTGCTGCACCCTTAGCTATCTCCACTCATACACGACAAGCTTTGTTTTCTTTTTCTGCAGGCAGTGTACGCAGCCACAACCTGCTCATCGAAAAAGAACCCGACGCCTTAAAAAACATTCATACAACCAAGCAGGATTCTCTGTCTGTAAATAGATATAAATTATTGTGCTTGTCATGAAATACCCACACATAAACAATAAACCAATTTTATGGAGGAACACTTCTGCTTCACTGCTTTTTTAACCAAAAAGTTGGTTACTATTCCGTTAACTCCAGGTCCAAGAACATTATGCAACCATTAAAACGTTACACCTCGGATACATCTCTAATGGGCTGGTATTTATAGACAATAAGCAGGGCCAGTGTTTTGTCACAGTAAATTATACATGAAACAGGCTAGCAAGGGGAGAACACAAAAGAAATGTGTCGCAAATTGCTAGTAAAACTGCCAGAGCTCACAGCCTGCATGTTAATGAAAATATACTTTATCTCTTAATAAAAATTGATTAAAACCATTTAACGCAATGTTTTTTAAATGTGTAAACCTGCTACTATAAATTACTTCTGCTATGCAGATGGGAAATAAGAACAAAAATGAGAACAGCTTTTCTGCTCCACCTTCGCCACAGAAGAACATGTTTTTTACTAACACAGCTCAGCAACTTGTTACCTAACTTGAGAGAAAGAGCAGCTGAGAGCTGCCGAGGAAGTATTGCATTTTACACAAGGTTTTACAGCAAGAGTAAACTTAATTCAGAAATAATGATGTTCCACTTTTCAGTAGGTGTGAGTAACATGTTTCAGGAGAGTAACTTCTGAAATGTTCACAAATACACTGTGAAATACTCTGCCCGGGGGTGGGGATCCGGTCTCTGGAGACATTTGAAACCCACCTGGACTTGGTCTGGGTGATGCTGCTGTGGCAGGGGGATTAGATGTTGCAATGAATGCTACATGGCCTGTAGCATTCATGCTTCACATCCTGCAAGCCCGCATGTGCCTATTAACAACAATTAGACTGGATGGTCTTTTGATGTCACTTCCAGTCCGTAATGCTCTGTTCTGCGACTTGGTCTAGGTGTCCTACTGTGGGAGGGGGATTGGACTAGATGATCTTTTGAGACTGTACAAACCCCCGGGCAGCCCCCTCCAGTGCCCTGTCACCCTCACTGGTAAGACACTATAGAATCACAGAATCAGTCAGGGTTGGAAGGGACCACAGGATCATCCAGTTACAACCTCCCTGCCATACCCTTTGGTAAGGGTAAAATTTTGTTTGAAAAGTGTGAACCCCAAATACTCTGGTCCACAGATGCTTTAAATTGACGACTTGGGTCATCTTATATTACCATAAGGAATATGTCATTTCTCTATTTACTCAGTTAATTACTTAACTTAGAATTACTTTACTAGGACTGGTAAGGTTCTATTTAATTCCAGAACCTGAAATAGAGATTTTGCTTTTCCCATTCAGACCATAAAACCACTTAATAGTAGAAGCGTCAGGGCAGATTTAAATGAGAATATAAAGGGGGGAAAAGATATTTTTCCTTAAGTTTATGTCCACTGAGCAAGTGCTCATATTGGGACTGCAAAGCAGTAATTTGACTGTAACCTCTCCAAGCCACTTAGGAAGCAAGGGAGGAAGGTGATAGCTTCATTTTTTCATAAACTGGCCTGTGTTCTCATCGTACTGTAAGAGTACCTTTCCCAATGCAGTCAATTGAAAAGTTCCTGAGAAGGTGCATAGGTAAGTGTCCAAATCCCTCTGCTATTGAAAGAACCCACTGCTCAGTCAAGCTATGAAAGGATAAGTGTTTTTGGCACAGTCTGTTCCTCAATTTCCTTCACCATGGCGAAGAAAGGACCTTAAAATTTTCACATACTGCTACAGTTAATTAAGCACATCGGTGTATTTCCCCAAATAAAGTGTACAGCTCTGTCATAGCTCAGTGAAAACAGTTGCTCACCTCCTGCTCTCCATGATGACTCAGACGTCTCCAGGTTATCTTCTGAAATCTTCTTAGAGGCATTTTCCTGGTGACGTAAGTGATAGTACAGATCACTGAGAATTCAAAGACAGCAAGACAGCAATATGAATATTGATTTTAGAGGAAATTATTTTAACTTGGTTTGGGTTTTTTGAATAATGTCCATGAGTTCCTACCGTGTGTATATAAACATCTGTATGTGTCTGCCTGTGTATGAGTGTGTAGAGGTGTTTCTCCCCTGTATTTGCCTACACGGTTTGATTTAATTCAAATGTGTGGAGAAGTCAAGGGCTGAAATGATCATTCAACTGTTGTAATCACTTTAAATTCTGATGCTACACAAAGTACTCACTATGATAACCTCACAGATGAATGTTCACATAACCCATGTGACCATGTTCTCAATCCTCCTTATAAACAGGATAAACCACAACAGGAAATAAACATTTCAATAGAGATGGGGAACTGCTTTAAGGAGATTACCATAGAATAAATACAGAGCATTTAGAACAAATCATGTTTACAACTGCCTTTTCACATGACAATGCAAACATCTAAGTGAGTTGTTATTATCAATTATACTGGTAATCAGTTTCCTTACAAACCATTAGGCATTTATCAGCCAGCAGAGCTATAACAGTTACCATGCACAACAGTTTATCATTCACTGGATGGGTCAGAACAATTCTTTTATAATTAGTATTTTTCAGTACAAGAAAAGGTAAAATAAATGAAAATAAGTAGCAATAAAAACAAACGGTGACCTTATGAGACATTACAAGTATTGAGTCTGTTACAGGGAGGCTAACAATGGGTTATTACAGAAATCTTTGTCTCCTTCCTCCAGTTAAGCCCAACTGGCTGTTGCAAAAAGAGGAGTTTTCACTTCATTCATTCACAGGATCATAGAATCACTAGGGACTGGAGAGAAAAGCAATAAATATATTTATTGAAACAGCAAATGAACCTTGAAGAAAAAGCTTGATGATGAGGTACACCTGTTTATTTACTACACGGTGGACAAGAAAAGGTGAAGGGTTTATCTTGTGAGATCGCGCACACAACAAACAAAAGTTTAACCTTAATAAATACTTCAAGTTTTAGCATGATTATTTACATATATATATATATCACTTACCAAGTGTCTGTTGGGTTGAGGAATCACTCAACCACAGGGCATATAATTGAGAGGCATCCCTGCTCAAGGGAAATCCTGAGATGCAGCCAGCTGCTATGCAGGAGGGCTCAAGGGGTTCTTGGGCTGCCTAGTGTTCATGAGGGTAAGATGACTGACTCCTAGTCACATATCCATAGCATCCTCATGTAGCTCTTTGCTCAAGTTAACCCTTGGCTATGGTATTCTTATCCAGTTTAGCATCACACCCTGATGCAATCATCACATCCTGATGCAATCATACACCCCAGCAGATAACAGGAGGTTAGGGTTGTGTTGATGAGGGGTAAAATGCACCATCACACTAACCTTTGACTTTCAGTTATTCACTATCAGATACTTAATTTGCGTCCTGTACTGACAGTTGAAATAAACAGTATGAGAGTCCCAACTGTATGAGTAGATAATTGTTTATCAGTGTCGTGAACAAACTACTTCACACAGGATGACTGGTTTCAAAATACTGAATCCCCATCTGGAGAAACTTAATGAGCAACAGAGAGGTTTGCAGGTAATGAAACAAGGCCCTTTTTGGCAGATGTTTCTTGACAGCTGCATCTTGGGATCCTACCAGGACTACTGCTGCCTCATATTAATATATTCTTGAACATATCATGATGAAACCCGTGCAAAGCAGAGGATCTTTTCCTCTTCAAGGGTTAGATTTTATATAGCTCCTCTTATACCTAATTCACTTGGCATTATCTTTTATCTCAAAAGATTGTTCAAAGCCTTTAAACTGTGCTTTTTCAAATGCTGTAGCTGATGCTTTAGCCCGCGTGCTGCAGGTTTAAGTCCTGCAGTAAATACAACTGACCTAACAAGTTATGTCAAGGTGTTTGATTTTATTTTTGGGAAGAAACAGTGTTTCGGGTCACCACGCACCACATGCATTTTATGACACACTTGTGCTGCATAGAGTCTCAAGTGACCTCCACAAGGCTCTATTTTTGCTCTATCCTGTTCAGCAGCTCTTTACTTTCCTAGGGGAAAAGTTTGTGATGCTATCTGAATGGAATGAGTGGCCCAAGGTGGGCTGCTTTCAAATATCAGCTCCATCACTGCACACCCCAGTGCTGGGCTGAGAAGCCACCTGAAACTAAAAACAGGAAACATAGAGGTGTTTCTTCTATCCGCTAGCTCTGCCAAAAATCAGTTCTGTTGCTAACAGAGAGCACCTGGTGTACTGTATCAGGCCCAGGATATTATTTCCTTTTCAGCATTAAAAGCTATACACAAACACCTACCATTCAGTCCTCCTCCTCCAATTAGTAGGAATGCCATACTAAACAGTGCATTACAAACTTGAACCCCAAAGTGTGCAGAGTAGGCATGTAGTGGGTTTTTC
This sequence comes from Upupa epops, assembly GCA_013397515.1. NCBI lineage: Eukaryota > Metazoa > Chordata > Aves > Bucerotiformes > Upupidae > Upupa > Upupa epops. Next base: position 300,006 of record VZRI01001208.1, on the reverse strand, counting down.
CTTTCTCCCTGATTCCTAAAATAAGATTAAATACCTTGTGCAGCGCTGCAAAAAAAAAAAGCAGCAGAGAAAGGACTTTTTCCTGATGCAGAATTAAATGCTGCATCCACTGAACCATGCCTCTGCTTGGTTTTATTTCAGATGCTCTTGGCCACTCAGCTGTTTCAGGTTTGTAATTTCTGCAGAAGGCAGAAACAGGAATGAAGGAAGGGAAACATGCAAGTGAGGAGCAAGGCAGGCAGCAGCAATAGGAAAAGCAATGTGAACAGAGCTCTGAGAAGGCAGCTTAGGTAGGGCAGAGAATAAGGAACACCTGGTGAACGCTAAGGAAAGAGTTGGCTCAAGGAATACATTAACCTGGCCAAAACTTGGGGTCTATGCCAGTAAGCCTGCTTTCAGGTCCTGAAAGAGCATAGTTTTGGAGATAAAAAATAATATAGCGTAGATAGTAAAAAACCCACATCAACTAATATCCCAGTGTTTGTTGGCAAAGATCACCCACCTGTGCTGTCCTGTTAGAGCGCTAGTGTTTCTGACCACTCTGACACGCTGTGCTAATGCAGAAAGCCACCAGGCTAGTGCTCTGAGCTCCTGGAAGCACTCTCCCAAGCATGCATAAATGCAGCTGTAGAGCACAAGCTCCTGCTTTCTCTGCCCGAGTAGGTGACTTATCTGTGAAGATAACATGAATACATGATCAGCTCTAAACTTGCCAAGTGTTCTCACCGTGGCGACTGTCTAAATCTATTCAAAGTTTCAGCAGTATCTTAATCCTTCAAGTAGCACCTAATTTAATATCCTGATTCATTGCCTGAAACAAGCAGGAGAAAGCAATCTTAAAGAAACTCAAGACACGGGTGGTAGCAATAAATTACAGTCTCTGTAGACCTCTCATACTAAGTTCTCATAATTTAATTTTTTAAAAGCCTTTTGAAATCCAGGTAAGTCGAGAGGGCTATTGTGGAGGCTGTGAACATTGTGGTGGTCACTGAAATATGCAAACAAACCACACAAAACCCAACTGAAAACCAGAAAAAAAGACAATTCAATAGAATCATAGAATCATCAGGGATCAGAAGGGACCTCAAAAGATCATCCAGTCCAAACCCTCTGCCACAGCAGGGTCACCCAGACCAAGTCACACAGGAACACAGCCAGGGGGGTTTTCAAATGTCTCCAGAGAAGGAGACTCCACAACCCCCCTGGGCAGCCTGTTCCAGTGTTCCAGTACCCTCTCTGGGAAGAAGTTCCTTCTGATATTGATATGGAACCTCCTCTGTTCCAGCTGGCACCCAGTGCCCCTTGTCCTATCACCAGATGACCTTGAGAAGAGCCTGGCTCCATCCTCCTGGGTAGACACTGCAGTGTCTGTGTAATGCAATATCTGCTGGGAAGAGAAGTAGCTTGGTTTAAAAAAGCCATGAGCAAGGACATTTGTTTTAAAAATGAGGCTTCCATCATAAGCATTATCAGAAGGTGGCATGACACATACTGCATAAAGAAACATCTAGAGCAATTCTCACGTCTCTGAATATGCACCTATGCAAATAAAGAAAGATGGACTGTGTTTGGAGAGTTTGATCGTAGTGTGGGTTTATTCAATATTAGGGAATCAGACTCCGTTCCTTTGCTCACAGGCATGATAGAGCTCCAACAGAGAAAACACTTGGCTGGTGACAGAAGCATAGAACTCTTCATTTTGTGAGTTCCTTCAGCATGACTAACAGGGAACAGTGACAACAGATCTGGAAGTTTCTTGGGTTTATATTGCACTGAAAAACTGACCCCCCCAGCCCCAAAAAACCCCACCAAAACCCCCTCAAACCTCAAACAAGAGACATCTCAGGGAAATGTTTTCAAAAGATTGATTGCTCATCTTCATTTGCACAAGACTTTTTTGCAAAGCTTTGTGAGCCACATACTCTGTGTGTGATGATCAAAAAGCGCATGGGATTCATGACTGCGTACAGGAAGGTTTAGAAATGGAACTGCTCAGGTCACTATTGACATTTTTCCTGTCTCTATTCATTTAGCTTACAGGAAAAAAGCCAAAGAAAGGAATGGAAAACAAATTGTTGAGCTCCTTCCCTCATTGTACTTACATGAGCTGAATAATGTGGAGCCATTGACCACGAAACAGGGCAAAAAGTCAGCAAATGCTAATGAACCTCTATGATTTTAATACATGAGATTTTCTGTGTTGGTGTCCCTTCTGAAGTCTTGGGCTAGCAGTAAAGGCAGAAGAAATCCTATTTTGAATCTGAACTAGAGGTCTGAGCCTCTGGCACTGAACAGTTTCTCAAGCTGCTGGACACGAGGGCAGCTTTAGTCATTCCCACACAAAATGTAGATCTATATTTCAAGGGGCATTTCAATTGGCACTGAGCTGCTGCACTGACTGAGTGGACAGAACAAGAATGCCTCAGCTCATTGATTATTTCCTCAGTGGTTTTTGAGCCATTCTGTGGAGTAGAGTCACATTGTCAACCTGCGGGCAAAACCGAGGACGTAAATAAGAGAATGACAGTAAAGGAATGAGGACTGCAAGCACAGTGTGTTCACAAACACACTCAGTCACAAGGATGAGAGGTTTCTTACCGGAGCAATATGCTATAGTTTGATGATCTCGGAGGTCTGTGGTATAATACACCAAAAGGGGGCCTTAGAAAACACCCCCTGGTGCACGTGGAGTACAGCTTCTTTGCAAATCCTTGCCCGTGAGAAAGACACTGCTGAAAAAAACAGCTGTTTGCAAAGTAGGCTCCTAAAACTGTGACAGACTGATGCGCCAACAGATTAGATCGAAATTCTCAGCTCTAAGCTATGTTTTCCCTCAGCAAGAACCCAGTCTCCTGGAGAGTCTTAGCAGTCCTTGGTTTTTACACTGGGAATAATCTGCCCTCCTGCATTCACTAAGTCCTCCTCCCAGTAGCTTGTTTCCCTTGGGGGATTTGGTTTCCAAGACTAGCAGGCTTGTTCCACGGTTGGAGCAAGTAATGTTTTTAACAAGTGACACTAACTTAAAAGCCAGCCCACATGCATCTCTTTTTCATCCCTGTACACTCTGCTACAAGATAAAAGGAATGGCTCTCCTCTGGGAAAGAGGGAGAAAAACAACATTTATCTTCCTAATGCCTCCTCCGATCCCTTTATATGTGCACAACTACCCGCATCCCCAATTTTCTCTTTAAGGCTCTCTTGGTGACTCAGCTGGATGGTGGGGTAGAATCACTGAAAGGAGCTGATTTTCTCCACATGAAGGGGCAGAGCTGATTCAAGGATCTCTCTTCTCAACTCCTAAACTGCAAATGTTGCCTGAATAACAAGTTTCAGTATGAGCTAGTAGGGAGTGATGACCTTTCCGTGTCTCTTTAGGCAGAAGGTTTTCTCTGCTACCAGGATATCTGTAAACGTGTAAGAGAGGTTTCACCTCAAACAGGGGATCCAGGCACTCTGTTCATCGAAGAGAGCTGCTCGATCGTGGCTTCGAGACCCCACTTGTTGATTTAGGTTCAGACTCAGGTGGTCCCAAAGTTATCTGGATGCAGACCTTTGTGACTTTGATAGGGAAAGAAAAAACAAAAAAGGAAAAAAAGAAGAAAGAGGTCTTCTTTCCATTAACCCCTCCTCAGCACCATTCTGAAACACCAGACATGGATACTGACTACACTTCCTAGCAGCTGCTTATACTCTGAGCAGAAAAAGCTCAGTCCTTCCAAGAGCAGCTGTGTGAGCACTTCCTTAAGATCCAGGGTGTCAGGGCTCCAGCTCCAAGTGTAGCAGGTTATGGTTCTCAAGGGCAGAACTACAAACAATTACTGGTGAGATCTGTCCCACAGGATCTGTTCAAGTCCTCCAGCACACAAATTTAGGATTCTTGATACTTTCCAAATGCTTTTCAGATTCACTCCTCGATTTTCCTGGCTGCCTCAGTAAGCTTTGCAGCTCCTCAGCCTGGTTTCAGCACGAGAATTAAAACAGAAGCAGTGTGGCAGTGTGTTTTACCTCCAAGCACCGGGTACTGAGTGATTATCTGCTCTCTCCAACAAAAGGCAACCCAGCATAGCCTCAAAGATCCTCTGCAAAAAAATGTAATACAATTAAAAAAAAAGTAAAGATCAAAGAAAATATTGAATAAAGAGAATATTATCTATAAAGATCAGAGGGCAAAACAGACTCTAAACTCACCTGGATATTTCCTGAGACTGCCTGCATCTAAAATAGTAAATAGGAAAAAAAATGCTGAAAAACCTGTTATATCCCCAAACATATGATGTTTATTAGATCTCTGCCTCACGCATTAGAACCAGCAAATTATGCTCATGACAAGCAAACTGCATAAAACCTATGGTTTACAGCATTTACGTTGTTTTAATTCTAGCGATAAATCCTTGTACTAATAGTTACTAGGAATGAGGGGAAAAAAATCATTACAAAGAGAACTCTAGCCTGGAAGCACTTTGAAGTTGAAAGGAAACCTGGTCTTTGCTGGAGAGTGTTAGTAATAGAACACAGCATTAATGAACCAGCCTGTTTTCCATTAGACAGCACAATGCTTTGGCTACAAACACAAATTAAAGTATTTGTTTCTCGTGCAGAAATCTCTCCTATCAATTTGCCCTCAGAGGCTGTTTTCTCACTCCTCAGCGTCTGGCTGTTGGAAAAGAAAAAAACACCTTGATTTAAAACTCAATTCTGCTAGACTGTTAATTGTGCAAGTGGATCTTACTCACAAGTCATCCCCATGAAGATAATGGAAATGCTTGTGTGCATAAGAATTAGAGCTGGCTGGGAGTTCAACGTGAGTTCTTTCCTTTTCCCTGGAAACAACTTTTGCACAGATACTGCAACTCTTTTTAAGAAATTAGTTTTTTGCATTGAACTTTCAAGAGGTTAACTTTTTACTGGTCAGGATGGTAGAGAGTGACAACAGATTCTGGGGGAAGGGATAGCATCCAGAGGGACTTTGACAGGCTTGAGAGGTGGCCTGTGTGAGCTGCGTAACACTCAGAAACACGAAGTGCAGGGTCCTGCACACAGCCCAAGACAATTGCAACAGAAAATGCAAGCTGGGTATTGCATGGAGAAGCACACGGGTGTGCTGGTGCACATAAAACTCAATGTGAGCCAGCAGTCTACACCCACAGCACACAAAAACAACTGCATCCTCGGCTGCACCAAAAGAATCGTGACCAGCAGATCAAAGGTAATTTTCTACCCTCTACTCTGCTCTTGTGAGATCTCACTTGGATCTTTTCTGTTCCTATGAGACCTTACTTGGAGTCCTGTGTCCTTCTCTGGGACCCCAAACATATCAAGGATATAAATGTACTGGGGCAGGTCCAGTGAAGGGCCATGAACTCAATTAGAGGGCTGGAGCATCTCCCCTATAAGGACAGGCTGAGAGAGTTGTGACTGTTCTAATCACTCTCCAGGGAGACCTTATAGTGGCCTTACAGTACTTAAAATGGGTCACAGATCTAGATGTCAGATCTTTAGGGTTACTTGGCTGGTTTTAGGTTGGACTGGATGATCTTTAAGGTCTTTTCCAGCCTCATCATTACCGTGATAGGAAGGGACAATTTACAAGGCCATGTAGTGATAGGACACGTTGTTAACAATTTTAAATATAGAGAGAGTAGACTCAGATCATATATAAGGAAGAAATTCTTCACTGTGAAGAGACAGTTTTCCCAGAGCAGTTGTGGATACCCCGTCACTGAATGTGTTCAAGGCCAGGGTGGATGGGGCTCTGAGCAACCCACATCTAGTGAGATGTGACCCTGCCCATGGCAGAGGGGCTGCAACTAGACAATCTTTAAGATTCCCTCCAACCCAAACAGTACACTTCAGTTCAGTGCTATATCAGGGCTGTGTGAACTGGTTCTGAAGCAAAGTATACTTCCACAGGCACAGCACAGTGATAAACTGAAGAGAAAACACAAGTTTACTGGCCAGATTGTGGATCAAGGATAATTACAATTAACCTCCTGACAGGAGTATCAGAGGGTTTTTTGACCATCATATACTTTTTGCTTGATACAGGTGAGGTTTCAATATCTGCTGCAGAGAAAAAGGATTGATCTAATTAAAGACAAGGGCCTGGGAGAGCAGCATTCAGGTCTCCTCATGCAGGATAGATTTGCTATGGGACTTGGCCAAAGGCAAAATCTGTCTGTGCTTAAGATTTCATTTTCTAGAAAGTGGGAAAGTAGGTCTTTCATTTCATCCAGGGATTTTGTGCAGATAAATATACTGCACTTTTAAGTGCCATGTAAGAATGTAAAATAGTGTCTGAACAACAGCCTCAAGAAGATGAGCATGATACTCGTTCTTTTAACGCAAGGATATTAAATCACTCAGGCAGAAGTATATCATTAAACTATTCTTTCCAAGGCTGTAAGATCATTCCCCTGAAGGGGACTTGTCATGAACTTATGCATTCTCTGTAAGCTACTGATCTCTATTTGCAGTTTTTTACATACTGCTGATAAGAGAATCGAGGGATTTATGCCTCAAGATGTGGTACTCTCAACAGCCACACACAGAATCACCCACCTGTCAAATTTTCCCACCACGCTTCAAGAAATAAGACAAGAGCTTACTGAGCTACTCACCCAAGGCTTTCTTTCAAGTCCACGTTGTGAACACACTCCTCCTAGCATGAGATTAATCTGGTCCTAAAGCAGAAAACTACAAATAGTTCAGCACTAGGAGAGGTTTTATGTCAGTCTGCTGCAGCAGCAGAAGCAGCTTGCCTACAAAGGTCTGTACAGTGCCCACGACACATCAGTTTTCAAAGACCTGCCCTGAAATTCCATAAACAACAAGAAGATATCGACACCAGAACAAAGCTCCGTCAATAATAATTAAGACTAAGGTATGTGCTGACAGCTTTACAGAACCCAATAGATGCATTTTTCCCAGGAACACTGGGATTTAAGAAAGCACTTGTGCCTTAAACAGACTACGGCTTCCAGAAGTCTTGAGGAATTTTCCTAATATAACATCCTTGATCAATAACGTGTTTTCAGAAGAGGCACCTTGGGAAGATGCACATAATGAGCAAACACATTCACAAGAAATACCCTCTTATTAGTGGGACTTTATAAACAGTTACTTAGAAGTCGAAGACATGGGTAAAATTATATTTAAGCCATTGCCATGCACACAACCAGAGGCCCTAAAGAGGAAAAATAAGATGGGCTTCTGTGCCTGTATCACAGAGCACTAATGGAAGACATAAAATAGACTTTTAGCTACAGAGCTGTAGTACCAGTCTTCTTGTTTTCACGGTCTTCTAACAGAGGAAAAAAATAAAATCAGGTTTTTAATCTATTTTAGAATATAACAGAGAAAGGGGATGGATATGATTTTATTTATCCTTGTTAAATGCCCAACTTGTTCTCCTTTATCGACAAACTTCTAATGTCCAGGAGATCTTCAGAAACTTTTAGCTTCTAAGAAAAAGCACTGAACCTCCTCGAGGTTGATCTGCATTAAAAGGGCTATTGTTACCTTCTTCTATCAGATGGACAAAACCCAGCTGAAGTTTACCTCAAGGAGAAGTCTGGGTTGCATGAGCAGGGGAAGACCTAACATGTTCCCGACATGCTAGGCAACGGAGCTACCAAAGATTTGGAAATGATGTTCAGTGCTCTGTTGCTTAGACTACATGATCTCTGAGGGTCCCTTCCAACTGCTATGATTTGCTGATTGTGTAATTCTGTCGTTTACTGCTACCCAAACTAGTAAGTACATTTTTATTTTCATTTCTTATGTTCATTTTCCCTATGTTGAATATTTTGCCTGTGAAAGTAATTGGCAAACAATCTTGCTACCAGAGTACTTGTTCCTGTTCCATTTTCTCCCCCTGTGCCACTGAGGGAGGAAATAACAGGGTGGCTTCCTGTGTGTTGACTGCCAGCCAAGGCCAACCCACCACGTCCTTCACACTGCTGGAGGAGAAGTTGGTGCAACATAGAAAGTTCTGTCAGGTTTGTACCATCACCAATCACTAGCACAGGCTTTGGTCCTTTCAGTCCTCTGTAGTATGTTTATTACTCACTAAATTCCACATACAGAGGCTGTGGTAAGATAATACATCCAATACTTCTAACAAGTCCTGAATATCCAGCACAGAAGAAGAGAGATAAAAGTAATCTCAAAGATGCTTTATGCCATGCAAAGATCAAAAGCTTGAAAGCACACGGCTCTCACAGTATTTTACTGCAGTGAACGAGAAGGGGCAGCAGAGAAATCAGTTGGGGCATTTGTCCTCTACAAAAGACTAGTCTTGGAACAGTCAATGAGGAGCAGAAGCTGCAGCAGCAAAGCTGGAAGTCTTGAAATTCATCATTTTATCTATTATAAAACAGAAGTGACAGAAAAACTGTTCTACCTGGAAAGTCTCCTGTTTTGATGGTTTGCAGAGACATGAAGATTCATCAAAGGAAATAGACATCAACATATTTTTAGAAACCTCAATGGTTTGGTCCAGTATTTCACAAGGAATTAGTCTGGTGCAACATAGAAAGTTCTGACACATAAAAATGCCTTTTATATTGGGTGATCTCTAAGTTCCTTCTCCTCTTGACAGAGCTGTGTAATAAATCAAAAAGGGTAACAGGCAGAGTTACCACACAAGATAAATGAACTGGAAAAAACTGATCATGGTGTTTATGTTCATAATTTACACTCAATTTACAACTTCATTCAGAACTCCAGCCTAAGAGCCAGTTGCAGGCTCTTCGAGGAAGTCAGATAAAAGATCGGTATTATTTCAGCTTGCCTTTAAAGAAAACTATTTGTTTTGTTAAAACCAGCTCTACTCTCTCTAGATAATGAGCCAATTGTGGTACTATTTGTCCACTCTAATGAAAAGAGATGCCTGAACAGAAATCTTTACTTGAATTTACAAAAAATGCCTTTTATATTCCCAGTGAGGGTACGGGAGCACTGGAACAGGCTGCCCAGGGGGGTTGTGGAGTCTCCTTCTCTGGAGATGCTTCAGACCCGCCTGGCTGTGTTCCTGTGTGACTTGGTCTGGGTGATCCTGCTGTAGCAGGGGGATTGGACTGGATGATCTTTCAAGGTCCCTTCTGATCCCTAATGATTCTATAATAAGTAGAACAGCAGCATTAGTGGCAGCACTTCTTAAATTTGCACTGGTGAAAAATAGTCTGTCCAGACAAACACAGATGTCAAAGTTAATACATTCAAGGGGAAAAAAAATCTAAAATTGAAACACACACTTTCACTGTCTTTAAAAAGAAAGACTTTCCAGACAGTTTTGGCTAGCTTTCAAAAGGCACTTTAATTTGTTACCAAAACAAGCACAATATTCCTGAGCCTATTTAGCACAATACCAAATAAATGGGTTTTCTGCCAGGTTTTCCAGGCAAACAGGTGAACCCCCCTAAGAGTAGACACTATAAATGATGCCAGCTATTAAAACACTAACAAAACATAATTTGTCTTGAAACAATGAGGCAAGTTTTGGTCTCGGTTTGTTATGAAAAGAAATAGTGTTCTCTTTTCAAAAAGGCAGCAAAGAGCAGCAAAAATCAAGCGTGCAGAAGGCATTGCAGCCAGGTCTCCTCAGAAACACTTTTGCCAACACACAGCTTGGTGCTCACCAGCTGACGGACACTGAAAGACCTCTCAGATTTTGGGATGCAGGCATTCTGCTCCCATCGCAGCAAAGCTGCAGTACAAGGCTGGGAATTCTTTATTTGAGGTCTCTTAGGGAAAAAGACCTTATTTTTTAAAGTCAGTGTTTTCAAACAAAGCTTCAATTCAGGGAAACAGGCATTTGTGCACATCATCCCAGCAGGAAATTGTCAGTCAGTTCCACTTTTCAATTCTCACATCTGGGGAAAGCTATCCTCACCTAACTAGTACAGAGCTTCATAGAGGGTCTTCTTAAACTGCTGCCATCTTTTCACTCAACACACTGACTTCAACCCTCATCTTTGCAAATAATTCCTGCTTTATCAGGAGTTTCTGGATCCTGAAATTGCTCCCTCAGCTCCTACCTCCAGGCCCATGATCTGCAGCAGTGGGAATCCATGAGGCCCCTTGTTCACAGGAAACCATAGCACATCTACCTGCAGATCTTTCATTCCTCTACCCTTCTCTTTCCCCCTAGTGATTGTTCCATGACCATATTTTTGTTCCCCCTCAACTACAGGTTGAGTCATAGACGAAACATTTTCAACTCTTAAGAAACCATTTCCAAAAGAAACTCTACATAAATAAAACTCCACACGGCTTAGCCACCTGAAACTTGAGCAGCCACGAGATCCACACAGGTCTTCACTACTTTCTGTTAGGCAAACCACTTTCTAGCACAAAGTAGGTCAGTTTGCTTCAGCTGCAATCACAAATCTATATAACGAAGGACTCAGTCAGGTTGTGAATATGCTACACTAGCTATAAATTATTGCAAATCTATATACGGCCCTGGCACGCAGTAGAGATAGACTTGTCAAGACTGCCATAGAACTGTGCAAGCATTTTATTTTGACTTTTCCTCCAGAGACAACCTGAAGGATATGCAAAACTGCACAAAGTCAAGATATTGGAACCGTGGAAGAGGGCTGTAAACACAAGTGGAGGCGCAATTAGGCAAGCACAGCTCCTTCAGTGACTGAGAACTTGTCCTTGCAAAGCACCTAGTTGCAAACCTAAAGAGCAGCCTTAAAGCTAACTCTCAGATCTCATTTTATTGCTCGCACTGCACATAAAGAAATACTCTATACAAAAGCTATGCTTTATGTACTCTACATAAAAGCAGGATCTGTTTTCCATATTCCTTCCCTGACAGGGCAATACAAAACCTTCCCGTACTACAAAAGCTGCAACGATGAAATGCAGCGAATGGCCACCAGTCCTAAAGCAGCTTCATTAAATCCACTCTTCAGTGACCAAAAGCTTGCCCTAAAGTTCAGTCCCTGGTATCAGCCACACAGTAAAGCCCTGTATACTTATCTAAGAAAAACATATTGCACAGTGCACCTTCCTGTCTCATGCTTTTTTTTAAGGAATGCAAATACAGCTGCAATCCTGCCCTAGGGATGCGCTGATTTGCATTTTTCCCTCATAAAATCATTTTGATTTATCAGCATGACTAAGTTATCTGAAACATGAAGTGATACAGTGAAGTCTTCTTCAAAACTGCTTTTAGAAACTAGCAGAACCCTTGATTTACCCTGTTAGAAAGTACCTGTTATGCCAACCACAACCAACAATTCAAAGCAAAATTCAGGATCTGGAGTAAAAACTTGCTTCAACTCCATCCATCAGAGGAACGAATTCCAGCAAACACTGCTCTCAGGTCACACATAGAGTATCCTTGCCAAAGCAAAGCTCTTAAACAGATGTGTTATGTATGTTAACATGGCTTCAACATGCATAGATAAATCCTTGATGTTCATTTTGTACTTTAAGGTAAAATTAGAATTTATCTTCTTGATTTGGGGGATTGGACTGGATGATCTTTTGAGGTCACTTCCAATCCCTAATGATTCTATGATTTCTATTGATTAATCTCATAGCCATTGATTTCATTGTCGATTCCTTTATTTCCTGCTTATTATAACAGAGATACTTCTTACACATCTGTCTCCATATTCATATTTTTTGTACAAGACCCCACAGGCTGATGTCAAAATTTGCCTTCAAAAGACAGAATTAATAGTTCAGTGTTAGCCATTCCCACGGCTTTTCCAGCCCATGATTGCAATTTTAACACTGGCCAAAGATAGAAAAACTCCCTTAATTTCCCACAGAGCCAGAAACAAAGGTACTAGGTACCAGAATGTGAATGCAGTGCACCCTTCAGACAGTTTATATAAAGACTCATCAAAAGCCATACCTAACAGGCACACAAGCGTGGACATAGCAACGACACATCTGTTTCGTGCTTGCCTTACTTAAGATTTAGGAAGCTCTTAAAAATGACAGTGACTGCAGAAAGAAGCACAACTTGATGATTTGGAGATTAAAATACTAACACAGAAAACAGCCTTGACTTATCTTTTCTCTTCTTCTTTATTTCTACCTGCATGCAGCTGCTGAATTTAACCTGTTCAAGCTCCATTTCTTTAGGGGATGACATTTGGATTATACTGGTAATTAGTCTGGGAAGGCAAAGACTAATGACCCCAATTACTGCTGGAAGCACAGCTGGAGAGTCTTTACCGATAAAGTTCATCAGAGTGTGCGTGTGTATGTGTGGGGAGGATGATGTTAAAATACAATCAGACCAGGTTTCCTTGAGCTGCATCTAAATAGGGTTGCAGTTTTCTTAGTGCGTATTGTAAACACACAGTGTCCTCTGCTCTCATTTTCTTCAGACTAAACAGTCCCAGCTCACTCAGCTGCTCCTCACAAAGCTTGTTCTCCAGTCCCTTCACTCCCCTCACTGCCCATCTTTGGACCCACTCCACCACCTTCTGGGCCATTCAAAATAGACACCTTGCTCTGCTGACCTGCTGCAGAGAGGTCCAGGAGGCAGAGCAAGTGCTACCTAGTGGGACAGGGCTGGCAGCAGCTATTCAAAGCTGGCATTGTCTGCTTCTTGTAACTTCATACCTAGAAGTATTAGAAAATTAACACAAACCTGTCAGCAGAAACCATTCACAAAACTCTTTGCTGAAGAGCAGGACAGGATTCCATTTTCTTTGAGAATAAGACCATTTTCAAGTAAAAGCCCAGCAATCTGCTCACTGTATCTAGATGTAAAGTTATGTGAGGTTTTATGGGACTACAGCGTAAAATACACACTCAGTTTTGCACAACATTATCATAGAGTCATTAAGGATTGTAAGGGACTTTGAAAGATCATCCAGTCCAATCCCCCTGCCACAGCAGGATCACCTAGACCAAGATGCACAGGAACATATCCAGATGGGTTTGGAATGTCTCCAGAGAAGAAGACTCCACAATACCCTGGGCAGCCTGTTCCAGTGGTCTGTTACCCTCCCTAGGAAGAAGTTCCTGCTGATCTTTATATGAACTTCCTCTGTTCCAGCTGGCACCCATTGCCCCTTTTCCTATCACTAGATGACCTTGAGAAGAGCCTGGCTCCATCTATTCATATTCTTCTAACCATTTAGGAATTTTCCTCCCCAGTAGTCAGTCCAGGTGCATGCTTTGCCTCCATTTCCGCAGAACTACTGAATGTCCTGTGCAGAGCCCTGCCCCGTGCAGGAGCACAGTGAGTCCACCCTCTGCTCAGAACCACCCCACACACAAAATCTGAGTCACACAAGAGATGCTCTTCAGTTAGCTCAGAGGAAAGATCACTCCCAGCACAGTGCAATGCCTTAAAAGACAGCTCCAAGGATCAGCTCAGTAGCATCTAACTCCATTTCAGCCCTCTGCGGGACAGCAGTTCTAGGGATATGGGCTCATGCAGTTACAAACACGTTCAGCCTGATCGATTCTGTTGATCATAACCATGCAGAGATGGCCAAATCTGTCAATGATGTGAAAACATGCCTTACTGCCCAGTCTCAGCTCTGGAGGAACGAAGGCACTGCAAGCAAGCAGAAAAGATGGCTAAATATTGTACATGTGCAAGATCAGCACAAGGAGGGGAGAAAATGCCATGTGTAATGTAGTTTAGTCCACACTGAATTGGGTTGAATTCACACCGTCATCTAAGGATAACGTGTTCACAAATATTGACAGCTCTGGATTTCCATATGCTGAAGAAAAGAAGATACCTAGCCCTTTCCTGTGCCTAGATGTTCCTGCTAATCTCTCCAATTCCTCCTGCAGCACAGTCCTGTGAAATCTTCATCTCATGCAGCTGAACTGCTCATTAGTACTGCGGCTGATAGCGTTACAGAAGGCAGCACACACACTGTGCTGGAGCACAAGAGAAGAAAAGAAAATGAAAGTAGTAATTTTCTCTCGCTCTGGCTTTTTTAGTCCACCTTCATGCGATTTGTTAGAATGCACTTAGTGATTTGATAGCGTTGTGGGGTTTTTCTCCCCCAATCAAGTTTCAGCAGTACTTTAGCAGTGCCCCAGGGTGCCCATCACTCTCAAACATCAGTTATGGTTGAAGGCCATCAGCTGGGTTTGCATGTCAAAAACAAATTCTCATTGGGTTCTGCAATTTCTCCGAGCTGTTGCTGCGCAGCAAAGTGGTATCTATTGATCACTGACTGGAACTGCGGGAGGTCAGCAATTACTGCTGATGGGAACTCTCCTGCGACTCAACCGAGCAGCATGCATTTGTGTTGCTCTAAATAAGCAAGTGGAGGGGAGGGTGCTTGGGTATATAAGACGAGGAAAGGCTCTGCCCCTGAGAAGTTCTTTTATTAAACAAAGAAACTTTAAAGCCCTGAGGTGTATAAATAAAACCCAAACCCACGTTATCTGGTCCAGAGTATCCACCTGGCACAGGGATACTGAAACTTAGGCAACGTTGAACATATTTCTACATTGAAAAGGTCAGAGATTACAATGAATTTATAGAATCATTAGGGATCGTAATGGACCCCAAAAGATCATCCAGTCCAATCCCCCTGCCACAGCAGGATCACCCAGACCAAGTCGCACAGGAACACATCCAGGCAGGTCTGGAACATCTCCAGAGAAGGAGACTCCACAACTCCCCTGGGCAGCCTGTTCCAGTGCTCCATTACCCTCCCTAGGAAGAAGTTCCTGCTGATATTGATATGGAACCTCCTCTGTTCCAGCTTGCACCCATTGCCCCTTGTCCTATCACCAGATGCCCTCGAGAAGAGCCTGGCTCCATCCTCTTTATACCCACCCCTCACAGATTTATAGACATTATCTTTCAACAGCTTGAGCTCACTCTCAAAATCTTCTGTTTTCTACTTCATTCTGAGTGTCTTTATAAATCTCACTTTAACATCTTTGGGGTTTGGGCAGGTGGTGACAGTGCTTAGGTTTGCTGGTTTTTTTATTAGTTTTAAAATCTTACTCTGTTAATCTCGAGTTTTTTCTTGCCCAGCTAAATAAAAAAGAGCAATCAAATAAGCTCAGAAACCTTTTTATTGTTGGTGTCATCACCTCATTACTTCATTCAGGTTGTTTCTCTCTGGCACTCAGCAGCACCACGCATGCTAGTTCAGCCCAAACTTGCAGTCTATCCAGTGACACTCTGCAACAATGGAACGAAAGCCAAAAATCTTCCTCTTTTGCACAGGTTTTGAGGCAGTAATGACAACATGGTGCACAAGTTTAATGTTTAGTTAATGGCATTTTTTTAGCCTTCACTTGGAAAATTCTTTCACAGTAGAAGCCAAATCTAGTTCACTAAGTATACATAGTGAAAATAGTTTCATATCCCCACATAATAATACCCTGATAGGAGAGTTATTTACTGTATTTAGGTGGCCTTCCTAGAGTGTCATAGAATCGTTACAGATGGGAAGGGACCTCAAAAGATCATCTAGTCCAATCCCCCAGCCACAGCAGGATCACCTAGACCAAGTCACACAGGAACATGTCTAGGCGGGTTTTGAACATCTCCAGAGAAGGAGAAACCACAACCCCCTTCATATTTTCTTTTCCCACCTTTTGATTAAGAGAATTGACAGGTTACTTAAGCGTAAACTTTCTGAATGGTGGAAACAACCACTCATTTCTCATACTGATGGTGACAGCCAAGCAGAGACAGACGTTGGACAAGCTTAGCAAAGCCTGAACTGCTCTATGAAAATTGATTCTGTATAGATACTGAGCTAAGTTGCTCATTTAGCACCCTAAAAAGCAAAGAGATAAAGAGTTTGAAAAGTCAACTTCTTATTCATCAGATAATCAGCACAATATGCATTTTTAGGTCTCGGCAACATCACAAAGAACTACCATATGGACTAATGTTGCTAATCCCACTTGAGACCACAGTCACAGTAAAGCAAGTAAGCCAGGGATAAGATGTGCTCTTCTGTGTGATAGTGAATTTCATGAATAAAAAGGAACAAGAATTACCATTAACAGCTTTTGAAGAAGTAGCAGAAATACTCCTAAGAAAGGAAAAGCAGCTGAAATCACACAAACTGCACACCCCAAACTGTACTAATTTGTGTATTGGAAGAAGCAAAAAATACATTGAATCTGGATAAATGCAGGGTACCTTTCTCTTTGGCAGTTCAAATTGCTATGGTGTTCCACAGCGGTCAGATAACTTAACCTAAAAGAGAAAAAAGGAGCCTGCTTCCCTATCACCAGCTCCATGCAAAGCAGAGTTTGCTGAGGTAATCAAACTATCCTTTCCACTGTTTGTCAGCTTGTTGGGCAGATGTAGTTCAATAGGAATTACAAAGATGCCAGGAACTAACATCAAAGTACTGAGCAGGAACCAGCCAGTCAAACACTTACTTGTTGGACAGGGTTACTTGTTCACATAAAGCTTTTGCTCAGCAGTGCTCAGGCTCTGATTCCATTCCTCTGATAACTCTTAGTCAAGTGATTGAAGATTTTTATCTTCTCCAAACACCTGGCAAACATTTAGCTTGTGCCAGAAACAACCAGCAACACCTCAGCTACCTCAATTCCTAGACTGATAAGTAAGTCAAATAGCCAAGAGGGGGCTTTACTGGCCCATTAACAGCTAAATCCAGGGAACAGAGATGTCCACTCTGGTCTGTGAGAGACCTGGACCTTTTCTAATTGGACCTGTTGAGACACTGTCTGCTGTGGTGGCACACATACAACACATTTGAGGACATCATGTTTTAGTAGACCATATTTACCACAGCTGCTGACAACAGACGAAATAAAAAAGGAAGGAGGAGGATTTCCTCAGAGATTAGTAGTATTTTATTTTTAAACATAATTTTTACTCATGGCACTATGTTTTATGTAGAACATTTACAAGTTATCATACCTCTTTACTTGGCCCAGCATGACTCCTGCTAGTTTCTGACCAAGGTTCTCAACACACCCAGAGTTGCTGACTTGTGATATAGTATCAAAACACACGTTTAATGAGCAGCACCATGCCATTTCTTGTTAGCAAGTTTCATTGAAAAAATGTCTATAAGACAATTACCACTTGATCTTATGGAGGGACCTCAACGCTGAACGTCTGTAAGCCCCTTTCTTACTTTTCCTTTCAGTTTTGGAGGGGTAAGACACTAGAAATCACCATAATTAACCCCAGACTGCAAAGCAAAAGACTAAAGGTTGGATAGACACCACCATCTATGCTTGCTTTGTCTCTAAAGTCAGTTCAGATGAGGTGGAGACAAGAGGTTTCTATTCAGAATCATGAAACATAATTAATACACTTAAAATATAAAAATCATCACTAGATTGCAAGCTGCAAGGGGCAGGCTTGACAAGATAGTGGGTGGAGAGGTGCAGGTGAAGAACAAGGACACTGTTCAGGAAACCAGGTATAAAATCACATCCAAGTTCACGACATTTCTACAATACCCAGGAAAGCATCCAGCAAAACCCCTGTTTTGGCCATAGTGGATCTGTTTCCAGCTCAAAGGTCACAGTATCACAGTAATCACAGTACTGATGAGGCTGGAAAAGACCTTAAAGATCATCTAGTCCAACCTAAAATCAACCAAGTAAACCTAACATCTGACATCTAGATCATGCCACTCAGCACTTCATCCAGACTAACTCTGAACACCTCCAGAGATGGCAACTCGACCACCTCCATGGGCAGCCTGTTCCAAAACCGGATCACTCTGTCAGTGAAAAACCTTTTCCTAATATCAAGTCTAAACCTCCCCCAATGGAGCTTAAGACTGTGACCCCTCATCCTGTCTCCAGTGTCCAGGGAGAAAAGACCAATCCCCCCAGATCAACAAAACAAAAGTAAAACATGCACACAAACACAGAAAAGACCAATCCCCCCAGATGATCTGGGGGGGGTAACACATACATACAAACACACTGGATGAGAGCTTTAGGGCATATCATCTCAGGTGTGAAAAACAAAGCTGTATCTGGTCATCCTTCTCCCTAATGGAAAATGCACTTCTTTTGATCCCATAAACACTCACGGGAACAGCTGGAACAGAACTGTCAGACCTCCAGCAAAATCCTATTTTGCCCTTGATAAAGCAGAAATTATTTTTTCAAGATGGCAAAGTATCTTTTTATAGGAACCTCGTGTTCATCGTGCAGTTCCTTTCATTTATTCCCAGGAATAAGCAAACCCTTCGTTTCCACACCAAGCACACAATGCCATAAATAGATCAAATATAGATCTGACACAAGCCAAGCGAGACAACTGCAGCCTGTGACATACAAAAGCAATACAGAAAAAAGTCTTTGAAATAAGTATTTCAAATTGATGGCTGAGAAAACATCACCTATGTTCACATGACAACCAAGTATTACACATATTTATTGGACTTTATATTTTATGTAAAGCAGAGGGTTGCACAACATACTGCAACGACGCATGGCGCTCGTGTGGAACAGGGGAGAAAATGAATTCTTTGTTAGCAAGCAGTCAGCTTGCATTTCACAAACACCAAACCACCCTCTATTCAGTGTCAGGATTTTTTAGATTTAATTCTGTATATGTCTACTCCACCCTTTAGGTTGTTAAGGGACTTTGAGGGACTTCAGTGGTGGATGACATGCATGTAGAAGCAGGTTAATACTGAAGATGTAGAGTAAGATTTGAGGCAGATATAGTTCTGCATTCAGCTTATTGCATTTAGCTTCTTTGACTTATGCTTGAACAGCCTGATCTTATACACCTTGACAGAATAAGGTTATAGCTTAAATCAATAAATAAACAAAACAGGGTCAATGAAAAGCATTCTAATCTGTCGCTAGTGTGCTCTGGGTGATTTTTTTTATATGGCAAATAAGCAGTTCTGTTCCAGAGCAGGGCTTTTATCACTTGCATCTTACTCTCAGGTCACATGCCTGAGAAACGGCCCATTGTGGGAGTTCAAGGCACTGCTTACAATACATCGCAAACTTTTGGTACCATTACATTAAAGTACTTGAAAATAAATCCCCTGCTCCCAGAGGTTTTAACTTCCTATTGTATATTCCACCTTTTGTGGAGCACGGCATCTTAATTCTCCTTTAAGATCCCTATTAGAGCTACGCAAAACACTAATTAATTACACAACCCCAATGATACAACCAAGATAAAACCGCACTCTGTCTTATGGACGGTATGAAACGGCGATAATTAATGCGGTGGAGTGCCCACACGCAGGAGCTGGAGAGGACTGATGTGTTCCCAAACAATGCAGCTCTTGACAAAACACTTCTAGGTTTTCTTGCATTATCCATGACACTGAAGAAATTGCAGTTGGATACAGATGGTGCTAAATGCTTTGGCAAGTAACATCTTCTGCCGAGGAAGCATAATTAGAACAGCCCCCTAAGGAAAAGGGAGGCTTCAGTGACTTTCTCTGTAGAGAGAAGACTGTAGCCTTCTCTACCACTTTCTTCTATACTGTGTGCACAGTGTCTTCCCAGTACTCTTCTACTCTTTCTACTGTTGGTTTTCATGCCTGCTTCAGTTGTGGGCAGCATCAAACGAGTCTTATGAGGTGTAGCTGAGGGAGCACTGACTGTTAGCCTGAAGAAAAGGAGTCTCAGGGAGACCTTATGCCTGCCTACAGCTCCCTGAGAGGAGGTTGTAGAGAGGTGGATGCCAGTCCCTTCTCAGAAGTCACAAGTGATAGGGACAGAGGAAATGGCCTCAAGTTGCACCAGAGGAAATCTGGGTGGGAGACTAGGAAAAACTTCTTCATGGAAAGGGTTACCAGGCCTTGGAACAGGCTGCCCAGGGAGTCGGTTAAATCACCATCCCTGGACGAGTTTAAAAAAGTCATGGAGATCTGGAGTTTCAGGATGTAGTTTAGCAGAGCACTTGGTACAGTTGGGTTGATTGTTGGACTCCATGAGGTTAAAGGCTTTTCCAACCTGGACAATTGTGCAAATCTATGATCTCAGCAGGTCCCTGGCTCTGACTGGACAGGCTGTGTTGCTAAGGAAACCAACGGTTTTCACACAGGACCTCACTGCCTTCCACAGAAGAGGCTGCCATATGGAGGAGGGATAGGCAGTGTCCAACCCCAGCCTGCCAGCTGGTGCAAAAGACTGCCATGTGGGCCCTTCGTTAATGATTAATGAGTGACTCAGCTGGTACAAACCACAGCAGCAACTTTGCTGTATGATCTCCTTGTAAATCACTGACAATTCCACTACAACCCACAGGTGACAGTTTCTTAACTAAGGGGCCTGAGGCTGTTTAGCTTGAGGAAGAGGAAGCTGAGGGGAGATCTTAGTGCTCTCTACAACTACCTGAAATAGCATTGTAGAGAGGTGGCTGCTGGTTTCTTCTCACAGGTAATTAGTGATAGAACAAGAGGGGAGAGCATCAAACTGCACCCGGGGAGGGTTAGGCTGGATATTAGCAGAAGTATTTTTACTGAAAGAGCAGTCAGGGACTGGAACAGGTTGCCCAGGGAGGGGGTTGAGTCACCATCCCTGGAGGTGTTCAAAGATTGCTTAGGTGTGGTTCTTAGAAATATGGTTTGGTAGGGTTATTGGTTGGATTTAATGATCTCAAGGGTCTTTTTCAACCTGATGATGATCTAGCACTCCTTGTTCATGCTGTTCTCCCCATAAACAAGTGTTTCTAAGCATCCCCTTCTGATGTATAAAACATAAGGAGAGCAAAACTTAGATGTGGGACCCTTACCTAAAGGGTACTAAATTGAACTGAACACCTGCTATTAGTGACCCTGCGGTGAGGTTCACTCTAAAAACAATGGTGTGAGAGTCTTATCTCACGAGCAGAGGACAAGGTGTTCTGGATTATGAGCAAGAACCTTCAAATGCACATCAGCCTCCTGCTTCTCCCACATCCGTACTGCACGGCCTGAAGCCTCAGCCAATATGCTGCAGCTTACACATCCATGAAGACTATTTATACCATCTATATTGCCACAGAATCCAGCAGCTTTTGGACCGTGCCAGGGCACCTGAGCATCACGTGATGTAGCCACAGTCTCAGGGAACCAAGCTCNTATTGGTTGGATTTAATGATCTCAAGGGTCTTTTTCAACCTGATGATGATCTAGCACTCCTTGTTCATGCTGTTCTCCCCATAAACAAGTGTTTCTAAGCATCCCCTTCTGATGTATAAAACATAAGGAGAGCAAAACTTAGATGTGGGACCCTTACCTAAAGGGTACTAAATTGAACTGAACACCTGCTATTAGTGACCCTGCGGTGAGGTTCACTCTAAAAACAATGGTGTGAGAGTCTTATCTCACGAGCAGAGGACAAGGTGTTCTGGATTATGAGCAAGAACCTTCAAATGCACATCAGCCTCCTGCTTCTCCCACATCCGTACTGCACGGCCTGAAGCCTCAGCCAATATGCTGCAGCTTACACATCCATGAAGACTATTTATACCATCTATATTGCCACAGAATCCAGCAGCTTTTGGACCGTGCCAGGGCACCTGAGCATCACGTGATGTAGCCACAGTCTGAGGGAACCAAGCTCTTCTTATCTATGCAGACAATTTTCTGTCCTGCTGCTCCTGCCACTTGTTCTGCTCAGAGGTCCTGTCACTACTGGGCTCTTTGGAGCTGCTGCATTTTCACCTTTGACATTTCCAGAAATACAAATCTTTTGAGGTTCTGCTCTAGCACTGAGACAGTTTCCCCCCTTCCTCTACCTCCAACCCCATCTTCTTGCCACTCACACTCTTTCAACCCAGGGAAGTGCCTGTGGTCTGCCCCTTCCCCGGAGTTCTCCCAACACCCAGCAGAGCACAGCTGTTATCCTGAGACAACATCTGAGGAAGTGTCTAGATTTCGTTCCCCCTTTCCAAAGGGAAAGAGAAGACAGAGGAAGAACTTTTCACATGAGAATTAATGACAACCAGGCTAGACAACTCAGCTTCCCAAACCTAGAGTGAAAGGTGGCAAACGTTGCTGATGCCAAGCTGTCCTGCAAAACCAGAAATAACAATCAGTCTCCTGACAAAATTCCTCAGAGATAACATCAGTTTCAGGCTGTGACCAGCAAGAAGGTAAGTAGTCCTTCCTGTTGAATCATTTGCCAAAGGGGTTCAGTGGCACAAAGTATGCTTTCCCAATGGGTAAAGTGAGGCATGAGCCAGACCAGAGAAAGAGCCTCCAGTTCCCCCAGATTTCTTGCATCTCAATTACTAAGAAAGTTTGTCCCATACCCTTTCCTCCTAGTGGAATCCCAGAGCAAACGGGGTCATAGAATCTTTAGGGATTGGAAGGGACCTGGAAAGGTCACCCAGTCCAATCCCCCTGCCACAGCAGGATCACCCAGACCAAATGGCACAAGAACACATCCAGGCGGGTCTGGAACATCTCCACAGAAGGAGACTCCACAGCCCCCCTGGGCAGCCTGTTCCAATGCTCAACCCATCCTTTGTGCCCATTAGTCTTCCAATTTTCCTTCTCCTCCTCACTTTCTGCTTCACCTGCTCCTCTCACATCCTAGTGTAACCTTCACACTCTCATCAAGGCTTCAGTTCACATGCTTCAAAGCAGAAAAGGCCTCCCTCTAAATTTGAACAGATCTTTTTAAGAAAAACTAAAACATTAGCAACTAATGCCATATGAAACTGGCTATACGGTGCTTGCATAACCACAGAATAATCACAGTAGGAAAGGACATCCTACATCACTGAGTCCAACCATCCCCACACCAACAAAACCCCTCAGTACCCGATCGATGGAAAAACACAAAACAACCCCTCCGTGCTGCCACTCTAGCCTGTCACAAAGCACTGTGTCCATACTCTTCTTCAACACCTCCAGGCATGGGGACTCCACCACCTCCCTGGGAAGGCCCTGCCAGTGCCTACCCACTCTTCCTGTAAAGAATCTCTTCCTAAGATCCAATGTGAACCTTCCCTGCCTCAGCTGCAGACCAGTGCCCCTGCTTCTGTCAGCTGTCACCAAGGAGAAGAGGCCAATACCCCCCCTCTCTACAATCTCCCTTCAGGGAATTGTAGAGGACAATGAGGTTCCCCCTCAGCCTCCTCTTCTCCAAACTAACTCTGCCCAGCTCTCTCAGCCTCTCCTCAAACAACTTGTTCTCTAAACCCCTCACAAGCTTGGTAGCTCTGCTCTGGACCTGTTCTAGCATCTCCATGTAATTTCTATACTGAGAAGCCCAGAAATGAACCCAGTACTGAAGGTGAGGTCTCATAAGTGCTGAGACCAAAGGCACGAGGACTCCCCTTCTCCTGCTGACCACAATATTCCTGATCCAGACTAGGGTCTTGTTGGCCTTCTTGGCTACCCTGCTGGCTCCTATGAAGCCGGCTGTCTCCCAGCAGACCCAGGTCCTGTTCTGCTGGGCACCTTTTGATCCCCTCATCCCGCAGCCTGTTGCAGTGCCTGGGGTTGCTGTGACAGAGATGCAGGACCTGGTACTTGACCCTGTTGTCCCTCAGACAACTGGCCTCAGCCCATTGACCCACGTATTCCTTTCCTACACCATTCATGCATTTGTTATCTTGTACTAAGAAGTTTATTTCTTTTAAACTGTGAAACCCAGTATTTGAGACAACAGCAGAACCCCTGTTGACTTGAACAGCATCAGGATTTCATCCTTTTGCAGTTACCCCCAGGTAGATTTCTGCTGTTTATCAAAACCCATGGGTCCTTCGCAACTGCTAGCACACTGGTGTCCTAAGTAAAACCCACATCAGAAATACATATTCTGTTTAGAGAGGTAAATTTTCTAGTCTATTTATTTCTAGTATGTCAGAGAACAATACCGAGAGAAGTTTATTGTTCAGCTATTTCCATTAATGACTTTATTGACTGTTCTTAGCCATATCCCCAAGCGCTAATTAGGAAATTGCTTTGACACAGAGCTTTAAAAATTGTCAAAGAAGCATAGCTGGCGGTTTTGCCATTCTTGTTTGTGACCAAACAAACATTTTCAATAGCCTTTTCAATCTCTCTTTTGTTATATTGATTTTGAAATCTCCAAGCAACATAGCAGCCATGGGAGGCTGCATCATTAAAGGCAATTGACTTACAAAAGCCATCATCTCTGAGGCAGGGAAAGAGGAGGCAAGAACAGAGAAGGCAAAAGATTTGAACCCAACGTAATAACATAAAGCAGCAAGAAAATAAACATTGTGTTCTGCAGTGCTAACCGTGAAGGGGCTTTTTCCACCCCCCCAAAGGTTAAATACATTGGCAGCTGGTACTCCGCTACCTGTCCACCATACATCTGAGATAACTGGTGGGATCTAGTTTGGGATTCACAGCAGTCAGTGTAGGAATGTGGGAAGAACTCAGCCAGACCCAAATTTGAAGGCTATGAGGAGAAAACATGGCTGTCACTCAGTTCCATCAATTCTCCCAACATAGAGGTTAAGATCTCCTACCTGTCACAGCAGAACTTGAAAACCTTTGTCTACCTGATTTTGTGAGAGAATTTGCATCAGTGTGCCAGAAGGCAAACCAGATCCTGGGCTGCATCAGAAGTGTGGCCAGCAGGTCGAGGGAGGGGATTCTCCCCCTCTCTTCTGCTCTGGTGAGACCCCCACCTGGAATACTGCATCCAGTCCTGGAGCCCTTATTACAAGAAGGATGTGGATGTGCTGGAGCATGTCCAGAGGAGGGCCACGGGATGATCACAAGGCTGGAGCACCTCTCCTGTGAGGCTAGACTGAGGGGGTTTGTGGAGTCTCCTTCTCTGGAGGTGCTTGAAACCCACCTGGACTTGGTCTGGGTAATCCTGCTGTGGCCAGGGGGATTGGAATGGATGATCTTTTGAGGTCCCTTCTGATCCCTGATCATTCTATGTCCTGCTGTTTGCCATACAGTGCCATACACCTTCTTCAAGGTCTAATGCAGTAGGAGAGTTCTGAGCTTTCAGGAAAAATCACCCTGGGGAAATCCCTGCTCTATGATCCCTGCTGGCTCTTAGGTGACTACCAAGTTACATCAAACCTCACAACAGGCAGGTGAGAATGAGAGGTGGCAGTGGCGTTGAAAAGCTATGGACATACATACTTTCATTCAGCTGGTAAAGATATTCTCCACCCAGCATCCTCCCAGCTTCTTAGAGAGGCAGCAGCTTTCAATTAGTGACTACTGGAATCCATGGATTAGACAAAAGATGAAAGATCAGTAGTGGGTAAACAAAATCTGTTTCACTGCAGTCGCTGCCACCACTGCGGGAACAGGACATTAGTGTGCTGACTTCTAGAGCAGTGAAGAGAGATAGTAACTTCACAGGAAAATAATTGCATTTTATCACGATGATCACATCCCTGTCACTCGCCAAAATACCAGTTAACTCCCCCGTCTCCACACAAAAAAACAATGAGAAATATTTTTGCACTGTAGGGAGAACAAAATTATCTTGCTTCATTTTTAAAACCAATGTCTTGAAGTAAGAAAAGGCCATGAATCATGTGTCATTATTAAAAACATTTAGTAAGGGTTTAAAAAAAACCCTGAATTCCCAGTTTCTGAACACAATTCACTCAAGATGCTTCTCTAAGAGCTTTCGACAACACATTCACACAATCCCTGCTTTAGGGAGTCTGTAAGTAGAAAACACTAGAGCTTTTCATGAGGGGATGGCTCTTGTTATCCCTTTTCCACACTTTAGCAAGTGCTAACTCTGCTCTGAAAGCTGCTTAGCAGCACTTCATGTACCTTGTGCTATTTGAGTGACGAAGCCTGTCAACCTTTGCATCCAAGCAACACCTCTCCCTGGCCTTTGAGCACGCAGCATTCCTGCGCTCCCTTACACTAGCACAACGCCAGGATACTAAGTGATCATCTCAGCACTGGCAAATCAGCAGTGCCAAGATCATGCTGTGTAAACAGTACAACAGATCTGTTTGGTTTGCACTTGAAACAGGACACCTGCTTTTTTGGCCAATGCTTCCTATTTTTTTCCCAATTTTCAGAAATAAATCAGCAGTGCCAGAGACTATAAACTCTCAGGACAGCACAACTGTCAGTTTGTATAAAGCAGAGGCTTGGACAGCTGGCTTGGTTGTTGCTGCAAACACTGATGGTACAACTGGGACCTTTCAGTGGCACAGCTAGAGGATCTGGAATGTACAAGTCTTGATGTGGTCCCTGGCAGCAGAGCAGCACTCAGAGGCTGTTTCCCCACAGATTATGCCTCCTTTTCTACATTAGCCCCCTGGGGCAGGCTGTAGAGCCCCACGCTTTCTAACATTCAATGCATATCTATGGCTCACCTTCCAGCCAAGCTCTCTTCCACCCCCAGGGCTCTCTAATCAGGGAGACCAACATCAGCACTGTGCAGCTGCCTACTGCATTACACTAGGCCATAGGAGTCATGCACACGCATAGATGATACCATGCGCATCAGCTTTCTGCCGTGCTTCCCTCATGCCCAGCCTTCACATACAGTTTCAAATCAGCATTAATATGAAATCCAGAACAACTCTGGCAGCTGAAGACATCTAATGCCCAATTGCACAGCGAGCCAAGCCCCTACAGAGCCTGTGGAACCTTCAACTTGTACAAACATAAGGCTGTATCCACATCAGCAATTCTCAGATTGCATTAAAACATGCTCCAGAACAAAAAACCCTCGATCCAAAACCAAACTATCATGCTATACCCTTAACCCAGAAATTTCAGATAACTATTTGGAAAAGAATTATAAAGAAGGCTCAGCGAATGATCCTACATCTTCCACATGCACACACAGCCCAAGTAGTTAATTATAAAAACACCAGCGCAGGAATTGTACTCAGCTGTCAGCACAGAACAGGTAGGTTTCCCGTGTGGCACCACTGCCCTCTTTCGGTGCCATTTATTATGCTAAGGTTTGGATGGGATACAGACGGCAAACATGCTCTGTTCCAGTTAGTATAGTGACTTAAGTGTCAGGACAAAAACTGGCATTAAAAAGATTAAAAGGTTTTGAAACAAGCCTACTTCCATATGGGTAACAGTAACCAAACATTTCTCCCAGCAAAAAGATGCTCTAGTGCAGAAAACAGAGCCCTGATACGGGAGCAGGGGACCCAGAACCTGAGAGGTGGGGGCCCAGGAGGCGGAGTAGGTGAATGCTGCCATGGGATGGCAGAAGATGGGGCCAACGCTTGGCACTGGTGATCCCACAAGCTACGTACAGCTCTCTTAACATCCCGTTAAAACAAAGCTTGGCAAATTTGGTTTTAGGGGTAATAAAATACAATGCACAAGCTACTGTACGCATACAAAACTTGTATACAAGCTGCAGCTACGGAACAATTAAGAAAGAAGATGCAACAGGCATTATCCAACATACAAACGATGCCCAAGCTGATCCTAACAGAGTAAAAAGGAACTAGCAACTTCAAAATATTCCTCCCACGAAGGACTGCAGAGGCACCGAACCCTGCATTACCCTCTCCAACAGCTGCAAACCGTGGATTTAACACTTGAAAACATGAAGAGAGACTGAACAGAACACTAGGAAGAACAGAAATGAAGCAGCACATGTGTTACAGTTTACCTCGTGGTGTGATTATTACTATGATTTCCATTCCTGTTTATAAAAGTACTCTAGCTGCACTGTTCTAAAATACTTTAGAGATTTAAAAAAATGTGACTGTGCATATACACATATACACACACACACACACGTATATACATACATACACAGACCCCTGCCTGAAACAATGATTTTAATACTTTCCAAAGCAAAAACCTACTTCCTTCCTTTCTAGGAAACAGACTAGGAAGCCATCAGATCTTGAGTAGGAAATGGATGAAAGCAGCTTCGGTAAAAATGAGGATGTGGTTGTCATATTAATTTATAATAAAGACCTGCAATCTACCAACACTGTTTCAGAAGAATAGGTGAATCTTATGAACCTAGCTAAGTTTCCTGTCTTAGCCCATGTTTCAGAGATGCGACACAAATAGAGAGGACTATGTTTCAGAACAAAGTCTAGAGAAACCTGATCAAACTGAATACATTGGTGTAAGAACTCACAAAGACATCAGAGAGAAAAGACTGTGTATCAACCTAATGGACTATTTCTCAGTCAGGAGGAAGAGGCTAGCAAAATGGCAAGGGAATGTTCATAAAAACCAAAAAAATCCAGTACTTACAGAATCATAGAGTTACTGAGGCTGGAAATGACCTAACATCACCACAATAAACTAGACCAGGGCACTAAGTGCCACATCCAGTCTTCTTAGAAAACACCTTCAAGGATGGGGACTCCACCAGCTGCCTGGGCAGTCCATTCCACTACCTAACCACCCTGTCTGTGAGGAAGTGCTTCTTAAGGTCTAACCTAAACCTTCCCTGGAGCAGCTTCAGGCCATGGCCTCTCATCATATCACTAGTTGCCTCAGAGAAGATCCCAACCCCTACCTGTTCCCTTCAGGTAGATAGAGATAAGGTACTGAGAGTCTCCTCTTCTCCAAGCTATACAATCCCAGTTTCCACAGCCTCTGTTCATGACTCTCCCCTCTAGTCCCTTCACCAGTCTCATTGCTCTCCTCTGGACCCAGACCTGCACCAGCACCTCAGTATCGTTGTTGAAGTGAGGGGCCCAGAACCGCACACAGTACTTGAGGGAAGGCCTCACCAGTGCTCAGTAGAGGGGGATAATTGCATCCCCAGTCCTGCTGGTCACATTATTGCTCATACAGCCAGGATGCCATTGGCCTTCCGTGCTACTGGGCACACTGCTGGCACAGATTTAGCCAATTGTTGATCAGCACACCAAGGTCTCTCTCCACCAGGCTGCTTTGCAGCCACTCATGCCCCAGTCTGTAGCTCTGCTGGGGGTTATTGTGGCCAAAACATAGGACCTTGCACTTGGCCTTGTTAAACCTTGTCCCATTTGATACCGCACATTGACCCAGCCTGTCCAGGTCTTTCTGCAGCATCTTCCTCCCCTCCAGTAGATTAACACTCCTGCCCCAACTCAGTGTCATGCTCAAATTCACTAAGGGTAGATTTTATTGATGACCTGGATGAGGAAATCAAGACCTTGAATAGAACTGGGCCCAGCACTGATCCCCAGGGGACACCACTGGTCACCAGACAGCACTATTCAAAACCACTCTCTGTGCCCAGTACAGATACAATTCTGCCCTCTGTTCGCTCTTTTTCCAGCCTACGATCATCAGGGCTACTTGAAAACATTTCTCTTGCCTTCTGCAGTGTTTTTGCTTCTCTCTAGCCCTGATGTATTTTGCAAAATACTCTGGCAAGGTTATTACACAGATTCATAGTTGACAGCAGCAGAGAAGAAAGCTTTAAAAAGGAGGTGCTCTCCTGCCAAATCTGTTTAAAGCATCTCAAAGAATGTCCGAAGACTGTAGAAGAAGGTTAACATAGTTAAAAACCACTGACACATCAGCATTAGATTCTTGGTTTCATACTTGCCATAAACATGGTGCAAGCCTGTGGCTAAACAAGCCAGCTTAGCTTAAGTGGAGACATTGAAGTTAACAGGTAATGCAGCTCAGAGCTGTTGAGGTTCGTTTCCATGAAAAACACTTCCAAGTTTTTGGGAGGCAGCTGTTCAGTTTTATCCTGAACTACATGGGATTAAAACCTGCAAAGACTGCCAAGTCTTTCTGCAGACGAAAGAAGATGAAGCCTCCTGGAAGTTCCAATTCATTGCACCCACGCTTACAGTGGCCAATTAATTACAGTATGTGGAGCCAGCACCCAGCCTCCACACTTTTGTTTTCTCTCTTAAGGGTAACAAAATAGGGCTGTATCATGAGGGAGTTTTAATATGACATGTGACTCCTTAGATGCTCATCACCCTTGCTGCTTTTACCTCCAGGTTTTCCCCATTTATTTTGACCAAATTGCTCTTTTGAGGGTGAAAACTGTCAACTTCTGAAAAAACCCATCACCACAACACAGTTCTTGAGCGTGCAGCTCCTGTGCTCCCCAGAAGAAGCCAACTTACCACATGAAAGGTCAAAAAGTACTGTTTGGCCCAAAGTACTGTTTGGTGTGTGCTGAGGGACACGATGCAGTGATCACCTGGCAGTGCTGGGTCAATGGTTGGACTTGATGCTCTTGAGGATCTTTTCCGACCAGACAATTCTGTGAATAAAACTTCCCTTCCAGCCTTGTAAAAATTCAGAATTTCACAAGAAAAATCGCTAATTCTGGAATTCAGTAACAGACTCTACATGTTCAACATTACTAACCTAATTATGAAAAAACCCCAGTGTCCAACTAGCTGAGAACCCCTTGCAAAGGAACACAGAAATTTGAGCAAGCAGAAAGCACAAAAAAAAAAACCATTTTATTGCAACAACGTCCCCCCATCAACTGCGATGGCAAAAATTATGAATTCATTTTGCATTTCTACCTTTTTATTTATGTAAATATAAATTCAAGAGTGTAAAATAAATCCACATATAAAACACAGAAGAAACATTCTCTTTCAGTGACTCCAAAAGAAAAGAACTTACATACTGAAGAATCATGACATCTGCTGTCCATTTTTCCAAGTATATAGGCATGAAAGAACGCAGAAATTTATTCTCCAAAAGCATCCTGTATAAAGTCCTTAAAGTATTTAAGAAATACTTAGTAATCTCATACTCTTGCACTTATGTATGTAGATTTCAAGAACAGGAGAGACAAACATCTCAAACCTCAGATTATTTAAACTCCATCTAAAATAATCCATTTAAAACGAGATTATGTTCAATTCTTATAGCTGAAGCATTCACAATTACTTTATTAGTATAATTATTTTGGAAAACTATTTCTTATTAGCTTTTCCTGCTTTTAAAATAAAGAATATGTATTTCAAATAGTTTCATTTACTTATACTGTAAATATTGCAGAAAGTAATTCCACATGCTGGTACAACAGGCCCTCATGAAGTTCCACTTAAACATTACTATGATATACCTCAAAAAACCAGGGACTACAGCATGAAATGCATCATAAAAGGATCAGCTTCATGGGATGATGTATCATCTTCCTTTTCAGATGAAACAAAACACTTGGATATTTTGAAGTCAATATCAGACCCCATGAATATTGGCTAGTTATAAATACTTGGGCTAGGAACACTTAATGTTTTTAAAAGATGTTTACTGTTTTAGAAAGATGTTACTAGTTTGGTTTTTTTTTTCATTATTACATGGAAAAAAAAAGATTGTTGCCAGTATCAGAATATGTGACATGCAGGACATTTCCAGATGAATGTCTTCCAATGCTTCCAACAGCCATTTGTTTCCAATGACTGTGGGTTTTAATGCATGTCATGTCAAGTTCTTAATAAGCAGTGTTTTCCCTCGTGGTTATGTTACAACAAATGAAGACATGAAGATGGCAAAAGCAAACCGAGTTAAAAATGAGAACTGCAACTTCACAACTAGAAGAGTGAAAATTGGAGGATTTATATCAGCACTACCGTGGGTCCCCACAGTTACACTGCTACTCGTAGGTTTCCAAAAGATGCATATGATTTCATAAATATTTTTGTGCTAAGAGCCATGCTCAGAAACAAAATATAGGCTAGCACAAGTCTACCTCCTTGGAGATGCATGTTAAGTATAAAATTCACTTACTAAAGTGCATTTGCTGAACAAATTCTAACTTCTACTATTATAGCTATCCCAAGAAGCAATACAACTAAACTTTGTTGAAATTCTACTTCTACTTAAAAGCAGTAAATATAGATGGCTGAAATCTACATTACAATCTCGTATTATCAAACATTTTGAAGTAATGGTGTGAGCTGTAAGAAACCAAACAAAATGTCTGTCCTAAACTTCCTGCAAACAAGGAAGTGCCTCTAGTTAGAAATACTGGAAGCGTAGAATGGAGTTCAATATAAGCAGAGCTGAAGCAAGCCATTGCTTTGCTTCTTACCCAATAGGATGTTTCTTTAAGGCTCTGAGAGAAGCTGTTAACATTTTCTTGAGATCTTTTGGCAGAGGATATAAATGCAGAAGTAGCAGGGTCATCTGACATTTCAGAACTTGTCTTTTCATATTTCATTAAAGCCAGCTCATTCAGTGTCTGTATACATTTATTGCACTTGTGTTGTTGGAATACACCTATACCAACATAGTAATAATGATTGCAACAAAGCCATAGTAAAATAAACTTTAAAAGGGTCTGATTCTGACATTTGAGTATAAGTGTCTGCATGTTTCAAATGTTCCCCTACTAATAATAAATACAGACAAATTGCTCATCAAGTCAGATGCACATTTTAACAATTACCTAGCATATATAAAATGTCACTCATCCTTTCTTTTATCAATACAAATCCGTCAGGGATCAAAAAAGACTTACCATGCAAAATATCGATTAGTGCTGTGTAATGGAATATATATATTTCTATCAGAGTTAAAACAGCATTTTCAAAATTTAAAGAAAAATAGATTTTTAAAAAGGGATTCTACTGTTGAATGCAAGTCTTCCTTGTAGCAAAGACAAGATAGAGACAAGTAACGATTTATCGCTGTATTTCAGTCTTGATGAAAGACTAATCATAATTTGTCCACCTACTTTTTAATAAATGCTACATTTTCAAGAATAAAGGAACTATCAGTAGGCATCATTTCTACTTAAACCAAGTTATTTCTCTCTGTAATAGGTCAAGTATGCTTTTAGAGATTCAGGTAATGGTAGACTCATAATTTTCTCTCTCAACAGATTTCGAGGAGGCTCTTCTGGCTTCAAGGCCTCACTGTGATCTTTTTCTTCCTCCTCTTTGTTGTCATCTTCCATTCTTTCATCTTCTTCACTATCCAGAGGCTGAGGAATGAGCTGATTACCAACAAACACATAGGTGTTAATCCTGCGTCTACGACATCTCCTGCGTTTCCGTTTCGGAGGAGCCTTCTGAGCAATACCCTTGGCTTTCATCTCCTCATTTATGAAGTTTCTAAGGGTGCGTCTGATATATATTCGAGCTAGGTCCTGAAGATTCCTAACAGCACATGGAGCTAAAACAAAAGAAAACTTAGTTATACTAAGTGAAATTTCCATCTAGCAAAAAATTTAGCTGCAAGGCAGAAAGACCAACATCAGAGAATAACTTTAGTACATGATACAATATGCAAATAAAACAAGGGTAGATAGGGTTTCTCCAGCTTATTTTATGGTTTCTCAAGACATCTAGAGGTCTTTTGGCAGATACACAGGAAAAACAGAACATGAAAAGACCACTAAACTAGATTTAAGAAAGTATGTCATACAACAATTTTCTTCACCTTTAGCACCTGGCAAGTCTTACGACCTACTGCTCGCAGCATTGTCAGATTCCTGATGCTGGGAAACAATTTTTGCCTCTGTCACATTTGTTTAAGGAAGTGACTAAACACTCCATTCTAACTATGCTTCTTCCAACTGAATACAACTAAAGAGAGTGAGCCTGTCAGCTTCAGTACTGACCAACCCAGGCAAGTCATCAGTACATTTGAAGTAGAAAGAGAAAACTACTGAAGTCATGAAATAAACAGCAATCATGAAGTAACAAAAAGCAAATCACATATTGCCTAATAGCAGACAAGCAGGTGAGACTCAGCATTGCTGAGCTGGTAGACACATGCCCTGGATGGGACTACATGCAAGAAACAACTTGACTATTCTGAATCTTACCAGTGTAGTATTTTCATTCTGCAAACTTGTGAATGGTCATGGAAGAGGATTTTCAAGTGTTCTCTATCTTCTAGGGAATTAAGACTGTATACAATCACAGCAGTAACCTCAAGTCTTTTTTCACTGTTAGCCAGGATATAGTCCATCATCTTATGAATTGAATTTAATGCAAGGATCAACGTAAAAAAATCTAGTGTTAACAAGTTAATTTCAGGGAATCACTTCCAAGGGATCAAAAAGTTAAGTGTTAAAACAACTAAAATTAATTACATCTGCAAAAGAAGTGATTACACGAAGGAAAAGATCTTCCATGCTTTGCAGAAAACAAGTAAAAGGTAACTATAATAAGGAACTATGCTGGGCAAGCTCACGTGCACTCGCAAAATTTATGGCCAGGTCAGTAGTTACAGATGCTGCTACCTGATAGGTAGCTACTCTGCTACTGAGCAGTTTATACATTTTCAAACTTTAAAGAAGGTGCAGAGAGAGACAAGAAACAAGCAAAGGAGTAAGAGATTAGTTCCTTTTGATTGTATGTTAACAGATCAGAAGAGAAAAGCATCTTTGTTGGGTTTATTTAAGTTCACACCTGCTACTGAAGCTCTCTGAGTTATTACTGCTGACTTTGACTGACAGAATTTCAACCCTACCCTTTTCTCTGTCCATTTTCCCCCTTTCCCTAATCTTACGTTGGTGACTGACAGACTTTCAGACACTTTCTAGAAACCTTTACTGACTTACCCCAATGCACTGCAGCTAGAAAGCCAACCCGATGACTAATAAACCGCCACTAGACATGACTGTATCAGCAGCAAGCAGACACACGCACACTCAGACCTTTATATCTGTCATAGCACAGCTGCAGTTCAGACTTTTTTCACCAGAATGGAAGGAACGAGAAAAATATTTCTTCTCCAGAAGACCATGAGAAAGTTAGCACACTCCTGACAGACCAACAGCTTGCTAGAAATAAAGAAGCTGAACTAAACAGAGCAGTAAGGAAAAAGCAGCTGAAAATGCTACCACCTTACCTCAGGATATTAACATTTCTAGCAGCACAAAACATGTGCCAGGAACACAAAAAAAACCCATCAGTGAGCTAGTTTTGCTGTTCTACCACAGTATGTCTGTATCACAGTCTCACCAGCCTCAGACCACCACCAGCAGCCACTGGAACAACTCAGCAAGCTGAATGGAGCTACTGCAAAAAGCACTTACGCAGTCCCACAGTGTCATGCTTCCCGTTGTCATTCCTGTTTGGTTGCACTAGTGGAGCAAATGAAACAGCGAGGATGTTTTTACTTTCCCATGTGTTCTGTCCTGTTCTCAAGATTTGTGTTAGCTGCATAAAACCAAAACAAATCAGTGGTTACTTTTTCGTCCTACTCAACAATATTCACATTTGTGGTTCAATACATTGATACTTTGCCTCAAAAATACTGTGCAAAGGCTGTTTTATGCTCAGAAAGGTTGTTTCTTATTTTTTTAAGTATTACAGACTACTGAGTATGGTTCTGTAGCTACAGGAAGAGATGCAGCTCAAGCTAAGTTTTGGGGTTTTTTGGTCAAAAGATCATAATACTTTATGCTGGAAGCAATTTCTAGAGGAAGCAACCTCCTGCTTGAACAAAATCAGCTTCAAAANTGAACAAACCCAGCTTCAACATTAAATCCAGCAACTCTGAAGCTTTTCCAATGAAATTAAAAATTACCTCCTTCGTCAACCTAGGTGGGTTGGGGAATCTTGAATAGTGTTCTACCACTCTCATAATGAAAAGCTCGTTTTCCCTAC
This sequence comes from Upupa epops, assembly GCA_013397515.1. Lineage (NCBI taxonomy): Eukaryota > Metazoa > Chordata > Aves > Bucerotiformes > Upupidae > Upupa > Upupa epops. Next base: position 264,617 of record VZRI01001208.1, on the reverse strand, counting down.
ATAGGGAGGCAAAATGCCCCTAGCTGCCATTTTTAAAACATTCTTTCAGGAGAACTGGACTCGTCTCTATTAGACAAATTTTCTACTCCGTTAGGATGCCAATCAAGGAATTAAATGTTCTTTTCACCTTTTCTCTGCAGGTTAGATGAACTTAAATCTTTCAGCTGCAACTTATATCTTACATCCTCCAGTCCCCAAACCATTTGTATATAAAATTAAAACTGTGATTATTTCTACTTTACTTTCAAGTTGTGAATACTTTCAGGTTGGAGTCCATCAATTTCAAGCAGTCAATACTTTAGTCCAATCAGTATTGAAAAAATACATGTATATAACTGAAACATGCAGGCTATGTTTAATTCACTTTGGTATTTTCAGAAGTAGATATGTAATGTGAGAATTCATTTTGGAACCAGTATGTTCAATCAACAAGCATTTATTAATTACCTGCATTGACAAAGACATCAGCTTAAAGTCACATACCCTGTCTTTCTCAATTTTACTACAAGTAAAAAAGGGGCAACAATACTTTAATGTCATAAAGCCTTTTAAGATCTTGCATTGAAGAGTTACAGAAGTGCAAAGTATTACTAAAATAACACTAGTCTGAAAATCATTTCCTCTAATAGGAAAAGCAACACCGAAATCTGCTTGAAGTCATTATTTTGGTCCCACTACCACTACTAACTTCATATTTCTACAAAATAAATTCTCTTGGTTTAGAGGGCCATTTATTTTCAAGTACTGACTAAAACTTCTGGGTGGTAGGGAGATTTCAAAGCTGTTCTGGGATTGGTATAGCAGTGAAAATATTATGAGCAGAGTTCTAGTGTCACTGAGGACACAGTTTTGCCACAGACTTTGCTGGAAACAGGGCATTGAGTGCTTTCCTGCAAGTTTAACAAAAAAGTTCAAGGTTTCATGAATACACAAATAATCACTTAACTTCAATAAACCACTGCACCAAGCGATCATTAGTTAAACATTAATCTAGTCAAGCACATATAAACACATTTGTTAAATTACATATTTCTTATATTTAAAGACAGAAAGGGGAAATTGTCACTACGTTACCTGATCTTCTATAGGCATTACTAAAATGCCTCCAACTTTCAATAAAATTTTCATGTAGTTTTCATGGTCTTTCTGGACTCCAGCTCCACAGTAAATCCGGTCATACTGATGACTGTCTGAGGCTATTTCCAAACAATTACCAACCACAAAGGCAGGTTCACAGAACTCAAATCTAAGGGGAAGAAAAAAAAAGCAAACACAAAAAGGGGACACATTTCAAATTAGAAGTTTTACAAAATGCCACTCCAGATGAAAGGCAGAAAAAAATGTTCCTATCTTCCCTTATGCAATTAAGAAAGATTAACACACATGCTTTATAAGTCTGTATTAAACCAATGCTACATGAAAAGAACCTGTTTGTTTGCCGCCACATCAGGGACCAGTAAAGAAGAGCTCTTTAGCAGTATAATCATTACATAAAATAGAAAAGGCCTCCAAGCATCACCAGACTATTTAATTGCAAACAAACGGATTTGTTTAAAGATGCATTGCAAGCCATACAGTCAAACTGCCTTTAAAATACTACACTTATCAACAATGTTCAATATCAAGACTGTTGAATAAATAGCAGAAATACATCATTTCTTAACAGTCTCCCACTCCATAGGTTTTTAAAATACTCTTGCTTCTAACTCTACCAGTTTTCCACCTTGAGCCAAATCCACTTTTCATAAAAAATAAGGAAATAAAAGTTTGTAATTTTTTGACTGCAGATAAAGAAGGAAGAAAATAAAGGTTAATTATTTCAAAAGCATTTGTTTCAATTATCTAATATTCATCAGCAAATAAGTCATACAACTGCTTATTTTTTTTAACAGAAGTGGCAGGGATTGTAAGCAATCTGTCTCTTCATAAAATATCAAAGAAAAGATGTAGAAGATAGTGTCTTAATGACAAAGATTTATATATTCTCCATTACATTGCTATCTTCTGACATGTTTCAACTCTGCAGCAACTTAGTGCTTTGGCTGTTAATACAAGGGAAGTTATTTTTATTTTTACACAAGAGTAAATAACCCTTTCAGGAATAACTTCAAGGAAACAAGTTTCAATGCAGCACACAGAAATCATTTATGGTTGTCTTTGGAAAAAGACTTATTATGTAGAACCTAATTCCTCACTGAAATAGTCCATAAACTTATTATCTGTCAGTGTTACAGTCAAATGAGTCTTATAACTTCATCCAGGTGGGATGAATTTTCCTAAAAGCTTGTTCAAATAGTTGTAGCCATTATATGAACTTCACAGCTGTTTCTCATTGGGTAAGAATAGGTTTCTTACTTGGCTAGCAGTAGCAAATCCCAGTATACCACCTGACAACATTCAATCAATATTTCTTCAGTTACAGTGACACTTAGCAGCTTTCACTGCTTAGGGATGCTGCCAGTAAGGCTTAGTTGACTCTGCTATCTACAGCTCTACCATTAACAAACCATCATTCTATTAAACTGAAGCTTTTACTTCCAGTTCCCAGTTTCCCCCTCCCCAAATGTGATGTCTCCCTCCTCCAGTGGCTACTACACAACTCTCTCACGTGTTGTCTGTGGCAAACAGTCCACAATGTTCCCTTTTCTAAGCCCAGAGGGAAAACTGAAAGCTATGAACAACACTGGTAGATTAAAAAGGAGTGACAGGAAAGGAGAGTGGGGAGTGACAGCTTTGTCACACACAACCAGGCAGCTAGCCGAGCCTGAACATCAGTCGAAATCATTCTGGATTAAACACTGAAAAGACCTAGAAATATATTAGGTAAGGCTGAATGCTAGCAGGAAAACGTAACCCAAAGCACTGATCAGTTTGCTGAAGAAGCAATTTCAGTGAAGGTCAATCAGGAGTTCACATGCTGTAGTTTTAATTTCAGGTTGTCAACAGTTTAAGTCAAGCATCACCACATCTACCTAGCTTGGAAGTTTGAGGAAAGCATCTTTGTGGGTTTCAGAAGTACAAGAGGAAGGGAGGAAAAAGGGGGAAGCAGGAAGCGAAAGATGCTGGTACTTTTCTAAAATGCACTTTTGAAATCTGAATACTTTTATAAAAACAAAGACACACAACCTGAAAACCTTCCCAACTCCTCATGTACTCAAAATGCTCTTCTACAAGCTGACAAGCTTATTACCAGACACTCCTAAACTGCTTCCTCTACTAGAGCTTACCCTAAAGCTCATGAAGCATTGCACCCCCTTAAAACAAGCTGAAACATCAAACTCCAAGGAAGCAGAAATACAAAAACCCACCAAACCCAAACACGTTCCCCAGGCACGAAATACTCTGTACACAAGTTGTAGATTAAAATTCACAGTGATCTTTACAAATACAGTGAAAGCTTAAGAGAATTTCTCATTTAGCTCCACAGTTTGCAGCCACAAGAAGGTTACAAAGTGCACATGAAGACACATTAGCAACTTATTACACCTGGTGCTGCCTTTGGCTAGGACAGAGTTCATTTTCTTCACAGTAGCTTTTACAAGGCTGTGTTTTGGATGTGTGCCGGAAATGGCACTGATAATAGGGGGATGTTTTAGCTGTTGCCTAGTCCAGGTCCTTTCTGGTCCTCATTCCACCCCACCAGTGAGCAGGCTGCGGGTGCACAAGAATCTGGGAGTGGACAGTCCAGACAGCTGACTCAAACTAACCAAAAAGATACTCCAGATCATTTGGCATCACGCTCAGCATAGAAAGTCAGGGAAGAAAGGAGGAGGGGACATTCAGAGTGATGGTGTTTGTCCTAGTCACCATTAAGAATGATTAACTGTCCAGCTTTTCGTAGAGATGGCTGACCATCTGCTAGCGATGCAAAGCTGCTTATTACTAGCTTGGTTTGCTTTGCTTGTATGCACTGGCTTTTGCTTTACCTATTAAACTCTCTATGGCATCCCATGAGGTTTCTCACTCTCACATTTCTAATTCTCTCCCCCACCTTCTCAGCAAGCAACTGTGTGTGGCTTAACCAGCTGACGTTATACTGTAACACACCTACAAGAATAAGATGCGTTAAGCCCTACAGATCAACGCTGTCTATATGCACTTTAAACTGGCTAGACTATGCTCCACATTGTTACACAACTTTGTGGAGACAAGACTTATGAACAAAATAGCTAGTGGCCCACCAAAACATGGGAAGCTTAGGAACTGTCATATGTAGCTTCCAAAGAGCTTTAAGTAGCTAAAAGTAATGGCAGGAAAAGGTTGCTAACTGTCTCTGGTCATAACAGAATGAGAATGTTAGTTCAAATGCCAACCCTCTTCATTCACGCTCCCCACAGAACTAACTGCTTCCTCTGTGATGGTACTGAAAGTGACAAAATACCAGAAACAAAGACATGCTGAGTTCACAGGCTACTACGGACTCTTCAAACCTAGTTAAGTTGTACAACAGTGCAACTTACTCGTCCACACTCTCATGTAAAGTAAACCTCACCAGTGGTGCAACAGGACTCTGCTCCCTGAATCTTCAGCCGATTCCATTTTCACACAGATACACATCTGAATCAGAAAAGGCCAATAAATGCATGTAGCTCTTTCATGCATTCTTTTAGTTAGCAGTTTGTGATGACCTTGCAGTGCAGCAGAGACTGGAGTATAATTTGAGAGGTTTTTTCTACTAACCCAGCACAATCATTTTCAAAGTAAGCAATGGTAAGTTCAGTTTTACACAAGTATAGCAAACTCCAACATTAGATCAACAAATGGTCTAAAGCTTAAACACAAAGGTTCTATAAATACAAGGGGAACAACAATTATAAGAACACCTATCACCAGTGTGCAACTCACAGAAGAAATAATAAATGCCAAGTGTTCCTTACCATTTGTTAACCTCTATCAAATGGCCAGAGTGACCTTACAGATCATTACATAGGTAACATGAAAAAAAAACAACCCTTATTTCATACATCTGATGCTAAAAAAAGGGGTAAAAACTGAAGTGCTCGAACAACCTGGAGAAGCTTTAAACACATTAGGGTCTTCAGTTGAATTTGGTGTCTTGACGACAAGAGAACCAACAGGCCAACAGAACAGAAATCAAGAGTTCCCATTGTAGATAGCATAACAAGCACATGCTGTAGGACAAATACCATTTTTAGCAACAGCCAAAGATAAAACAGTTTCAAGCACATAAAAACATCTCAACCTGATTCCACCCATCATCTTTTACATGTTTTTAATCTACTCCTCAAGGAGGAGCATTTCAAGTTCATTCAACACAGCCACAGTAATTCCAACTAAATATAACAACAATTCTGTGGAATTTGAGTTGTGTTTCAGTCTGCTGCAAGAACTTAAGAAAATTATCAAGTAATGGATTGTTATTGCCTAGGGTCTTTTAAGACTGCCCACAGATATCACCATAATGAAGCATTACTACTATAATAAAATGGATATTTAAAAAACAACACATCGAAGAAGTAGGATTAAAAGTTTGTTGCTCTTGTATCCATATCCACCAATCTTGTATTTCTATGACAGCAGGATATAAGTAAAAATTGAAGAAAGCACAGCAAAATAACCTACCCCAAAGGCAGGGTTGCTTTACCAGGGATTCATTGATTGTACCTGCCCTAACGGTCACCCACAGAACCTACCGTTTAATCACTTGCAATTCTGAAGATGTATACCAGGATGCTTCTTGGGTTATACACACACACACACACACAGCATTCATGAATTGAAGATGATATTGGTTTGTATTGAGGATGAAACTAGTCACAAGTAGGCATGAACAGTCTCTTTTGCTCTTAGCATTATACATACTCAATTCTTTATGGAACAAGTTGAATAAAATTGGGGAGAAACACCACACAATTTGAAGGAAAACGGTCTTTCAACATCCACAGAGCTTGTGTTTGAAGGGAATATATTACAAGATGCTTAAAAAAGGCAACACTGAAAATTGACTTAAACTGCTTTCAGCTTGAGAGAAAAATTACGTAGTTCTTGAACACATTTTAAACCTCTCAACTACAACAATCATACCAGGATATCATCTAACAGTACACATCTGCCTGTCCCTATATTTACTAACCATACTTATATCTTGGTTTGCTGCTCACAGCCCTTACAGAAAAAACCCAACACATTTCATTATGAAATTAGCATAGTGTTTTACCATACACATTTCTTTAGTCAGTCAACTCAAAACCTCCAAGAAGTCCAAAATCTCATTTAGAGTAATCATTTAGTCATTTAGATGCTCCAAGTAATTCCCCTCTAAAAGGAAATGTATTTAAATTTACGTAAATTTGGGGCACAAAGGACTACTCTTCAATTTTAATGGTTTACAAAAAGGTACACAAGTTAACACCTGAATTTGAACTGCAGTGACACTACACTGGAAACAAAGAATTTGAAAGCATTGTAAAGAAAGTTCCACACGTAACAGTTCATGGAAAAAAGGCAGGTAAAAAACACATATTCCAAAACAGAATAGTAAATGCAGTGTAAGAACTCAAGGAATTTGTACCAAATTGCCTTCCCTTAAAATACATTAGCAACCAGACATTTAAATCAACCAGCAAAATGTGAAGAATCTGAAAACATATGATAAAACATTAATCTAGTTTTGCTGCTAAAACAACTTACTTTCATCTCCTATAATGACATACTGCTGTCCTAATAATAGAATTTGCTGACCATGTTTTCAGCAAAAAAAGTTCCAAGGATGGGGAAAGATGGGGAAAGAAGGGAAGAGAAAACAACAAAATTAGTTCCAGCAGATGGGCTTACAAGATTTGTACTGTTTTCACCAACAAAAAGCTAACCCATCCTTTCAAAACTCAGGTAAAGAAGCTGAAAAATTAGTGTTTCCTGTGGTTATTTTGAAGGGACACATTGAAAAGCTACACATAATGTAATCTAGGAAGTTTGGGCCCCTTTGTTCATGGGCATTAAAAAGGCAATACTCACAGCTCCTCCTATGCCCAAATGTGAGAATTTGTAGATCAGTCACTCTGCTCCAAGTACTCCTTAAACCTATTTCAACACTAATGCATCTATTCAAAAAAACCCTGAAACAGCTTTCAGATGACTTAGACAATTTTTCAGGTTTTAAAATGACATAAACCTGGCCTTCTTTGAAAATCACCAATGAAGGTCAGTAACTCACATGGTTTTGTGACAGAACACACCACAGGAACATGCAACAGAATAATGAAACACTTTCAGATTTCTATGCTTCATTAGCATCTCATTTTTCTCGACTGCAAAAAGTGCTTTCAAGCCAGTATCAATCAGATTTAAAGGTGGGTCTGACATAATGCAGGAGAAAGTTTGCCATTCGTTTCTCAGTAAATCCTACTGTTGCATCCTGTCAGATATGTCTACTTGATACTAAATCACTAGCTAAGAAACTTAAATTTTTATCAGTTAATATGGAAAAACTTTTTTTACATGTTTTTTTCCTATTAAGTGGGGCCATAGCAGGGAATGACAGCAAAATCTTTCCACTTTTTTTGGTGTTTGGCTGTTTCCATTTTCGTTTAAGCATTTTTCAAGCTCTTTGAACTGGTCTTTGGTTCACACAGAAATGCATACTCATGGTTGCTGACATGTACAGGGAAAAATAACATTTTAGCCATTAGCACTACTGTTACTTGTGAGTCCTACTGCGTGAACACTACTAATATTAGAAGCAACAGAAACAAATTAAAATATGTCTTTGATAAAAAAAATTAACTTAAGCCCTCTGCACCCAATTATAGAAACATTAATTTTATTCAGCATCACAGGGATGCTGGTAAAATTTCTAGTCAGTAATTTTACTGAAAAATGTTTTTTTCAGCTTCTAAACAATGTTGTATGGCCCATGAGAAACCTGCATCTCTACTTTTCTTGTGTTTGTCATAATCTTTTTGGTATAAAATTGTCTTGGTTCTTTTATTATATAGCCTCTCCTACCTTGTTTATAATTTCCAATGTTCTCAGTAGGGCCAAGAAAAACTTCTCTTAAATAAGAATTCAAGCACCGGTTCCTATAAATACTTGTGACTCATCTCACTCTCTCTTCAATTTTGGTTTACAAAATTTAAGATACAAAAATTTAATATTCAAAATATCAAAAATCTGTTGGTAAAATGAATAATTATATTGTACAAAAACCCTAAGAGTATTTGCTTTTAACTGAAGCAGAAAAGGGGGTTTATAGGTTGAAACCACCCTTTTCTACCATAGGTTTCTGTGAAGCAACAGGTTTAGTAAGAAACATTAAGTGAATGTACCAAATGTTCTAAACTCTATCAAAACTTGAAGCAATAAGAGATGTTTTTAAAGAAGAGCACTGTCCCCCAAAAGACCGCTTCCGAAATGTATTTTTTGTGGTTTTCAGAGGGCAAGAATAAGCATTTCTACAAGTACTAAAAAGGCAAGTTTTCTTCCTTTCCAAAGAGTAGATTTGTCATTTTTTAATCACTTCTGGTTTATAAGGATTAGAGAAGTGGTAGTTTTTTCTTTAATGCAACAAAAAAGGGTTATTGCAAAAGCCTGTGTCCTTGTTAACATCTGACTTCAAAGAATCACATTGAAATTCTTGAAGTTCTCATATTGTTCTGGTTAGACTAAGCCTCAACAAGAAATCATTCACCATTTAAAAAACCCCCATCATTTACACTGTTTGAAACCAAAACTAAGGTATCAGCAAGATGTAACTGAAAAAAAGTCAATGAATTTTGGGGACAGTTTGCTTTTCCTATTTAGATTTTCACTGCAGTCATTAACCAGCTGCACAGGCAGGAAGGAGCTTTCTCTTTTTTTGTGTAGAGAAGGAACTTCATTTCTAATCTTCTTTAATGAAAAGAAAGTCAGCATTTAAAGTCACAGCAGGAGCCCTGCATTTTGATGAAGACAAGTAAATATGTGGTTGGAAGATTAAGCTTATTGTTTTTCAACGCCAACACAATCTACCACAGGACTTCAAGAAGTTTCACCCACAACAGTTATCTCAGAAGTAATACTAGGGTTCTCATCACTTACCATTGAAGTAGTTTCTTTTGATCCTGAGAAGGGTTGGTGATTTTCTTTCACAGCAGGGACTTCACCAGCTTACCCACGTTTGGTTTTTGATAGGGTGCTAGAAGATGGGCAACCTAGCCTTGCCCTGTGGCTCTCCCTCCGAGCTGGATATTCTAGGTCTAGAAGTTGACTGGGAGCAGAAAAGACAACACATTCCCCTTCAATAAACAGATGAAGCGGGGCCTGGCACTTGAACATATGTGTTTCAGATAGAGCCTTCTTAAGGAATGATTTTTTTCCCCTTAATTGGCATGCATTCCCAGAAGATTTAAGACTGAAAGAAAGCCTTACACGTATTTCAGATTCTGAGAGCCTTTATAAGTCTACACCTAAAAACCTTTGCACCTCAACCACGACGACACTTCCAGATGTTTTCAGATGAAACTTGTCCTCTGTTTCTACTGGCAAACAAAGTAAAATGAAGCAGAGTTTTGCCTCTCAAAATGAACGCCACCTTCGTTTAGAAGAAAACTATTTTTACAGATTGGTGGGATATGGATACAGATACAAGTGATTACAGCAAGACTACGTGTCTTTCCAAAATAGCTTTTCCAGCTTTTCCTCTGATAAACAGTTCAGGAGGCCAAAACTTAGATAAGCCTGTCTACCAGATCAATCTACAAGCTTCCCTTTAGACAGAGACAGTGTCTCAGGTTCTTTTGGACATACTGTTTTTACATTACTTCCAGTCTTCGGTCAAGCACCTACCCCAAACATAGAAAAGTAACTTTTTAATAACAATTCAACATTTTTATCAAGAAGAACAAATAATACCACGCAATACTGGATCATTCCACCACTGACATGGCACCAAACAAATATTACATCTGGCTTTATCAGTCAAACAAAACAACTAAACCATCATAACCCAGCTCCATACCAAAAAGTCAGATGCAAAGCCAACAGCCTATTATTGCTCTAAGCACAGGAACATCACCAAAGTATTTATTTAAGGTCTAGACTGACATTCTTCAAGTACCTACCCATAATGTTAAACTCAGTTTTTGTTTCAAAGAGATTGTTTAAAACATTTAGAGCAGACTGAAGTACATTTTACACTGAAGAAAGAACAAAAGGGAGGTAGCGATGCAGTTTTACACAATTTCGCATTCACATAACTCTTACTGCCAAGAAAAGAGATTGTGGTCTCTGTGCTCCTTCTGTCCCCCATGTGCCTCATGAGAGGCCACTGGCAAGTGTAAGGTATTTTTACCCATCACACACATCAAGCAATTTACTTCACTCATACCCGTCTGCCACACAGAAAATGTATTTTCAAACAGTTAGGACATCTGCTAGGTGCACACCAGTGGTCAGCAGTAGACAGACACCGCACACCTTTGTCTTGGCTGGTCTTTCATCCAAGTACTTGGGGTGACCAAATCAGTAGTCAAGTTCAGATGTCAGTGTCCACACAGTTTTGGTAAAAATCAGGAAAAAAAGTTATTGAAAGAAGAATCAAACCAGACTTACTGACCCAGAGCACATTACGTTGAAAGGCAGATTAGAATTTGAGACATACTGTGTAAACGCACTTATATGAAAAACAGAGTGCAGAAGAAAAGACTATTTAAAAAAAAAGCAGTTAACTAGAATCAGCTATGTAGACAAGTTAAAAATTCCCCCATAAATCACAAAATCCAACCAGTCAGTCAGTATTACGTCAATAGCAGGTCAGCTACTACCAAGTAGATTCGCATCCAAAAAGCACTTTTCACAGAGTCTGATTTTCAGTAGGTTGGTGAGGAAGGCGAGTCTGCAGCTACTGCTTAGTACTTTACTGTTGTGAGGAAAAGGTGGATTGTTAAACAACATATGCCAACATAATACACAAATCAGAGATAAAGTTGAGAACTTGTTGACCATCCTGCCTTCCCCCACCCTTAATCAGAACATCATTATATAACTGAATATATAACATATTTGCTGAATTTGGGTAAAATAATGCTTCTAAGAATATTCAGATTGTTTACTGTATGCATGATCACTTGTTTCCTTCAAACACAATGTACATGACAGTGACTTAAATTTATCCGAAGTTTAGCAACTGAGGGTTCCCCCCGCTCCCAGTCCTTGCATGATTTAGTGTTTACTCCAGCGTTCTGATATTCACCAGACTGGAAATTCATTTGAGTCATAATCTGAGCACACACCATCAGGAACGCAGGAGTACAGGTATGTGCAGGAATGGTTTAGCTAGCGAGTACATTTAACTCAACAGAGCCACTAATGCAACATTAGTAATGATCAGAGTGACCACATTTCACACTCATTTTTAAGACAGAGTACATAAAAGTGCATTATAAAGCTCCTAGCCAAATCCATTTTTATTTTTCTAGCTTCTGTATAGAATAAATCTCAGCTAGCATAGGCACTTGTATTACAGTTAAGACTGTAGCAACAAAACATGTATTGTATCATGTAACTTTAGTTATTCTAAGAGAGGGGAACATACTATTAAATCATCTAGCAAGATCCAGAGCATATAATTGAGCTTCAATATATTAGGATGACATTTTAAGTTTTCCTTTATACTCCTAAGACTATTTTGTTACATCAGAACATAATGAAGACGACTTGTGGTCAGACCTGAGCTCCTGAAGTTTGGTGTATGGAACAAAGCAGATTGAGCTACATCCAAAAAAAATGAGAAGCACAGCAGTTCATAAAGCGCATGAAAACAAAGGTATAGAAAGGGACAGAATTTTCTCTGCTGCCTGCTGGGGAAGAGAAGAGGCTACAGGATGTACAATTCTTATGCACTCTATTCCCACAACTCAAAAGCTTTTCTGCATTTCTAGAAGCTATCTTACAATTACTGTTCAAGAACTTACTGCCTGCAACAACAACAAAAAAATCTTTACAAAGAACTTCATGTTTCTTTTCACATGAGCAGAGAGGCTAAATATCCAGATTCTTAAGGGCCAACTAAAAATCGAGTAACAGAAATAATGTTGAGTAGGTAGAATGAGTGATACTCAAAGCCCCATAACCCAGAATTAGTTGTCTGTGAGCAGGGATGAGTACTCCACAGTGCATCTCTTCAGGTAATAAATATACAGACAATCAGACAAGTTAACTCATGTCTAGATCAACTGTGGCAGATTAGAAGACAGTATAGAAAGACTATGTAAACTGATATAATACACAAATTACTTTATACATGTGAAGACCTCAACTTATAATGAAGTAGATATGTAAATATACGCATACATGTGTACATGTATATGCATATACAGCACCAAAAGGCACAATTTTATTAAGAATTAGACAGCAGAAATACTTCCATACTTCTAAAAAGTTCTTTAAGCCTTAACTTACCTCACAAACTAGCATCACAAACCAGAAGTTTATGTTTCACTTGTGTGATGATGATGACGTTCATCCATCCCTAAAGCTCTAAGTACTCAGCCTAAAAACAAAGTTAACTAGACAAATCAGGTACTTACTTATCAAAGCTATCACTATATTTTATGAAGCTCTCCAATTTTTCCTTGGCATATTCTACCACATCTGAATGAAGCTCTATTCCATGGTTTATCCCAAAAGGTCCTGTAAATAAAAACAGTAGGTTGGTTTTTGTGTTTTCTTTCTCTTTAAGCACAACTGCACAGAAAAGCGTTACAGCTTTTATCTGTGCAAGCACCACCAAATACAGCACAGATGCCCCCCAATCCAACCAACCAACCTTATTTTTTGAATTATTAGTGCTTAAAAGAAGAAAAGATCCATGGAAGAACTGGGACAAAGCTGCAGCAAGAATTTTCTAGAACAAATTTTCCTCATAAACATGTAGAAAAAACCCCATCTGACTACACTTGAATCAGTTTGGGCAAAGTTTTTTTCACCACAGTATTTCGTTGGAACACAACAACTCCAAGTTATAATTCAGTCTGGATTCTGGTATTTCAATTTTGAAGTTTTTCTTCCAAAAAAAAAATCTTTGGCTTTCCAGAGATTGAGTATGATACACCTTAGCCACATCTGTTCTTCTATTTTGCAGGTTATAAAATGAGAGGCCTGCTTCTGAATTTATTTAAATAATTTTAAATTAAATTTAAACTTATGTTAATTATTGTATTTAAATAACTAATTTTTCTCCAGAACATTGACACTGAGCACATTATGTTCACTAAGCACAATTGCAACACCGCTTTCTTGCAATCAAATCCAAGCACATTTCCAAGTCAATTTGTGTGCCAAATGTTAATGCTATTTTTTGGGAACAAGAAGAAATCATGAGACAGTATTATGAGGATTATCCACGTCAGAAAAGACTCTGAATCAGATAGTCATATTTGCTGTGGGGATTCTATATTTAACATGTACTCATAGCCCAGGGACTTTAGTCATTGGAGCACTGAATTGGAAAAAGGGAGAGGGAAGGGGAAGAAAGGAAAGTAAACATCAATAAGACTAGACAAAACTTGTATTTGTATCTTCTACTAAGTCTTTCCTAAATATTTAGCTCAAAAATGTTACTCCAATGAAACATTATTTGATCTGTCTTTTCTAGGCCACTGATTAACAAAACAGATCTAGAATTAGAGAAAAAGGTAACTGCAAGCAAACAAACCAGTATATACCACTATAGCTGATTAACAACTGCAATTCCTAACATAGTTTAGAACACTTTCTGTTCGGTGAAATGGAAACAATGGTTACCATGGGCAGTGCTCACAAGACCTCTCTGATGGCAGCTAAGAGATAGGTGGGTCATCCAAGGGATGTTCTTTATAACTTGTGAAAACATCTACCTCCTGTTGAGTTACACCTACCATAAATTCAGTTCATTATCTATCACATTAAAAAAAAGCATTAGGATAGACAATCCCTTACTTGCTGTTTTATTATTTAATGTTCCCTTCAACAGCAATATGCTGGAATGTTTCTACAGCATGCAGCAGCAACCAAGGTATGTTTAATTAAAATTTAATCACCATTCCTTTAACCCCATAATTAAAAACGCACTGATGTCACTTGTCCCAAAATTCACATATACATTCCTTTCAATACTCTATTTTTAAAATAATCAATTACTAAAATAATAAGCTGTAGATGTCAATTCAGCTTGAAATCAGACTTACAAATGCAGGATATCACTACCTCATGATAAATTACAAATAACTGTGAAGTATCTAACAGAAACATGAGAAATATGTTCTCTGCTTTCCTGGTGAAAGACACAGCTCTGTATCTAAGCAAGGAGTCAGACATGACACAACTCATCTGCTACTTTCCAAAGTCAGCTGCCTTCTTGCAGCATAATGCATTAGTCATTTCACCATGTAATCTGAACCACATTTATATTTCAATGGTATAGTACCCAAGGGCTGGTGTGGCCATGGGGTTTTGGTTGAGGTTTTTCTGTTTGGTTGATTTCTGTTTGGTTCTTTTAGTACGTTGCTGTAGTTGCAACCATTTACCAGTTTCAGCTTATTTTATAATTATCGTCATCGTTTTGCTACTGTCAACATGGCAGAAATACTACCTCACTCCTCTGTCAAATTAAAATATATCCAGCTGTCAAAAAACATGCAGTTCTCTGTTACTAATTGAGTGCACAGTGAAAACAGATTTTTTTAAACTGAGCTTTTAAAAATTTATATTTTTTTAATCAGAAAGTTGCAGAAGATAAAAGGCATACATCACATTTATACCTTCCATGCCTCAGCCTAGGACTCAAAACCACATTTTGACACTAAGCAGATTCTGGAGACTGTGCACAGCAGTACAGAAACCTGGCAAGTCTGCTTCTGTAAGCAGATGAGCAGTCACTGCTCCAGGCTCCTCAGCATGGCTACACAAGTGTCAGCACCTGAGCTGGCTCTGTGGAAAATCTGCAGTATAACCATGCTCCTCCAGGGTCTATCAGCCAGCCTCACTATCTATAGAAGACAAGTCTTTTCCACTTTAATTTCCTCAACTCTGCACATAGTATTCTGAAGGGTAGAAGTTCTTTTTGGTAAGGAATATTCAAGCCCAGGAGCATTCAGAAGCCAACCTAAAGCCACTCAGAACAGGTCAGTTAAACACAGAGATACAAGAGTGGTCCGCAGAAGCCATTAATGTCTTTTGCAAACACAGTAGTAGTTAAGAAAGATTAATGTAATAAACTTTCTGCTAGGCTAACAAATTTGTATTGTTACTAACTACCTTGAGCAAACATTTTAAAAGAAAAAAATGCAGTAAAATTCAGTTTTAATACTGAAAAGAGAATGTCGGACATACAATATTATGACCTAATTAAAATTATCTACTCTCAAACAGACACACTCTTGAGAAGAGCAAAGTAATACCAACACACTTGCTATCTTTTTACAATTATCTTTACCTGCAAATTAATATAATCCTTGCTTCCAAAAGGCCAGTGAAATCTATTCAGTTTATTGGTAGTAACGTGAACAAAAAACACTGTGCCAAAAAGGTCAACAAATGACATTTGTTATGGACTGTTAGGGATAATTTCTACTTTCTAGTAAGAATGGATGACAAAGTAATTCAACTAACTGAAAATTAACACACCAACTTTTCAGTTCTCAGTGGTATATAAAAATACATAACATGCAAACACTCTGTATTACCTGTCAGCAAAGTCCCTGCATCAAAGAAATATGGTATCTCCATATAATAGTCAATTAAATGATATCATCATATCTATGAGAAATACATCCTATAATAAATTAATTAATGTAAAGAAATCCACTTGTAAAATTATTTGCTGGTATACATGTTCTCTATTCTAAATATTGGGGAGGGAGGCAAGAATTAAAGCCTTTTTTCTCTCTTAGGTAGGTTTAAAAATACAGAGCAATAGTTTATACCATTTTTCCATACAGGAAATACATCTGACAATAGAAGAAATAACTCTGTTAAGCTGATAAAATGGTTTTACAAACCTGCAGGTCATTATCCTCAATCTTCTCATTAACAGAATCAATAAATCAATGTCTTTAAAAATAATGACTGACCTCCTAAACAAGACTAAAAAATAAATTACAAGTTTCTTCAAGAGTTAATAGCCTTGGATTTTTCTGTCCGAAACTGAAGATCTAAACAGTGACCTAGCATAAGGCATAAACATGGTATAAATGCAGTCTAAGATTTTAGTCCTCTTCTGTGCCTTTTCCTTCCAGGCAACAAAAAGACTTTCTATAGTCTAAAATTCTCATTGAAAAGGAAAGCAAGAATAATTAGTTGCCTCTTCAAGAACATGCTACTGAACAAGTGCCAATGACTAGATTATAGATAACGTACAGTATTTTGACAACACAATGCAATCTGTAATACTGCCATATTTAAAGATCTTAACTTAGAACAAGTTTTACAAGGCTTGTATAATCTTCTGAAACTATGCAGAAGCACTGATTAAAATAAAGAAGTGTTCAAGTTACCTAATATTAATCCCACCATTGTACTCAAGTATCCGGTTCCACTACCCAGATTTAAAAAAGATAATCCAGGCTGCAGCTTCAGTGCTTCCATGACTTCAGAATAAATGCAAGGTGCTGACAAGTGAATATTTCCATGCTTCCAGGCCAAGTCTTTGTAAGCATTGTCCCTGTATCCTTCCAGATAATAATCACCGCGATCGATTGCTCTGAAGGCTTGCTCCACACTCTCAGTGCGAATATACTGAGCTTCTTTCAAGTTATCAATTAAGTCATCGTTGTCTTCACCAGCACTCACAGCTCCTCCCATGCTGAATTTCTATGACAATTCAATTAGTTCTCAAAATGCATTAGGAAGAGGGGTTTCCCAGAAGTGTAACTATGCAGTGGATTCTCAGTTCTTCTTTCAGAAGCTCATCACAAACAAGTCCTGGAAAATAGACGTATTGAAATAACATAAGCATCAATTAAGAAACAAATCAACAACCATAAGGGGGGGAATGTGTAATTCAGTTTTGCACCATTTTACAAAGAGGAACTAAGAATCAAGACAACCAGTATTTAAGCAAAATTCTACTCTTCAGATTTTAACTCAAGGCCAAAATGAAAAAAAAATGTGTTGCCAGCAAAGGCCTTCTACATTAGCAAGGCACACAGCACAAGAGCTTGCACAGACATTAAAAACACTATGGTGCTAAGAATCACAGAATGATTTAGGTTGGAAAGGGCATCATCTAGATCCATCTCCTCTGCCTCAGGCAAGGACACCTCTCACTAGATGCATATTGTTCAGAGCCCCCCCATCCATTCCTGAGAACTAAGATTCCAACATCAGTTGCAGCAGGCACCAAATAAGTTATATTTGAAGGGAGCAGAGTTAACACAGCCAAATCCAGGAGATATTTCTCAGATACTCACTTTTGAACTGAACTAGTATGGACACAATCACATTGTTTTGTTCCAGACTCAACATAAGAAATTCCCCTGAGTGTCGGAGATCCTCCTAATGGCTGCACATTCACCAGAGGAATACAAATTCCTTAAGTTCCTACAAGATTTCAACTGCTTGCCAGCGATTAGAAAGGTTCATGAATTCTACACAGCACACTGACATCAAAGATAATTCATTCACGATTGTATTTTATCCACAGTTATTACATTAACCACAAAACTTACAATGCAGACCACGAGATGATCAGAAGTAACAAAGTTTAATCCACTCTTCTAGATGAATAGAGAGAAAATCTCACCCCACAGAGATAGGTGTTATTAGTTACAAAGTTAACCCAGTCAAAAGAAAGAGACCATCATTAATTTTGTTCTAGATAACAGTATCTTCCTTTTCTAACTAGGTTAACAAAGTTAACCGTGACAGCAACAAAAAAGCTCCCAAAAAACTCAACCAACCAAAAAAACCCTCCAAAAGAAAGACACACACATACCCCAACTCTTTAATATCTTCGCTGTACACCACCTTCCAAAAATTTTCCTTTTGTCTCTTCAAAACGATATATTCCATCGAGCACTCTTTTTAAAAATGTGAATGTCATCCTTTATCAGAGAAAACCCCCAATGCAACTCAGCAAATTCCTGGTTTATACATGTCCACTTGTGTGAATTTGAGAGTCAGGAATTTGCAAACACATTCTACATGCCCATGGTCAACCTAGTTATCAGGAAGTTACTTCCAAGCTTATATTACAGTGAATCACCGCAACAATAATTTTATGATGAAATACTTCACATGAAGAACCTTAGATATTTTCTATTCAATATGTAGAAAATGGTTCATTTGTATTCTAAGGCTACAGAAGTTACTAGAAACTGCATGGAAATATCCAGAAACTACAATCAGCTTTGAGTTTGGTGGTTCTTTTTATTCCCCTCCCCATTGCAACATTAAACATTTTTGAGTTTGAAACATTTTCCTGAGGGATGAAACCATAAACATCAGTGATTCTTAAAGCACCAAAGCATTCTGTGAACACAAAGCAAAATGCTCATGTGCTGGACTGTAGTCCATAGTGTAAATTAACTTGTCTTAGCACCTAATTCAATCTTTTTAAAGGTTGATAAAGCTACTAAAGATCAGATTGGAGCAAAAAAGTGCACAACTCCTATACAGGGAAAAATCAGGATGAAACTTTGTTGACCTACTATTTTCTTACTGTTTTAAAAGAAGTTTCTATGCTATCCAACACCAACAACTACACAATTCTTACCCCTGCCCTGTCTAGATGGCTACCATAAGTCTCCCAACAAATGAAACCTCATTTGTACTTGCAATTCTGACTGACGGAAGAGTTCTATCAGCCTTATCTAGTATGAATTTACATAAAGCACAAAGTCACTAATACAGATGACTAACCATGTAGTAGGAATGCTAAGATACTCAAGCACACCAACTCAAATTTACCAGATCATATAGTCACAGTGCTCCTTAAAGAGGAGGCATTACTCAGGGCTGCTAGAGCCCTGGGAAATCACAGCTGGAATGACAGCCACCTCGCAGCTCAGCTGGGTGCTCCCGTCTGAAGCAAGCCTTCCCACTTCAGAATGTTTTAAGTTAGCATGTCCATCTATCAACTTGCAGAAAAACCTCTGATGAAAGCAGAAAAATCACATGTCAACATCCTAGTGTTCTATAGCCCACTAAGCAGGTGCATCTGTATGTTTATCACATAGGAACATCCCTTTCAATTTGTGAAAAAACTAAGAGCCAACTTAGACTGGAAACATGGAACTTGAGGCCTTCTTATTTGAAAGTAGAAAAAAATTTGTTCAACTATTCCAGCCCTGCTCACCTGCTAGTTAAATGATCAACAGTGACTAAATAGATTTTGTCATTCCTCTCATCCTGAAAAGTTTACTAGATACAATTAGAAATAATTCTAACTAAAAAGTAACTGTAAGAACACGAGTTTTTTTAAGACTAATGCTGCTGCTTTGTTTCAGAAACAAATACCAGTCACAGGCCCACCAGCAGAGTGCATTGCCCATCTGACACCAGCAGATGGAGAACTTCACCAACCATTGCACTCAGGCAAATACACGAACGTCACAGACTGGAAAAGGCCTCTTCCAATCTGAAGCTTTAGTGTTTCTATCAAAAAATGTCTTTGCTAGCGCGATATAAATTTTCTTTCCTATAAATAACGTTTGCTGATCTCAGTACAGTCCGATACTAAAGCAGAATTCATTTCTTTTGGTATCTTGAAGGTTTCTATTCCTGGTACTGACAGCTAGTTTCTGTACTATCACAGAAATGACAGCTACCACCCTCATTTTTTAATTTTTTTTAAACACAGAATCTCGAAGGCAAGCACAAAAAAGGTCTGATACACAGCATGACATTGTGGGAAGCATGAACGAAAACAAAAAGGGAGCCTCCTTTCAAGCAGGACAGAGTGAATAGTTGGAGTGGCTGAAGGTTGTGTCTCACTCTGGATTTGCTGGCGCTGCCTGCAAAAGGGGAAAATTAGATAGCCAGCAACATTGTTTGCTTTTGAGAATCTTGTCTTTGGTTTGCTTTCAACAGTGGTGCTCTACTCTGGACCCTATAGCTAAAGGGATGCAAAAATGGTACTCAAATGAAATGTATTTTTTACTAAAAGGCAAAAATATCCCAGCGAGTTAAAATACTATTTTCTATGAATCGTCACCTTTCTTCTGCTGAGAAGTATTTTCTGGTATTTTACTTCCCTACAATGCCTTTATGTTTGTAAGCTTTTACCTTATTAAAGTAAAATTTCTGGCTTTTATCAGAGGCAACAGATGTATGAAGACAAATATGTTTTAGTATTTGGAACACACAAAGGAGACCACCTCTCAAGCTGTTTTAGCCAAGAGCTGGAAAAAAGAATAAGTTAGTCAAAGTCTTCATGGAGCAGCTGACCTAAGGCCAAGATAAGAGACAGCAAAACACACTATGATAAAAATTTCTATGTATTTGCAAAGCCAACTGGAAGCCAACTGGAAGAATGTTCTGACTATAGAAGACAAATGTTATTTAGAGTTACAATTTCAATACAGTATTGAATAAACAGTTCATTCACTAAATAAAACCCCTGCAATTTTAAAAACCCTCGATTATCATTCTATACTATTAATGAATTTATTTTACAAATTGGGATATATTTTCTTATATTCACAAAAAAAAGAGAAGTCACTACACCTCCCATTTCTATAAAACTCCACACAACTGTCTAACACCACCTCTGACCTGTTTCTGACCTAAGTCACAGCCAGTTTTAATGAAATATCTCATCATACATAACTTACAACTCTAATATCATCACAGATGTTATTTGGCCATGTGAAGCCAAGAAGCGCCTACATAATTGTGCATTTTAATTCTTCACCATTTGATAAGATAATGCAAAACTCATATCTGAGAAAAGTTAGTAACCAGATGTAAGGTTTGCCAAAATTATTTTACCACCTCTTAAAGGGAAACAAGTTTGGGATGACTGAGTTTTTACAAATACATTTGCACTTTAAGGTAATCCTTTATGTCAGTAAGGACTTGCATATTCTCTTTAAAAAAGGAAAGGGAGGAGGGGGAAATGACAACAATAAACCACTGAAGTACACATGAATAGAAACATGCGAGTCAGCTGTTAAGTTTCCATAAAAAGAAATATTCAGTGACTGGTGCTAGGAGGAAATTAATCACAGAAGGGCCTCAAACACTTCAGTCCATTTAACAGGTTTCCATTTACTGATGGTAGAAGCCAGCAACACACCACTGATCAGCAGAGGTGTAATGTTTCCTGGGCCCACAACCAAGTGTTATACCTACTTCTGTGCAGACCATATTCATGTTGCTGCAGTAGCCATGATAAACTCAAGATCATGTTTTCCCTGTCTTCATCCCATCCGACAACTCCTACAACAAAAGAACTCAAGTTTTAGCTTTGCTTCCCCTTCCCTCAGTATTTTATGTGGGAATTGCAAATACAGGGCTAAACTGCAGAGCTGAGTTGAAGATTGCAGCAGGACCTCTCGAATAAAGCACATTTGATTACTACCTGAAAGGAAAAATAGCAATTGTAACATTAGCTTTACCAAATAAAGGCTGGAGAACACCAAAACAAACGGTGCTGAAGGTAACTGTAGTAGGCAACTACCAAAATTAGAATAAATTGTAGGCCATGGATACTTCAGAATGAAGTCTTTCCAAACATTTTGTAAGCATCTATACATACACCTTGCTGCTAAACTAGTGCTAAAGGCAATAAAAAGTCTGTTAGGAAAATCAGCTGATGCTTGAACTGCCTTCTCTGCCACATCTATGTCTCACTCCAAATACTTTAGAAAGAAGGAAAACTTGTTTGCAAGAAATAGTAACATAGCCCATGGTGCACCGAGAGAAAATCTACTGAAAACACTACATGTTTTTTAAGTCTGCGCTCTAGACTCAGAAACACTGAGCTACTGTTCAGTGGATCATTTCAAGAAGCTTTTCAAGTTAAACAGAAACAAGAACAAAACAAGTGCAGTCAGATTTGCAGTGTAATGTACTCCACAGAGCATACTTCAAGCTCCTGTGTAATACAGCAATGGAACAAGGAACAGACCACAGAATTAACATTAAGCCAAATGAATGTAAACAGCTACAACTACTGACTTAACCTGAATTGCATTGACCTACTTGGGCAAAAATGTTTGTCAAGTCTGATGTAATCTTAAACTCTGATCCTCCTGTTTAGGCCTCTAACAGCTGTTTATACAAGATTCTAGGTGTATGCTTGCTCTCCCTCTTCCTGCACCTTCAGCCACCTGACCACACCAGGTGCACTGAAGCTGATGGCACTGCACAAATGCATAAGCAGCAACATGCATGTCAGTGAGGATTTAATGATCAAATGACCATAACCTTAGCAGTTACACAAGGGCACGATCCGACAAACTTTGCTGAACTTGGATGTTTTTCCTACCTTTATGCTTTTAAACACAGAAAGTTCACAGGAACTTAAAGTAGAAAACAGTAAAACACAAAATTCTGTTGATTGTCCACAAAAGAAAAAAGCTCCACAACTTTATTTTTTTTCCCTTATTTAGACCTGGATGCATACCCTCTCTCTGCACTATATTTGAAATTCTATCCACCCTCTTAACATGATGTCAAGGGTTGACTGCTGAAAGGAACATTTTTTACACCAGTTCTATATGCCAGCCCTATTTTCAGGTATGCTGATAGAGGCTTTAAAATTCGTGACCTTTTATTAAAGTGCAAAGAATTTTACTTATTTCCTTAAAGGAACTTTTAATGGGTAGCTTAACACTACATCCTGTCTCAGTTCTCTTTACTGCTTAAGATCTAGGCAACCAAAAAGAGTGTTTGCAAAGCTGAGCTTCCCCGAGCTCAGAAGTGGTTTGTTCTTCAAAGCCTCTTGCCTGTGACATCACATAAATATGACATGAATCCCTTCCTCAAAACAAAGTAGCATGAGTTCACCGTTTCCACACAACATAGTTAACAACAGTCTGCCATACTGGAGTGATGGAGTGAGACCTAGAGTACAGGACAGTTTCTAGAAGTTAAAGATGTAGATCTATAATCAGTAAATACTAAAGCAGCCCAATACCCTCAGAGAACAGGTACTTAGCTCTGGTTATCTATTTTGGGCTGTGCTTACGGTTCTCCAATAGCTGTAACCGTGGTCACCACAAACCCAGCTCCAGTGGCAGCATCCTGGAATGCCCTCTGGGCCATGAACTGACCTTTCTTAATTATATCGTGCAAAAACTCCCTGCCGAGACACAGGAAAGCTGTCTCACTGACCTAGTTTACTGAGTCATTAATCAGTAGTGAAGAATATCTGTTGGCCATCTGCACAAAATTATTCCCCCCATCCGTAAATACATGAGATATTTTTACCCAAAATGCTTGCATATATAAAAATCCAAGTCATTCACGTGACAATGCTTTACATTAGGACCAAGCACAGAAACAGTCTCTTCTCTTAAAAGGATTTTATATTCCATCTCATTTCACAGTTAAGTTTTGACTTATACAGTATCTGTCATAAAGCTTCTGCTAAGATATGCTCTTATTTGTAAAATACAAAGGTCTCCATGGATGAGGTGTTGATTATATGATAGACAGCTCTGGAATATTGCTCACAAAAGTTCCCTAAGATTTTAAGCATCTGACATTCTTATCTGTGCAGAAGACTGCCTGTCAGACACACAGAGTTTGTTCATTACTGATGGACAGTACTAATAACCGGTCACTGCTCAGTCCCCAGAATCATTTCCTTTTCATATTATGAAGCAGATAAACAGAAGTGCTGATAAAATAACCTAAGTGCTCTGAAAATCGTCTTCCAAAGCAGAAAGGTAGAGTTTAGCTAGGATCATCACAAAAACCAAACAATAAGAATGTCTTATGCATCAGTCCACCAATACTGTCTACAGTATTAAAACAAAAAGCTTGTTATCTTTATTATTTCAGAACTTAGCAGTGTTTAACTGCTAAAAAAAAGTCTGAATACCTGAATGACAACAAGAACTGCTGTCTATAGCAGCATATGATGCAGTTCTGGTAATAGTACAGAGACAGATCAGCACAGTATGCTCGATTCACAATACACAGTGATAAATGATATAATGTCAACAAAACAACAGCTGTCTGTTCCTTATCATTAGAGGTCAGCTATATGCAAAACAGTGATTACATCTCAAGAGGTTATGTATGTACCTTTAGGAGAACGAGTACTAGCTCCACTCAGATCTTGTGTAGCCCACAGTACATAAAGTGTAGATCTCAAAACAGTTACTAATTGCTTCTTTATCCACACCAGTAAAAAAAGTTGGGTGGTACTTGGAAGGCTTTTCGTACAATGGTCTCACCTCTGGGGAACTTAAGGATGGCTTAAGTGACCCATCGAAAGTCTCATACTAAGTGATACCAGCTTAATCCCATGTCTAACGTCTAGGTGATCTCCTAGTCTTCCTCTGACAGCTGTGTCCAGGAAGGAACCTGCTCATCCTCTTACAGCACATTTTCTAAAGGTCCAAGAACTGAGCCTACAGCTGTGCTTATGCCTAGGCTACAACTGTTTTAACATTTACCAGTTAACTCTTCAAACTAGTTGAAGACTACAGCTTTGTTACAGACTGGCAAGGAGAAACATGAGACTTCTCCAGCAAGTCTAACAGGCTGACAGAAACAGGAGGGAACAGGTAACAGCAGCTACTTCGCTAGGGAAGCCTAAAATATCAGAACATCACAAGCTATATACGAATTTGTGTTTAAAGAACACAGATGTCTGATATTCATCCAATCTGTCACATACCTGTTTTTCAGAAGAGAAACTGCTGTCTGTGCACATACTTCACAGGAATTAGCGAGCTAGAGTAAACAGGCTGCAAACTCATGGCCACAATACAATTTTGTAGAAGGGTTTAGCAGAGAATACTCGTTTCAACTAGGTTTACATAAGCCTTAACACTCAAACTTTAAGAAATGGAGGAGTAAATACATTTACTTTTGGAATATCTAACCCTGTTTACTCTGAGAAGGTGAAGGGCAGGCTGCCCAGAGAGGTTGTGAAGTCTCCAACTCTGAAGACATTCAAAACCTGCCTGGACAAGTTCCTGTGTGAGCTGTTCTAGGAGAATCTGCCCTGGCAATGGAATTGGCCTAGAAGATCTCCAGAGGTCGCTTCCAATCCCTATCATTCTAGAATTCCTGCAAGTGACACCATCAATTCTGCAATTTTTAACATTCAGATACTTCAGATACCAAATACTAAGGTTTTTAAAACAAAACCTGTTTCTCTCCATTAATAGAAATGCCTAATAGTTTAATTTGTTGTGACCAGAATGTAACAAGTCACAGTAAAATAGGATGCTCATGTACCTCCAAGTATTACCTTCAGAGAGCAGCCAACAGCACACTGGAAAGTAGGGAAGGAAAATCCTTTTTTTTCTTTTTTGTAATGAGCTACAAAGCAGGTTTAACACAAGAACTAAAACATACTTTACTAATCTTGCACCACAAATAGTTTCTGCAGCTGCAGTTCTTAAGCCGATCAAGTCTCAATTCATATAATTTTGAGTAGGTGAAATGTGGCACACAACAAAATATTCACTATTTTCAGCCAATGCAGTTCAAAAGCTTTATTACACACAAACATCAGGTTGTTTAAATAACTCACTTCCAGCAGCAACAGAACAACATACGCCTGTTGCCTTTAGCAAAAGAAAATAGAAATGAGGTCAAGTATAAAAATAGAAGATAAGTTACATTCCTGACACTTGAAACTTCATGTTAGAGTTATGCATTTACTGCACTCTCTACGGAATAAAAAAAAACATGCCCAAGTAAAAATAAATGCTACCAAAACCCACCAAATATCAATCAACTGTATCAAGATCCAAGTACACTAAAAACTCTGTGGTTTCTGATCTTTAGAAATATATCTGAAAGCATCAAAACAGCATGGAAATCACCACATAAACAACTTTTAATATTGGATTATCAAAATGTTTACTTTCACAGCCCAAGAACCTCAACTTTTATTATGCATCCTCTTCTTATGGAAGACAATACAAATTAAGTTGAAAACAAGGTCCTCATCCTGTTTACAGGATTTCTAGAATAGTCCAACATAATACAACAGTCTGTTCTGAGAAGTTAACTTTATTACTTGGGTCTGTAATCCTCAAGAGGGAAGAATGAGCAAGACCCACTCCTGCTTCTCTTCCTCTAAACCCTCACATAAAGTTCTTTCACTTCACAACCTTTCAGAAGCATCACACTGAAATCACTTGATTTTTTTTTCAAATGCAACTTGCTCACTACCACACGTAGGCACTAACAGTTCCTTTTATCTTATCAAAGAATGCAGCAGGTATCTACTTGTACCTGTCTTATTTTTAATCCCCAAACTGTGTACATTTCCAGTGCCTCACAAGGCCCATGACATTATCTGCCTTGTTCTGTACATTTCACAAATCCTGAAACCATGTAACATCGTCCATAAATCCCTATTTCTTAAGCTGCCCAACATCTACTTTATATAAAACAGAGCCTAACTATCCCTTTGTTGTTCTTACCCAAGTGATGTATCATAACATTTAGTTCATACTTGATTTCTATGTTGTAAATCTATTCTAAAAATCAAAGAAGTGTCTATATAATCCCAAGTAATCAAAAAACCCAAACACCTCCTTATCATCACAATAAGAGGTTATGGCATTAGTTCTGTTAGCAAAGTCTATTCCACAAAGTTTATGCAACCATTTTCTCCCTGTTCCTGATACTACTAAAATATCCTACTTTGAGATAAAATTTCCAAGTATTTCTTTTTTAACAGTCTCACTTCACACCTCTGTGGCCAGCCAGTAATTCCACCATAAATTTTCAACTGGGCTTGCAAATTATTAAACAGATTGTTTGCCACAGACATCAGATTTAAGCCTGTTAGAGTGAAGAATATCTCTTTATTGTGTAAGCTATCTGCATATCCTGAAGCCATCTCCCAGGGCTACCATAGGAAAACCATCAGCCCTCCCCACCTCACCTCTCCAGAACACTCTTCAGACTAAGAGGAGTGAGCACTTAACAGGGCCACCATGGAATGGCAGAGGAGAGCACTTAGCGATTGCATAAGCCCCGTTATGGGATTCGGAAAAACCAAAGGTATAGAAAGGGTGGGAAAGAAGAACAAGAGTGGAAAAAGAGGGCTGTGGTGACAAGAGGTTTGCAGGTCAGCATATGTGTCTAGGTGTGCTCCTCCACAAACCGTTGCTGTCTGTCCTGTCTGCCCTTTAGTCCCCCACTTCAGGAACTCTTTTCCTGGCACTATGCTCAGTGTGCCTATGTGACAAGTGGAGTCAGACTAAAGGTCACAGGGATCCAAGGGTCTGCAATGCCAGCAAGGGAGAGGGTGAGCTTTTGTAGGTCAGCAGGCTCACTGACTCACAGGCTGGACTGCCCAGCAAACTGGCAGCACGACCTGTGAAATGGGGACACAGCTGACTTCCCAAGTGAGGCAGTAGAAGGAGCTGGCTGCAGGAAGAAAAAGGTAACCCAAGCAAATTGCTGGAGAATTGGTAGTCGGTATGAGTTTCAGGGTAGAACTGGTGCCTAAACGCAACAATTGGAAGGATATACACTACATACATCAATGTGTTTGGCTCCAGCAGACATTCAACTTCACCATCCAGAAAAGGCAACAGGATAAGGCCATTGACACTATGCTGCGCACTCTGTGTTGATGTGGTGGCCAGCTATGCATTTCTATAAGCACACCCTTCACAGCTGTTTGTGTGCTATTCACAGTACATGCTTAGCATCACTACTGGCTGAACCTGGGGCTATGCACAACTAAACATGAAAAGTAGGAATACTTGAGTATTGTAACCCCTCAGAAGCCTTCTTTAAAAGCCAAAATGCAAATACATAAGCATATTTTTAACTTTACAGTTTTTTGCACTACTTTTTCCTTTGTCCCCACATCAAGTACCATTGCAAATATGACTCCCAAGTTATCACTCACAGAATAAACAGGAGCAATTGTGATCTGGAGGGAATTTAGTGCACCTAGGAAATCTTCAGAGATGTTATCATGGTATTCATACAAATATTCCACTAAGAAAATAAAGCTGAGGATCTTTTATCATTGCTTATGTATCAGCTGTTCACCTGCACAGCATTAAGTGCGTCCTCCTCCCCATAACCCTACCCCATCAAGTTTGGTTTTTTCAATCATACAAAGCACTTGATTTTCACCTGAAACAAGTGTAGTTTACGGATAAAAAACAAGAGACTGCTACAGTCATGTAACCTGCCACAGTCATATATCATGAACAACTACTGTACCCAGAGCATCCCAGAATGAAGTAAAATCCTACACTGACTTTTACTGACAATCACTCCAGAAAACGTCTCAGAACCTCAGCAAACTCAGCAGTGATGAGTCTTAGTCATAATGAATGCATAATTAACCAAAGTAAGTAAGCAGAGAGTAAGACCTAGGGGATTTATAGTGTTTCAAATGTCAGCTCAGCAGAAGTTATAAAGAAACTCAGCAACCCAATTTTTCTGTGTCCTTTTAGTCTCAAGGACCTTCTGACTGCAATAATGTGATATTTGTTTCTTGAAGGAAGAACAGAGCAAAGCTTAAGAAACTGGACAGCAGGTGACTATACTGAAAACAACTCCACAGTTCAATCTCAAAAGGGTAAAGAGAGTTCTGCAAACTAACAGCAGAGTACCAGGGGAAGAACCAACAAAAACCCCACCTGCCATAATTCGATATGAACAAGAGTAAACAAGAACTTTGCAAGTCTCAGACAGGGATATTCAGATGGAAATGAAATCCTTTAATGGCAAACTGATGTCCTAGTAGAAACAGCCACAGCATTCCTGCTTACTTGAAACTATTACTACCACATAAATATTAATTTCAGTAAACAAAGCAAAATGTTAAGTCTCTCCTTGAGTGAGTTCATCCTTTCAACAGGGCTAACTCACATTTTAGCTATACCTACCGAGCAGAAACAACTGTATTGAAAATATGATTAAGACACTGGCTCCAACACTTCTTAAATTTCATGTATAGAGCAGTACAAGGCACAACAATCCTGAATGGGTTGAGGAACATTACTTGGCTTTCTCTTTCAAATATTTGTCAAGAAACCCACATGGTAATTCCTGAATGTCCAGTGAAAACATCTGCTACAAAAATAACACATTCTCAGAATAGTAACCACTGCTCATGTTCTCCTAACCACATGGTCCTAATTCCTCTTTAAATGTTAAAACAACCATTTATAAGAAACAAGCCTTTCATTCGAAACAGGAACAACACAGGCATATCAATGGCTGGATGCGATTCCCTAGCTGACAATTCCAATTACTTTAGCCCTTCACTTACAGAAGTGATAAAGGTATCTGCTATATATCCAAAGTGATAAAAGCACAGTAGGTATCTGTTTCTGGAGAATTAACTTCTTTGTCCTTTTCCTTAATATGAACAAATAATAAAGACATCATCAAGCTGTTCTCTGTAAAATTTAGTTGCCTTTCATTCCTGAAGGCAACAGGAATGGATAGCAAATTGTTTGTTTTGCTGGAAGGACAGTACCAACACACATTCAGGAGCTCATGTATTGTGTGTCCACTACATCACAGCACACTGCATTTTATTACACCTTAAGAGCTCTGTTTTGACTTTCCCACTGCTCAAGCTACAAAATCTTTTGCAGACACCAACTGTAAGAAAAATTATTTTTTGGTATCTTCCCAATAACACTGAGATGCCTCCTGGTGAAACATTATCAGCATCATACAGTTGTTGCTATTCACATTGAAAGTAGTTTTTGAGATTGTTTAATCTGTCATTAGAGACAGGCACCTATATGATCTTTCATAAGCCAGTTGTTTAAAAACATCGGTAGAAATAATGATTACTGACAGCTTTAATAAGCATTATCTATTTAGAAATTATGCACAGAAAACGTTTTGTAATAGTGACAGCAAGCCCTGAAAAGTGACTCAGACTTGTGCTATATTAGGCACTTATGCTAACTATAGGCTGCTTGGCCCATGGTATGGCAACAATTAGTGTTAAGTAATACAACAGAAAGCTTTGCTGCCCACGTCCTGTCCTTGCTTCCCAGCTCATAAACAAGAGGAGGTTGTGTTGTGTTATTTAAGACTCCTAGACAGAAGACAAACCACACAAAGCTCCTTTGAAAGGATGCAACAGTTTGGACTAGAAAAACAACCAGATAAGGTGTCATCAGCCAAAAGGCTCATAAGAGACAAGGAGAACAAATCTGGAGACATTATAATGTGTAAACAAAACGTGCGGTCTGTCATCACCAAGTTCTAAAGACTCTCAGGACAGAGTTCCTGTGTTGCTGCACAGCTGGTTGGTTGTGCACTGTGTGTAAACAGTCTCCAGTACAGCACTGACATTAGCAACCAGGACAAGCCTTGTCTCTTCTCTAAATGCACAGCAACCTCCGCTTAGATTTATCCTGCCTGACACTTCTTTTTTTTAACTTCAGAGGAATGCAGGGTTTACTTCACCGAAGGCCTATCACATATCTAACAGCTCCATACTGGCAACTCAAACACCCTGTAACACCTTCAACTCAATGTCCTTCAAGTAGAATTCCAGACTTCCCATGTCGCTGTCAAACCACTAGCTCTAAGCCTATAGTTTCTGAATTAGTTTTTAAACACTGAATTTTAAGATTTTGTTGTCAAGTTCTGGATTGTCGATTCCTCAAGAAAGTTTTTAAATACAAATTCACTTTCTATCCTTTTAGAACCTAGAGACACTTGAAATCCAAATTCACCAGTTGTTTTCCAACTGTATGCTGAGCAAATACTACTTTGTGAAAACCTGGAGTGAAATGCAATCCTTGAGAGGATTCCAAGCCTCAATACATTATGTTATCTTAACAACACTCAACAGTATCTTCACCCTCCAGCTCTCTGCTGCTCACAGAATTCAAACGTTCTGCATTTGTAACAAACTAGATCTTCACATCCTGTCTTTGCTAAGCACCAAAAAAACAAACACCAAACAATGCCAGAACCCAACAGTTAACCCTAATTAAATGCATCTTCCAAGCAGTGGGCTCCAAGATGGATGTTTTGTGCCACAAGATAGCTTTCTAAGCAGAGCAGCTTTTTTCCTGCTCCATGGTCACCTCCCCACTCTAGAACTCTCCCCACATGAGAACACAACAGAATCTGTAGCCCAAAAGTTACCATGGTGATTCCTGATGTCACCTCTGTGACATTTTGGGGGTTCAAGTTTTTTTTAACTGCTCTATGATTACTTCTAAACCAGCTTTCTCTTCCACTAAAGGACAGGTTATATGTTTATGCTTCAATTTAAAGCATATAACATTCACCGGGAAAGAAGCTGCATACCAACTCCAGTCAGTGTATAAGGGGTGAACACCACAGAAGCACTCTAGATACACTTTCCGATATTTCTTGCTTTTAGATGTACATTTATTAGGACTAACTACCATTGACAAAGACATCCTTAATTTCAGTTTACTTTTACCTTACTGCTTTCAAGGCTTCCAGAAACTTCTGATAGGAAGTATATTTAACTGAGGTGCACATACATGCATTCATTATGATTTCAAGCTTCTTGGGGTTAGTTATCATTATCAACTTTGCAGTAGCAGCAGAAACGCAAAAACATGAAGCTGTAATAATGTACAAGGAGAAAAAGGACAGAGGACCAGTGCTACTGTTCTAAAGAGTATAGAGCCCATCCTTCAGTCCTGTGAAACACTGTGTTCAGCATTCTATACCACTATATATCCTACCCTTTCTTCAGACCCAGAAGTTCAGTCCAATTTTCTTAAACACAGCAGCAGCAACTTCTTTAAAAGCTTGCATTAGCAGGCCTGAAGGCTCTCATTAACATCCAGTGCACACAAATAAGTCCCAAAGGAATTGGTGCACAGTACCTATTTCCTAATGTTTTAATGTAATTAAACCTATACTATTTAATATAAATTAATTCACTTTACTCACAGAACCGCATGAAAAGAAAAGAAACAGTGTGATTACACTTCTGTAAAGCTGATACAACTAGAAGGATACTCCACTAAAAAACCACACTTGCTGCCTGGACATGATGAAACACATGTATCAACTCCTGAAACCTAGGGGAAGATTTCTAGAGTACCTCTAGGCCAGATTATCTGCCTGCAAAACAAGATGGCAAATATACTCTTCCCACCTTTGCTTTGAGGAATTTACATTCTAAGTAAGTAAAACAAATGAAGCAATATTAAATGTTTGCATTCAAAAAATGCAAAGATAATTAATGATCAGCTAGAGAGCATCAGTTTTGGTTCAGCATGGTAAAACTGCAAATCTCTGTCACCTCACTGCTGGAAATGGGAACTACTAAGTGTAAAGACACTTCTCCAGAAACGGTAACTGTGTTCCAAATTGTTTCTCACCAGGCACTGAAGACTGGGATGAGCATTGCCATACTGCTTATTTTAGACCTTCTGTTAATGTATTTGTTTCAGGGACCTCTTAAAACTTTCAGCACAAACCCTTCTGGAACACTGCATTGAAAAATTACCTTTGAGTTCTCAAAGCATGTTTATTAAAATAAAAAACAACCCTGCATTACTAACCATATGCCACGATCAGAACTATAAAAATGGCAAGACTTCATAAAACCAACTACTGCAAAATTGAAAACGTCTGATCAAATCTCTAAAGCAAGTCACAAACCCAAGTCTAAGACCGGATGAAGAAAACCCAGGTAGAAAGCCAGACAGAACTTTTGTTCCATCAATTCTGGAATGAAGACTGAAGATTACACAAAGAAGGAATCTAACTAACCCTGCACAGACCCAGAACTAATCTTTGACTATGCAGGGCTGTTCAGTGTTACATACTTTTTTCTCTGTTTCTGTGATTTTGTGACATTCTCCTCACTGCAAACCTCTGAACAACATCCAATTGTTTTTTCCTTGCCATTGCTGAGGGACACTGACTGTTGTCAAGAACATCTGGCTAAGCATCCATCTCCAAAGCTCTCATTGTGGCTCTCTGACCTCACTCGCATACTACTTACATTCCTATCATTATGTTTATTCACCCAATGTTATTTAAAATACCAATTGATCTTTTACATATTTTTCCACTTACACATCCAAAATATTTTTCAAACTTTCCAAAAAAAATCAGGCAGGAGCTCTAGAGAAGAGAAGACAATTCCATTTAACAAAGCCTGATTATTCCTTCCAGAGAAAGATAAGAGTCGGGGGGGTGGGGGACACACACCAAACACAGCATACATACTGTTATTCATTCACAATAATAATGCTCTATGGTTAGAAAGGCATTCTCCCAATACGTTTTGTCTTTTACTAAAATTAAACACTGGGGGGTTTGCATCTTGCAAGTGTTCTTGGTAACACAGGGCATGCAGAGAGATTTGTTATCTTCATTAATTCACTGATTATTGATGACTAGCCCTTACATGTGTCTCTTTCCTGTGTGTGTGTGTGTACCTCATTATCAGAGGACACCTTAACTCCCTGCTGAAGTCTGCTGTTCAACTGTGCTTGACCAGAGTAAAAACACCCACTGGAAATAGAGTAACAATGCGAGCACTAAACAGTGCAAGGACACAAGTGTGACACACAATGTAAGCAGGGCATGGATGGGTTGTTGCAAATCCAGAGGAAGGCCATGTGGATGGATGATCAGAGGGCTGGCTGGAGCATCCCCCCTATGAAGACTGGGTAAGCGAATTGTGACTTTCAGCCTGGAGAACAGAAGAATCCAAGGGGGATCTTACAGCAGCCTTCCAGTACCTGAAGGGGCCTAAAAGGAAAGCTAGAGAGAGGCTTTGTGCAAGGAACTCTACTGATAGGACAAGATGGAATGGTTGCAAACCAAAAGACAACAGATTTAGATCAGATTTTAGGAAGAAATTCCCAACTATGAGGGTACTGAGGGACTGGACAGGTTGCCAAGGGAGGTTGTGGATGCCCCTTCCCTCTGTGTGTTGAAGGCCAAGTTGGATGAGGCTCTGTTCTAGTGGAAGGCATCCTTGGCTCATGGCTGATGGTTTGGAACTAGACTATCTACAACATCTCTTCCAATCTTAATCATTCTACGATTGTGTAACACAAACCTTCTCCACACATTGCAGCACCTCAGTACTTTCGTATCTCCTCTCGTGCATCTTTAGAGATGTTTTGCTCACAGCAAGAAAAAAGAACGTGCCCTCACTCTTCCACCACCCTTTTGCTGTCACGCAGGCAGAGCCGTACACAGCAGGCCCGGGCTGCTGCCTGCGTATCAAATAAATGCCAAGATTCCTTCCTCCCCCTTCCATTCCCCTCTCTGCAACTTCGCTGCGAGGGAGGAGGACGACGACGGAACGGAGACAAGACCTGCCCGTGGAGGAAGGGAAAGGTTTGTGGGCGAGGAGGAACCGCAGCTCGGCGATCCCCCAGCCCCTCACAACAAAGACCGGGGTGAGGGAAGGTGGCGGCCCCGCAGCGAGTTCCTGCTCCTCCCCTCACGCTGCTCCGAGACAAGCGTAGACTGCGATGTAAACAGAGATAAAAAGGGGGTTCCAGGGGACGACGGCTGACACCAGGGCAAAACCCGAGCTACCGAGTGCTTTACGCGTTCCTCATGTAAACAAAGTGTTTTCCACTCGCCGCTGCCAAACCACCTCCCCCTCCGCAGCAGGAAACA
>VZRI01001208.1:62167-229490 GCA_013397515.1 Upupa epops | reverse complement strand
CCGGAGCGAGCGGAAAGCAGCGTGTCCCCTCCGTTACCGGGAGGGAAGGGGAGGGGGTAAACGACCGCGGGGCGGGGGCGGGGCCGGGCAGCCGGGAGGATGTAAACAGAACGTCGCGTGACCCCGCCCCACGGGCGGGCGAACCCCCGCCTCGCCTAGAGGGTTGGAGGAGAGGAGGCTGGCCGTGATTGGCTGCGCTGCTCAAGCCCGAAAGCCAATGGAAGGGCGGTATTCGCGGTGTGTCGTCACCAGTCGCCTGGGGACCTGAGGATCATTGTCCTACCCGCTTCGTGGGGCCGGGTCAAGCCGTGACCCCCGTGTGTCGTTCCGCCCCACCGTCCGTTCCCCTCGAGCCCCGGTGGCCCTCGCCAGCCGGTTCCCGCACTGGGAAGACGTGGGGCCGGGGCCTACGGCAGCGTTGGAGGACAGGGAAGTCTGCACAGCTTTTCGGAGTCGGGTTGTAAACAAGCTACGTGGTTCCAACTGAAGTCGCTCAGCCCTCACCAGGCCTCCAGACTTTGTGGAGTTCTAAGTCGGGGTGGGGTGGCCGACGACTCTTCAGATCCCTGAGAAATGAAGTAAACAACAGTGTCGCTGGCAAGAAGGCAGGAGTGAGCGTTGCTCTGTAGGGGGACAGAATTGTTTAGTAGATGCACCACGCCAGGTCTGCACAGCCCTGTATCTCAGTGTAATCTGCAGTTCTGATGAGCAGCGCAGCATGAAGCTGGCTTTATAGCACCTCCGTGGATCTCCAAAACCACCTATGCAGCCAAGCAGTGATGTAGTTTCTCTTTCAGATGTGGCCTGGCTCTAGGAGTAGTTTAGTAACATTTGTGTGATGTTGCTTTGACAAGTGAGACTTGAAAGATTTTATCTCTAGGTTTTTGGCCTTGTTAATCTGTGATTTGGGTAAGGAAACCCAGCAGGTAAAAGCAGTTGTATGCTGATCAAGTTTCAGATCAGAATAACATTTTCCAAGAGCTCCAGAGCTGGTTAATTGGAAAAGGCATTTTTAAAAGGAGTAAATAAAAATTCGCTCCAGGTCTGTATGCCAGGTTACTTCATAGAGCATCCCTACTGGTCTCCAAGACTTAATTGCCACTGGCCACTTGAATTTACTTTTAGAACTGGACATTTTCCCACTCACTTCAGAAGGGCAGTACCCTAGCAAGGTACTGTACCCTTGCTAGGGTGATTTTTAGGAATATTTTCATTGTTGTATATTATGACATCCACTCTTCTCAGACTTTAATTGCATTAAGCAATTAAATGGTGTTACACATGCTGTGGATTATAATCATGCTACTCTCAATTCCAAATGTGTTGGGGTTTGAGTCACATGCTTTCTTTTGGGATGCCTGTAATCTGTCAGTGCATCCTGCCTATTTGGCCTCCACAATACTTATCTGCCTTATCAGATGAAATGTGGTACCAAAGCAGCAGAAATGTCATGTTTTGTTGCCCAGGGTGAGCAGGAATGGCACTGATAATTGACAAAAGTGACATGCCCGCATACATGTGGTTATGAGAGTGCAGGAGGCTTTTTTTTCCTTGCCATGCAATCCTCTGCTCGGACAGTGTTAGCACTCAGACCCCTGGAGCAGTCACACTGGGAATGGCACAGAGCCAGAAGTATTATTTTAGCTGTCAGAACATAAGCAATGCTGAGTTCACGTTTTAAAACAATGAACACATGCTATTAAAAAAAAAAAAGGATGAAAATTAAACAAAAAATAAAATCAAATGGAATCTGTAGCCACAGACATTGTCCTCAAGGACGTGTCTGCTGATCAGCTGCCTGGCTTTCTTTAGATTACTTTACCAATTTACGTATGTGCTGCCTTCTCTTTCAAAAGGTTATAGATTCCTGTTTTCATTGCTTTTTGTTTCCACGACCCATGATGGGAAATGCCTTCCTTCAAGTGTTTTTGCTTTCAACCATTTGTATCTTGTCTCAGAGGTTTATTAGGATACAAAATGAATGTGTCAGCAGAAAGTGTCAGATATTATCACCTCTATCCAATTCATTGGTTGTAAACTTCAAGCACGAGACGTTCTCCATGGAAATGTGTTGATTTTTCTCTGTATGTAGCTGACAGTGAGTCAACATCAGACACTTTATGTCATCTGTTTTTTTTAACAGTAAGGGTGTTTTGCTAAATTTATAATGCCATTTTTTTTAGAAAATTATATGCCACCATGAATAATAGTTTGGAACCAGTCTGTGAACTTTTCATGTTGAAAGGAAGTTTTCTGTCTTAAATAATAAGCAAAAATTTTACCCTGAAATTAATAAATGCTGGGATTGTGCCTGTAATCTTGCCTGATTGTGTTAATCAAATATAGACCAATTTCTATGAATCAACACTTAACTGTTATCTGTTTCTTACATGCTGCTTTTATCTTGCAGCAGGAAAGATGAGCTGCTCAGGGGCATGGTTTGGTAGTACAGTACTATGGACAGTCCAGGGATCATAAGGCAACAAGCCAGATCTAAGGTGAATCCAGGAAATCCAAACAGCACTGCAGGGATGAGGTGGCAGGTACACCTACAGCACAGAGCAACCCGAGGACAAATGGACTTCCGGGGCCGTGGCAGGGGTGTGAGTGTTGGTCCAAAGCAGGGCTAATCAGTGACATCACAGCCTATGGGTACACTCAGCCCTGGTATTGAGCTTTAGAACTGACGAAGCTGAAATGTAGTTCTCCCACGACGTAATTTGGCAGGCTGAACTTTACAATGAATACATGAGTGCAAGGTTTAATGTGAACAGATTAAGGTTGTACTGATTATCCATGCTTAAGGCACACCAAGTTAAGAAGCTTCTGATTGTCTCACATGACCTTAGGTTGGCATCAGGTCTCTTTTAGCAATTATTTGGCTAACTGTTGTGAAAAGAAAGAGGATTATTCTCTTTCTCAATTTGTTTTATTTGGCCTAATGCATATATAGTAATGTTCAAGACAGCACTTCTATTAAGCCTTGAACAAATGCTGAAGGCCAACAATTTCCTCTTAGTGCATTTTGTGGAACTTGTTGCTAAAGCCAGCTAGGGCCTGAGCAATTTGTACTCCAGAAGATTTGAGTAAGTGTCTAAGTCTCCACCTTCTAAATCACATGAAAGATTGGTTCATCTTGAGTCTTGGTGGTTGTCAACTGTCTACTAATGCAAAGACATAAAAAAGCTAAGTGATCAAATATTTGGCAACTGTAACTCGTCTTAAGGATTCTAGGCCTTTAACTGTTTTGCTCAACCTGTAGTTCTTCATAAATTACATGAAAAAAAAACATTAAATAAAACCCAAGTATAACAGAGAATAAAAGATCTTAAGTTTGTTTTTTTCATAGTATGAAAATGAGTCTGAGTCTCAAGTAAAGGAATCTGAAATCAGTGGGGCTACATGCAAATGTGATGTTGTACCTACACAGCATTTTCCTCAAAGGAGAGTACAGTGTAGTTCTTCATATATTTAACTATAGTATTCTGCCTGCCATAAGTTGCCAGAACCTTTAGAGGAAAATTTAGGACTATAAAGGAAAAACTGAGTGATTTCTTGAACTTCATGTGTCAAGGGGAAAGCGTAGAAACTTTTTCTGGAATACTTAGCTAGAAACAGACTTTATAAAGCCACAATGAAAGATGCATCATAGATATATTAAGAGTTAATAATTTTACAAATGGCACACTTCCTTGGGGTTTTTAGCCCAGATCCTTAAAAATTGCTGTGAAGTTTCTTGGTTAGAACTTTTGGGCCCTTTAGACCTTGACTGTCAGGGTAGCTTCAGTTCTTTCTGTGGAGTGAGCGTGCTGCCCTTGCAAGTTTATCTAGCCAAGTGACCCTGAGGCACTTGTATCTGTCAAAAAGAGCTTGTATCTGTCATAAAGTAATTTTCATATTTAGCAATAAATTCTCTAAAACACCTTATTTATGTCAGTACTGTGTTGAGTAAAGTCCATTTAAGAGCTGCAGAGAGATTTTTGTTTGGTCAGCATCTTTACTGTTCTCATCCCATCTGGGACATTAACACCCAAGAGCTTGATTTCTTTAGATTATTTTTAGATGATTTTTCTTTGCAGGGTAATTACTAGAGCACAAATGTAATGCTAACAAAACCCAAGAGCTCCCTGAACCACTACAAAATAGCTGGGAAGAACTAAACTAAGCTGGTGATACAAATTTGACAGGAATTCTTCCTCCATCAAACAGAAGTCAGGACGTGGATATGCCAGTCATTTCATTTAAGTAAACACCTTTATCCACAGACAAAATAAAGGACTGTGGCATTCATTACTTCTGCCCACCTCTTGTTATATTTAATACCAAAGATTGTAATGGATGTGGAAAGATAATTTTTAATACAATTAAATAACAGTGAAGTAATGATACTTCTCATTCCCATAGCTTTTCAAGGTAAAGATAATTATTTTCTCAGATCTCTGTAGAATAGGCATGTATCATTATCCTTATTTTCTAGAGAGTACAATGAAGCACAGCAAGGTTAAACAAATTCTTCTGAATTAGAAAAAAAAAAAAAGAGAAACCAAGAATAGTTCTCTAATTTCATGTCATCTTGTTCTGTTCTGTTTTCACAAGAACAGCCTTTATTAAGCTGTCATCTAGAGCACCTTTTAACAGGTTATACCCATGAAGAATTTAAATGAGAAGCTTCTAAACTTCATTTAGGAGATGAACTATCAAGACAGGGTATATAAAAAAGGCATTGCACTGAAGATGAGGTTTATCAAGTAGATACAATTCAAAGTCCCTCTCTTGTTGCTTTGTTGGATGCAAATTTCTCATGAACTTTATTTTCATGACTGGATGGCTCACCAAAACCAGCCCAAAAATGTAGGAAGAATAGCCAGTTTGTATTACTACTGGGTTCATCTAAACAGAACACGTTTCCAGTTACTGTGGGAAGGATTAAGGGGAGTTGGACAAAACAGACACATGCACCACTTTTTTCACCCATTGATAAATCTTACCAGATTTTGAAGACTTTAAGGGACAATCACTAGCAGCAGCAGAATGTCCTATGATGATAGATTCCCAAGCAGCTTAGCGGTATTTTCTGTGGAAAAAAAGAATCCACTTTAATATTAATCTGTATAGGCAGTATAACAAATGAGGTGCATGAAGTGAGTCAAAATTACAGTCCTCACATTTCTATTTAGATTTGGCTTTAGGGCATGACACTTGGATCAGTTTAAAAGCTGTTTTCATGATTTGTTGCAGATTTGTTCTAGAGCAAAATTTAGCTACTTTCACCAGGCATCACTGCAAGTTGTCAGGAAAGTGTCAGAATTCTTCTCAGTAAATCTGTTTCTACAAATTTTTCCCAGGTACAAAAAACATTTTTGCAAAGAAAATGAGTCTTCTGACTAAAGGGAAAAAAAAATAGCTCATGATTTAGAAAGACAACCCTCAGAAACCTTCTCACCAGAGACTATTTAATTTTACCTCCGTAAGTTGTTAAGAACATCCATTGTGTCTTTCTTTCTTGTGTCTTACTGGTCTAATAATTGGCAAGAAAACCACACTTTAAAATCTCCAAGATATTTTTGTGGGAGATGGGAATGAGAAGCTTGCTCCACTTTACAAAAGAGCATTTTGTCTGTTATTAAATGTTTCTAACATTTTCACTGTCGATTTTGCATCTTACAGATTAGTGAGTCTGCACTTAAATATATCAGTACCGTCTCATACCATGAGAATAGTTTCAGTTGCTTCCAGTCCTTAACACCACTAATGCAACACACAGATACTGGGTGGATACCAGCCTACCATGGTGTGACAGACCAGAGCTGGGCAAAGCCTCACACACTTGATCCACTAAGGAATATCCTGAAAAATACTACAGTAATTCTAGTCGAGCTCAAAAATATAATCTTACTGCATCTCTAACAGTGGCT
This sequence comes from Upupa epops, assembly GCA_013397515.1. Taxonomy (NCBI): domain Eukaryota; kingdom Metazoa; phylum Chordata; class Aves; order Bucerotiformes; family Upupidae; genus Upupa; species Upupa epops. Next base: position 223,575 of record VZRI01001208.1, on the reverse strand, counting down.
TGGTTTGTTTTCCAAGAGGCTGTGTTATGGTACAGGTTGAGGACCGTAAACCTGGAGTGCTTTGCCAAGAAAGACTGGATATGTTACAGTTTAGTTACTGGGCTTCATTGCCTTACTTGCCAGAGGTCTTAACCCTCAGCAGTTGGAATGCCTGGTACTGCAAGGAGACAAATGCCCAGTATTTCCTCAGTAAACATGTGGACAATACTTCAAAGGTCTTCAAGACTCAGCGTGAGGTTCAAAGCAAATACTGCATTCCAAATACATAAATATACTGTGCTGCGTTTGCAACCCTGTTGCAACACTCTTGGGTGGATTTTCATCTTGGGAAAGAGTTTTTGGAAGAGAAAGTTTGGCACAGAAGAATTAAAGAATTACAAGCTAGGCCACTGCTCGGAAAGCAGTTTGGTCACAAAAACATGACACTTTTTATTGGGATTTGTCAAGTTATGTTTCACACAACAGACCTGAGTCTATATACTGTTGCTGGGCTGACTGCTATCAGAACCTAGATGTTTCTCCCCCCAAGTTACAAGGTAATTATGCATTTTGAATGAGAGCAGAACAACAATTGTAGGGCTAGTCAAGCTTCCAAGTTCATAGCTCCATAGACTTCATGAAGGTCAATCAGGATCTATTTCTGTAAGGCCCATTAGAATGTGTCAGAAAGCAGCACTATGTAGACATTTCTGTTCATTAAAAAAAAGATTGGCTTTGCAAGCAGAATGCTATTAGTTTCCCTTTTCAGACGTTAGATTCTCAGTTGAGAAATGTCAAAAGGCAAAACCCTAAGGGATCCATTCTGGTGTTATTTCTTTTATATTTAAAGACCATGTTCAGGAGAGGCAATACACTTGTTAAAAGGGTAGGTGTTTTAATGTGAAGTGAAAATGCTATAAAAGACTTGAAATCAAATTCATCACTTCACACATTAGGCTATCTAGAGATGAGATTTTGGTGCAGCATTTGAGGATAAATGGGATGTCTGTTTGATCAACTCAGGTTTGGGAGGTTAGCTGAATATTAAATATGTAAATATACTCGCCTCTAACAGGTATGTAATTGTCAAGAATGATCAAAGCTTCTCCCCATGTCTCTAGACAGATACTAAGTGTGCTGTTTCCACTGTTAGGGAAAAAAAAACAATTCCTTTGTGCAAGAGCCTCCCCATCTGCTCTCATGGATAGAAAAAACAAACAAAACCACACCAATAAGGAAGACTTCTTTTGAAAAGCTGAAAGAGGAACATTTGTTGTGATGTATTGATCCTTTGGAAACAGCTGATAGTGACAAGGCCCACTCCATCACTCAGGAATCTGACAACTATGGCAACAGGCTGGCCAAACTGCGCGAATCTGGTTTCTAGCACTGCTTACATCCCTGTGCTAGCAGCTGGTATCATACTATTAACCTCCTGGAATCCTCATGTAACCTCTTCAAACTTGCAGGGGTTCCATGCTTTGAGACTACCTTCCAAAAGTTGTTTTTTTAAAAAAAAATAAATTGCTATCACCTCTCATTTCATTTTCCACCTAGGGGAGAAATAGCTTGATTAGCTGGGGTGATGATAGGAAGCTGAAGGAAATCCAATCACGATTTTTCAGTCTGAAGGGTTTATTTCCTTTCATTTCATTAATTTCCATTCAGCGGAAGGTAATGAGGTTACGCAGGTCTGGTTTCAAAGGGCACAATTTTGCGATGGTGGGCTTGGCTTTGGTACAGTGTAGCTTTAAATTGGTGATTTTGATGAAGTTGCATAAACTGGAGTATAACGCAGTTTCTTCCCCCGGAGATATGGAGGCTCAGCAGTGAAGACGTGCAGCAATTTATTTTTTTCCTCTTTTTTCTCTCTCCCCACTAAAGCACACAAGAACAGATCTGCTGAGTAGGAAGTGCTATTTTTACATAATCACTGTTCAAACCAGAGCTTCACTGGAGACATTTTGAAGAGACCAAACTAAGCATCCTAGCAGTCACTTCTCCTCCAGATGCAAAACTGCATGCAAGAAGCTGTAGTGTGGGTCATCTAATAATTTAATAGTCTCCTCCTCATCTGTTCTGCTATCAACTAGCTGAAGTATTTCCTGATAAGTGGTCGTAACATTCTTGGCATTAAACATCTAGAAATTCCTTCCTTGTGTATAAACAGCTTATGATTGCCAAAATGGAGACTTCTGAATTGCAGGTATCTAGAAAATAAGGTAAATGTGACTCTGGTTTGAACATTTTTGTATACTGGGAGCATATATCTGAGCATCTAATTTATTTTCATAGTCAGCCCTTACAGAAATGTTATTAATCTCATTATTCAGATAAGACTTGTTTTGCTTAAAGCTGTCCAGGACCTGTGTAAAAGCAAAGGGGACTAAACCCATCCTTGATATCTCAGTCTGATTTGTTCAAATGCTAACAAAGTAGCCAATATGATCAGAATGCCTGTTTACAAGTTGATGCAGAGGCATCTCTCCCTTGATTATGCTAGTGACTCCTGTCCTCTCACCTCTTTTTTTAGACTCCTCCTGGCTGCTGCCATTGACCTGTGGTTCCTGTTCTTGGCATCATCAGCAGCATATTTTGCCTAGTGTTGGTTAGACTACATTTCTCTTTTGTCTAGGCTTTGTTATGATTTCAGATGATTCTTAGTAGTCCCTTCTATCTATTAAAAGGAAAAAAAAATGCTGTTAAAAGCAGAAAAAAAGGCACGTAGACCATAAATCATAGATCCGGTAATCATGCAGCAACACTAACTATCTAAACATCTGGTGAGAGCCAACCTTGTGACTACAGAACATAACTTACTAGTACATTTATCAGTGATGAAGGTGCAGATGAAGATTTACCACGTGCATACTTAACCTTCATTTCTGCAGAAGTTTTTCCTTAAGCACTGGCTGACACAAGACAAATTAACCTTGTGCCACCTGGGTTGGTTACACTGTGTGACATGCAGCTGACATTTTTTTCAACATGCTAAAATACCACAGTAGGAAATGTTTAAGCCTTTGAGCCATCTCTTCCTTCCAACATGAAACAAAGAGTTCATTTTTTTTTTATCCCAAGAGTAGCCTCCTTGTCTTGGGTAGCTTGAATTCCAGAGCGCCTGAATAAGCTTGTATAGCAGCGTGGAACTACAGGGCCTATGTATTCAGAAAAGAGCTTTGAGTTGGTTCTGCTTTAATGACTTAAGAGCATCGAGGACAGAAATCATAACCACCAGTCTGACTAAACACAAAGCACTTGGTTTGCATTGGAGAGTTTCACATTTCAAGTACTGTCCTTATTAACCTTACAGTTTAAATTAATATGACCCTATAGTTACAGTAGGAAATGTATTCTGCTTGTCAAGACCTTTGCTTTCTAACATTGCCCTTCAGTTTGGAGAGCAATCTAGATGGTGCTGGGTCTCATCAGCTGAGTACAAACAATAGGACTAGAGAAAGTGCTTGTCAAGACCTTCAGGGGATGCTCAGGTGGAATATTAGAAGAATTTCTTCACTGAAATAGTTGTTAGACATTGGAACAGGCTGCCTACCACAGTGCAGTCACCATCCCTGGAGTTATTAAAAAGGCACATAATATGCTGCTTAAGAACAAGCTTTAGTAGTGTCATGGTAGTGCTAAGTCAATGGTTGGTCTTAAATGTGTCTTCCAAACAAAGTGATTCTGAAAGATAAGCTTATTTTAGGCTTGGCTGCACAAATTGTTTTACCCTGTGACAAAGAAATTGTTTTTCTGTGTTCTTAAACTATCAGAAGGAAAACTACTGTGTGCCATTTGTACACAGGTCTCTGGACATTTATCCTCTTTCATGGGTGAAATCAGAGCACCATTACAAGTGCTGCTAACAACTCTCTGAGGAAAAAATTCAACACAAACATCAAGCCAATTGCAGTGAATAGTTCTGCAGAACTACAACAAATGCTGTTTGCTTTGCTTTTACCCCAGTCCTTGGTTTCCAGTTCTACTGACTCAGTTAATTTTTCTTGATGTATATGAAATTGCAACCTACAGATAGAAATTTAGTATCTGAATATTTATCTCAAAGAGTATAAAACCCTAGAGTTCAGGAACCTTATCCAACACTGCAGACTTGGAAAAGCAAGAAATGTTTATTTTTCAAATTTACTTTTTCAATGGCAAATGTATTTCAAGCTGTGCCATATTTCTATAACTAATGAGATCTGAAAAGCACTTTCCTCAGCTGATGAAATTCAGTATTGATGCAAAAATAAAGCAAGAGCCACATAAAGGCTGCAGTGTGCTAGTTAAGCAGCAGAGAAACTGAAACCAAAGCTGTCCAATGAGTACTATAAAAATGCAATTAATAGTAAAAAACCTAGCATACTCTTTGTAGTTTTCCCTCAGATTCATCCGTTTAGATGGAAAAATGTATTTTCAGTTCTAATAGTTTAGTTCCACCCTTTGAGTGAGAAGTAATTAATTTACTATTTTTTTTCCCTGAGAAGGAGCTACTGGGAGGAATGAGCATACACGAAACATCTGGTAGACCCTGTGTCTGGGATAGTTCAATTTATACTCAGCTTTTGACTAGTTGCGTAAAGCATGCGGTAGCCTAAGAGGGGCAGAGTAAGTTTCTGTTCCTTTCAAGCGAGTAGTCTGCATCTTGTTGGGGCCTGGAGCGCCCTCTGCTGGTGCCTGTGGTTTATATCAACTTCAAGTCCTGGAGAAAAGCGGGAATGAAGTCGCATCCTTTCTTCCCCTGATTTATAGCTCGGTGGCAGAAATATTCTAGCTGTGTAGGATTTGTAACTATTTCGGCAAGCAGTTGAGGTTAGTAGCGAAATTTTACTGAGAGCTCTTGCTGTGCAGCCCTTGGAACAGGCAAGACTCCCTCCAGTACTAAAGCAGAAGTCAGACTGCAGTTTCAATTTCATTACCATAAATCATAAAATCATAGAATCACTAAGGATTGGAACGAACCTCAAAGATCTGGTCCAATCTCCCTGCCACAACAGGAAAACCTAGACCAAGTGCGCAAGAACACATGCAGGCGGGTCTGGAACATCTCCAGAGAGGGAGACTCTGCAACCTCCCTGGGCAGCCTGTTCCAGTGCTCTGGTACCCCTCCCTGGGAAGAAGTTCCTTTTGATATTGATATGAAACTTCCTCATAGAACTATGAAGAAATCACATGTCTCTTTCAGAATGCACAGAGCACCATTGTTGTACAAAGAGAGCTAGGTAACAAAGAAAGGGTTTATGCTGGAAACTTCTATCTGTGGCCTATCTCCAGCACGTTGTGAAAGCTCATCTCAACTCAGACCGTAGCAGCTGGACAATTCTGTTGCTGCCAGAGAGAAGAAATTTTATGTTAAATTATTTCTGCACTTTCTTATTGCTTTGTAGAGCTAACACATTTTCATAAAAAGAACTGCTATGAATCTGTATCTATAGTTTTGTAGCACAGTTCACAGAACCAGTCAGTGGAGATATTTATTGTGCCCCAACAGATACACACATGGGAAGAAGAGCCATACCTAGCTAGTGTTTTGTGAAGGTTTTCATTTTTGTAGGAGAAGGGATGAAAAGATGAGTAACAGAATAGGCATAGGCAACCTCTAACCCTATCCCATCTACCTGAATCTGTACTTCTTACAACAAAAGAAACAAGCACAAAAGAGTAAGTAGAAGTTGTCATAGAAGAACAAAATATAACAAAAATATATATAACAAAATATAACAAAAAAAAATATATATAATGGTAACTAGAAAGGAACTTCTAGCTGCAAGTACAATCTCTGATCATTTTACTCCTGTAATTTTCCAGAAGACAATGGTTTGTATGCTCTATCATATCAAAAGGACAAAGGAATATCCAACAGATAAACTGATAAACTAGTTTTTAAAGAGAGTATTTATATATAGCTTCATAAATCTACACATTCTCTAACAGAGAAGCCACTCTCCTTTGTCATCAGTCTTCAAAGTCACTAGCATTGATATCCAAAACAAGAAACAAAATCCTGGTGAGACATAGAAAAGGAAAAAAGCCCACGACACTTGTGACTTACATGATTCCAGGAGAGAGAGAAGAGCAGATACCTGAGGCTCCCATGTTCCGTTTTGTTCCACTCCAGCTGTATTTAAATACTACTGCTGCTGCTGAAAGGTGTTGGGATCATCAAACCTAAACTGATGTGGACATTACAGAAATTTTTGCCTTTGGTTAGATTGTTAGTGACAGTGCTGTGCGTTGCAAAGGGATGATTGTGAAATCAGGCGAACAGCAATAATTCAGAAAGTTCATTTTAGCATGACAGAGCTGACTGGAGGCTCATTATAAATACCAGCTACGTATAAAGAAAGGCAGAAGGGAATTGACTTCAGTATTCCCAGCTGGTTTTATTCCTGGAGGTCACATACATACACAAAGTGAAAAGAAAAGATGACTAAATAAAAGTAAGTCTTGCTTATAAAGGATTAGTCCTGTTTCATGCACATGATTTTTATTGAAATCCTTTTTAAAAACCCAAACTTTACAATTACTTCTGCTTTTACATCTCTTTGACTGAAAACCATTATAAATATTCAAAAAACAGCCTTATCTGAGATCACAAATACTTTGCCTCTCTGAGTACCCTCCTCCTGTCTTTAAGATCTGAGTAATTCCTGTTTGGTGAGTTGTACTTGAGTCACAAAACCTGATGCCTAGACAGACACTATTCCCACCATCGGTTTACTATTTTTATTCCTACCCAGATGCTGTACCTTGCCCTGTTTGTTTTCTCCTTGTGTTTTTCCTGACCTGTTTCACTTCATACACCGTGTGAAATGACAGGCCTTGCCTACAGGGGTTTCAGATCATCACAGAAGGGTTATGAGAAGTACCACTAAGGGGATGGGTTTTGCCAGGCTTAAGCTTTTGGCTTATGCAGCATCCTTAGATCAGCACTGTACTCACATGACACCTTAAACTACCTTAGTGAAGGTGCAATAGGGATTTCCAGCCCCTCTTTTTCAACCAGTAACTTGACTACATCCCAGCAGGTTAAAGGATGAAGGAGGAAGATGAATCATTTGCATTCTGCTACTCTGAACTGCCTTATTTTTGACACAACTGACGTGTCCTCCCAGAGATGTAGCCTGCAGCCCCCGCTCTAGGACTGCTTCCCAACATGAAGCCTCCGCTGCCTCCACCTCCTGTGAGCATCAGCTTTGTCAACACGCAGTCCGGTGTGCCCGGAGCTGATCTTTGGCAAGGTGGTAGAGGGTGCATTAATTCCCAAAGATCTTGCTCATGCAGCTCATCATGTTGAACATTATTTTTAGTCTCTCACAGTAGCTTCTGGGCAGACCTACGTGACTAACGACAGAAGCAGGAGTATAAAACTTGCCCCGCTTGTGCTCCTTTGTTGTTTCCCATCTGCCTGGCTCTGTGCAAACAGCACATGCTGATGGACATATGGCTGAAGCAGGGTGAGACTAGAGGGTGGGAGAACGCCCTTTGCTCTGCTGGGGTTTCCTACACTGGAGCAGGTTGAGCCCTGGAAAGACAAAACCTCTAACTCCTTACTCATTCCCAACAGTCAGAATCTTTTCTTTTATATACATTTTTTATAGCAGTCCCAACAGCCCCGTCTCACGGGGGCTCAGACATCGTGCTGCACCGCCCCTCCACTCTGATCACCTTGCAGGATGCTGAGGCCGTGACACAAGTCCACAAACACAGTGATTTTTATTCCCAGCTCAGCCTGGCGGAGACTTTAGCTTCATTCAAGACCACTAGGTGGCAATTTAGGCGCCCTGTTCTGCATGCTTAATGTAGTCCATCGTCCTTGCCACGTTAGACACAAACTCGATGAGCAAAGTTCTAGAAGAACTATACTGTCTACTCCTACCAGGTACACTGAAGTCTCCCTGCTCATTGCACCTGTCCCAGGTGTTCCTTGAATTTGCCAAGTGCCTTCAAACACCACACTGCACACCACTGGCTGAGCAGGAGAACAGAGAATCATTATCATGGGAAAATAAGAACACCTCAAATTCTTTAATACATCTTGAGCTATGGCTGTACATGCTAGGAGGAGCCTGACCTTGCCCACTGCCGTAGCTGTATGACCAGGAGATAGCTATCTGTATAGGCTGAACATGCACTTATCTTGCACCATACCATAGCAACAGGGGAGTTGCGTGGCCTCTGTATCGGCCAGATCTAACTGGTGTGACTCTACACTGACCCTCCTTCTGCAGGCCAAAGCTCAGAAAGATGGTGCTAGCCATTTTACTGGCAATTGAAAGCCATTTGCCTCACAAACAGTTATTCTCTGGTTATCTGAGAGGGCCATATTGCTGCAGAAAGCATTTCAGGTTTGGAGGGTTTAAGACTGGCACCTAACTGCACAAGAGGAGGCAAAAACCTCAAGTCCATGTTTATGTGAGTATGTAGAGTGATGTTAATGACTGTTTAATTGATAGGAAAAGAGTGCACCAGCTGTATAACAAGACAGAAGAGCAGCTATGCACAGGAGCCACGTTTTGATGGCATTCCCCATCACTTTGCACATTGTTTGTCCTCCTTTTCATCGTTGATATTTTTAATGGATTTTACTTAAGAAAAAAGTGATGCTCAACTGACAGACCCTATAACTTTGGTATTCATTGTAATGCACATGTTTTATGATCTGGTAGGGAGACATAAGATCAATTGGAAAAAATATATGTAAGTGACACACACTGAAAACAGTGAGCGTTTGGGGCACCAACACTTGTTCCTGGGGAAAAAAAATACAGCAACAGCATATGGTAAAATCTCAGCCTCCTGTTGCTAAAAATAGGAGGAAATGGAAGAAAATAGTTGCTTGAAGTCAGGAATCAACAGGACAATACATAGTACTTTTGCAGCTTCAAAGCAGGCTGACTCAGAAGCTAATGTTTTGGTAGAAAAGGTCAAGAAGAAAACGGTTTATGATTCTCAGTGATCTTTATATCAAGTGACTCAGAACTCCAGTTACAGAGCTGGCTCCTTGATGCACAAAAATAATTCAGCCAGACTGTTAATAGCAGACTAATACTGCAAGTGAACACAGCCCACCATTGCAGGGAGGGGAGACAGAAAACAATAATGTGAATGGAAAATAATGAAGGAGGTTGTGAAGAGTGCCTCAATCCCACTGAAAAATCCAGCAAAGGATGCTGCCGGATAACACAGTAAGAGGAACCAAGTTTGTCAATAAATAACTGTATGGATAACAGAGATTGAGAGTGCAGTTTTCTTCTAGTTCCTCTTTCAATTGTGTCTTTCATCTTTAGTGAGAATCTCCTCCTTGGCTCATTTAAAGGTAACAGAAACTTAGCTGAAGCAGGGTAGAGTGAGGAAGGGGAGGTGGTTGCTTCTAGTTAGGCTAGGAGAGAGCAAAACTTTACTTCTTTAATCTGCAGTTTAGGAGCTGCACTCCTTTTATCATTAACAAATATGAAAGAATTAACAGGGAAAACCCATGTTTATTGGGATAAGAAGATTTGAATAGATCTGAAAATAAAATTTTAAGCTTCTGAACCCATTTTTTGGGTGGGTGGGGAAGCTCAAGACACTGGGAGAAAGAACGTTGCAGTTATTTTTTATTGCTGCATCTGACAAAACAGCTGCTGTTTGCTCACAGCTCTGGGACAGTGTTACCTGTTGGGAAACTCAGTGCCGTCAGCTACAGTAAGCTTACCAAAAGATAATATCATATGCTTAGCTGTTTTACTACTGGGCATTGCTCCACGGGGGTTCTTTTCTTATTCACCACAAGGCTCAGCTAATACCACCCAGCCACATTTAGTGACTATAATCCCAACACCAGGAACAGCTTTTACTATAGATCCAATTGTTTTCACAAGGAGCAGCTCAGGTGTGCAAATAGCACAGGTTATGCATTTAACATGAACATATTCCTTCAGACTGCTAGTCATGATTTAATATAAGCTACAAGACGGCTATAGCTCCTACAAACTCAAATACAAACACAATACCACAGAGGAACAACATAACTGAGGACACAGACCTTACCTTCTTGTGCTGGGAGAGTGACAACAAACCCATTAAGCTGTCCCTGCAAGTTGACATTCAAGGTTCATCCCCACCAAAAAGAGCACATTATAGGGATGATATTTACACTCTTGTTACTTACAGGTACGCTCAGAGCGTGGGTGGCACTGTGGTCAGACTGCTACTGACATCAGTTATTAAAACCAAAACATTCTCTGTTAAATTCTGAGGACTGCATACAGAGCATCCCTTGCTCTATCCCTGGTGACAAAGGGAGGAATGAGAGACTCTCCCTTTGAACAAGTTTTTTTCATGAGAACATCTGGCTTTTATCTGATACCCCTATTGCTTGGCCATCAGATGTTTATCAGCAATCAAGAGTCTATTGTTTGTCAGCAATTGCAGGTTGTGTTATTGATCAGCAACTCTGAGCTTTCATTCCGATTTCCTACTGCCAACCCACCCAGTAACAACCAGCAGGTGCAGCATCTATGGCCAGTGCCTGCCCTGGCACTCAGTCCTCCCAGTTGCTGCCCAACCTCTCCTGAAACAGGGACCCTTGTTCTTTGTGCTTTGGGGAACACAGAACCCCTGCAAACAATTTGAAACTACTAAAAGTTCTCTCCAGCCCTGCAATACTCTCTGCAGCTTCAGGAGGCAAATTGTGCATGAATTATGTCACTCGGTGTGGTGGAGCAGCAGGGAAGGGAAGTTGAGAGAAGCTGTGCAGTTCTCAGGGAAGGGCTCTCCTCATGTGACGCTGCTCCTTCACATTAAGTAGTCATTAACTGCACTTGAAAAGGCTCATATTTGAAAATGTTCTTAGAAAGACTCGATTACAGGGGTGAAAAGTATTTTGCTTTTTTATTCCCTGTGTGCAAACTGAGAAACTTCGTGCTCAGTCTCTAACCAGCAGGAATCTACTTTGCATTAAAAGGTCTTAAAAACTTCTTTCGTCCCAGAGAGTATTTTAAAATTTAACGTTTTCTTTGAGGAAACAGTGTGGGGATTTTGCATTTGTTTTTAATCAAATAAGTGAATTTTGATTCCAGGCAGCTGGTTTATTCTTTAACTAAAATCGGAACGATTTCACACCGCTAGCATTTGGGCAAAGTAATAATTTTCCTTTTTTCCTTTTAAGAAAAGAGAAGGGAGAATATATGGGAATTTCAGCACACGTGGCTTGAAAACACCCATTTTTGATTAATTTTGACAGGAATTGCTGTGTTATTCGTTGCCAGTATTATTTATTCTCTTTAAGTCAAAAATTTACTAACCAATAGCTTCTTCCATTCTGAAACTCATTTAAAAAAATCTCTCAAACGCACTGTTATCTAAATAACACACTTACAACCTGATTTGTGAATAGAAATTAAAAGGCTATCCAGTATGTATTTTTTCCTCATTTTTGTGAATTACACCAGTTGTCTTCCTACTTTGTAGCTGTCTTTCATCTTCCAGCACTGACACCCACCATCTGACTTATGATCTCTCGACAGGAAGTCATTGAGTGACACAATAGAGTTAATGAACTGGTCTTTCACCTCCAAAAACCCGATCTAAATGCTAGCCTGAGATAATGAGCATGATGGAGTTCAGTAATGTCAGCACAGTATTAACTTCTGTTTAAAGGAAGAATGAGCACTGGCAGGAAAATGGATTTTAAGAGAGATTTGGAGCAATTGCACCTGCATGCATTATGGCAACTCTAGCCTTCCTTCATTAGAGTCACATTCACATTATCTCTCTGCCATCTGAATAGAATTTGGCAGAGGTTTATCTATAGAGCATATCATTTATCAGGGATCTTTCTAGATGTAGTTATCTGCACACCACACCTTCAACTCCAGTTCCGCATCGGGGTAATTTTATAGAGAGAGGAGCACTTAGCTGGTCAACAGTGATATTTGTTACCACAGACATATATAATGGCAATTGATTTCAGGAAAACCCCTACTTCCATCTCATGAACACAGGGTTGACTGTAGAAGTCAGAAGGACCGACTTCCTCTTTCCAGTGCAGAAAGGCCTAATGTGGTGTAACTGCACTGAGCATCCCTAATGCTGCTGAGGGAGGATTAGTGGGACGCACTGGAGGTGTTCAGCACATGTAAAGATGTAAAAGGAACCCTCTGGTTCTTTTTAAGATGGACAAGTGACAGGTCAGCAACACCTTGCCAAGCCAGATGCTTCAGAAGAAGAGCTCTCTGATTTCATCCTGCACCTCATTTGCTGAAGTCAGCTAACTGTAGTATCTGAACAGACAAGAACCTGAGCCATAGTTTTTTGCCGCCTTCTCAGCTGCGTTTAAAATCCAGGGTGTCTCATGTCTGGATATGCTCAGAGCAAAATAAGAAATGGCAGAGCCCCGTTTTGTTTGGTGCCACGGTCAGGTTAGTAAAGCTTGCAAGCTTTCACAGTTGTTGTGCTCAGCAGGGCATGCCACCTCAAGCACAATGCCATCTTCAATACTGTTACGCAGCTTCTGCGTCTTCGAGGATCTGTGCCCAGTCAGCTGAAAGCACAAAGTGACCAGGCTCGTTTTCACTGGCAGAGCACCAAGTGACATACCCTAAACCAACCGTGTGCGTGCCAAAAACAAGCACACGGGAATGGTGCCTGCCTTTCCAAGTTCTGGGCTTGGTTTTGAGCAAGCTAACAAAAACGGGTGCATTTTAAAATCAGCAAAGCAGTCTGTAGAAGGGGATGAGACACCAGACACCCACACTAAAATAGCCTTACGTATAGCTCAGTGTTTCCAGTGGTGGCCTCACAGCACATCTGGTGAACCTTGTTTTTTTGGTGTGAAAGCCTAACAAGGTTCTGCTTTTTGTGGCCATGTTCATGGAGGAAATCTGACCTGGACAAATTCTACTGGACTGCTAGAGTCTGACTCTGCTACATGAAAGAATAAGCACGTGTATATGCATTTTGACTCAACTCTTCAACTTGTTCTTCACTTCCTTAGTGGGGGAAAAAATGTTGTCCCACTGTAGCACCGTTTTGCCACCACCTGTGTTTTTTGATCAGTGAAAAAAGGAAATAAAAATCTGTGGCTTCATTTAAATTTAAAATTCCTTTGTCTTCACTGCAGGATTCTCAATACAAAGCCCATCTTAGGTTCCACGTCTGTTTACCCACAGCAAGTACAGTATTCCAGAAAAAGGTTTCTAATCTGAGGTTGGGAACCATATTACTGTGTTTAGTTGTTGGTAAATATACGGGATAAGCCAAGCTTGGAAAGCCTATGTGGCTGTTGCAAACTATGAAGACATCTTGCTTCCTCTCACTACAGAGAGAGGAGGATAAAAGGCACCAAGTGGCAGACAAAGCCAAACAAGAGATGTAGGCACCCAAATGGGTTTCACGGAGCCCTCTGTCCTGCATGTATGATCTGACAGTTGGACTTGATGATCTTGAAGGTCTTTCCCAACCTTGGTGGTTCTATGATCCCTTGGAGAGCTGGCACAGCCTGCCCTGTCCATGCAGGTGGTGCTTTGGAGTCCTAGGAGGTGAAGGGCTGCTATCACCAAGCGGGAGCTATGCTGCTCCCATGCCATGTTGAGTCTGTCCCCTGATTTGTTCCAGCAGAAAGTCCTTCAGAAGTTGATAAGAGATCTCAGTCCTCACTTACACGTGTACATCACCTTGTTCTTGGTGCTGGGGGGCTAACTTGCCACATGCCTCCTTGGTGGTACCAGTCAAGTAGGAGAAGGCCCATTTGGAGCTTTGCATTGTTACACTTGGGAAGGTCTTGGGGAATTGAGAAACGAGGATTTCAGAAGCAAAGAAGGTTTTCTGCATGGAGGCTCTGCATTATCCCACCCATCAGGCTACCTCAAAGTACTTGCTGAGCACGTGGCTGTGGACATGAGGAAGGACATGAGAGGGCTGAGCGAGGGACCTCCAATGTCTGTCACACTCAGAATTGGTGAGAGAAGGGGTGGAAATTAAGAGCAAGTTCAGAAAGGTGGTTTGTTCCAGCGCCACTTTGTAGGCTTGATTTCATGACCAGAGGCAGTAAGAGGGAACACCCCAGCTGACAGGGACTGTTCCTTCTGAGGCAGAACTACCGACTAGCTGAACTGTCATGATCAAGTACCAAGGAAAATCCCCAAAAATGAAGGTGGGTATTTGTATAGATCCACAGACACACTCCGTGCACCGGGTTTTTATTAGTATAGTTTTAAGTCCATGCCATATGGACATTTGAGTGCTTCCTGCTAACGGTATATATGTGCTGCCTGTGATCATCACCCTGGAACAGGAAAATTGGAACTTAGAAAGGATTTTGCTAATAAGCTTTTTCTAAATGACACTTTTACAGTCCACCTCTCAAAGGAGTACAGTGCCAACTCTGTTGTGAGGCAGATGGTAGTGAAAAAGGTGGATGTGACTCTGATCATTTAGCAGGGAAATTAATTTATGTGATACTAACCAGCCTCCAAATTGGGTTTATTGGCTCATTACAGTTTCTCCAAAACACCAAAGCTTTATGTTTTAAAGAAGCTGAAGGTTATTTTTGGGGTATTTAAGAGAGACAGAAAAAATGACCCAAATGATTGAGGATCTGTACTAAGGGTTAGATGATAACTTCGCTCCAACTTTGGATGAAAGGCTTTGCAGATCAGCCAAGGAATATTGAGGAAATTGTCCTGTCTGGCAGTAAAAATCATCTCTATCCATTCTTGGCTGCTCTAGTATGAATGTCCTTAGCTTATTAGCACTGTACTTTCATTTTCATTGAACAAAGTCAATTCAATACACCATGGCGTGGAGTTGCAGTTGTAGATGTTTCCCAAGTTCTTTTTATAAACTAACTTTGATCCACTTAGAATAACTTTGTGCCTATCTGGTTCATGAAAGGGAGGAAATTCAGGATGAAAGTTGGACACAAAATGAAGACAGAACACATCAGATAGATAATCTTTGCGTTGCACTGAGAAAGTTCTTTCCTGGCTGTGAAAAATATTACCACAAATCTCCCCACAGAACCTAAGTCAGGGGGATAATTCATAACTGTCATTTTGCCAGGTTTTGTGTGTGAATAATAAATGATGTTGGCACTCATTTCATCATACACCTCATCCCATCGTGGTGTGTTACCTTTTTTCCCCAAGTACTACATTCCATCAACACAAGATCCTGTATTTCAGGGGCGCTCTCGTGGGTGCCTTGTTTTCAGTTTGTGAGCTGATAGTTATCAGTAGAAAACTGAATGGTAGAAGATTCTCATAAAGAGGCAAGATGCTGAGAGCCAGAAGCCAGCTGTTTGTGGCTTCTGAAGGTCTAGAGAAGGGTTGCTTATGCTATCAGATGAGTTTTTAAATAATAAGCAAAAATTGGGGGTGTTTTTTTGAGGTGGGAATGTTTCACAGACACTCACATGTGTCCTCTATTACATGTCAGTGCTGTATTAATACTCATTTTCTCCCGAACAGATTGTCTGTAATTAGTTTAAATAAATACCTGCTATAGAGTTTAGGAAATCCTCCAGAAGGCCTTGGCTAGAATGAAGGATCTGCAAATCCCAAACAGAAACCTAAAGGAGTCCTCTTGAATCCTGGGGATATTAATGTGCAATAGCTGCCACCTTGTTTGACTGGAAGTTTTCAAGACAACTAGAAGTCTGCTTCCAGCCCCAGAGCTTTTAATTGCACAACACAGTGGGTCTTCTGCCCAGACTGTTGTTAGGATCAGAAAAAATAAGTCTGACTCCACTTCACCCTGATTGTGCCAAACTGACTGGGTTTTTTTTAATAAGTACTGCAAGCAGACTGTCCCTGCAAAACCAGCAGTGATTGCTTGACGTAGTACATGGGAGAGAGCAGTGAAAGCTGTGCCAAAGCCTAGAAGTCAGGACATGTCCATAGGTGACATACAGGCACCTTCTTTAGAGGGAACCATTCTCTCCTCTGGTGTTAGAGGGGTAACAGCTCCTTCCTCCACTGATGAGTGGCAGGCATAGATCAGAGTGGTTGAGGCATTGGGCTAACAAGAACTGAAATATCTTCCTTGTTTGCTAGGCCCTTTGATTACAGCATGGTGCTTCCATAATTTATCCTGGATGCTCTCTATCTGTTACTGTTACCTGGCTCCTTCCAAAAATCAATATGGGTGTAAATATTTAAAAGACAATTATAGACAAAAGAATTACATAGGGAGCCTGCTGTAATCAAATGAAGTACTGCTGCATTATGGAGCATCTCCCTGAGCAAAGCTGTAGCAGTCCAGTGAGCCGAATAAAACACACAAGGGTTGCATGAACACATCTTGCAGCATTAGTTAAGCCTGACAGTGAGATCAGTGCAAATCACTGTGGCTCAAAAAAACCCCTGTTGCCCTCCTGCATACCTCCATATTCACCACAGGTGGGAAGTGGAAAGCTGCTGGTTTATGGCTCCCCACAAAGTGTTAGAAGTATATGTATAAGTAAGCACGTGTAAGCGTGAACTACTCAATTTTTTCTCTTACAAATTAGAAGTTTCTGAGGCTCAGTTTCAAGTTTATGTAAGAAAAACCATAGTGAGTCTCCAAGAAGTGTTACAATACCCTACGGTGGTGTTTCCTAAACCTTTGCCTTTTGCAGTCCTAATTTTGACTGCTGCTCCTGGTTTCTGTTAAGCTAGTGCAGGTGCTTAAGAACTAAGTGCTGCAGCTTTCTTTAAGTCACAAGCTCTAGACTGAGAAGGGCACATGCTGCTATTCATAAAACAGGCTTCTGTGGCCATGTTTCTATTTTATTAAAGATTATCTAATCCCAGTAGTAGTTTGAAAAAGAATGGTGAGGGAGGAGAACACCTGTTTTTGCCAGATAGAGAGATTGTGGTCCAACTGTCCAGTCTAGAGCTGTCCAAAAGGGCTATCAGCACAAAATGTGTCACAGCTCTGAGCAGAAAACACCAGTGCCCTCCACACCACCACTAGTTCTTCCCCCCAGGTCAGAACATTTATGCCTTGCTTTATAAAAAACAAACAAGCCATGAAGGGTGAGGCATGAAAATTTCACCTCAAATTCACTTCACTGTGTTTGAAAGGAAAGAAATACAATGAAAAAAAACCCCAAACCCTTGCTCAAAAAATAAAACAATTGCAGAAAAGGAAAAAGCACACAATTTTCAGAGCAGATCAGCCTTCCTTGCCTGTCAGCTAATTAAAGGGCTGACTTTGAATGCTAAGATCCGAGTCTCTCCAGCACCCAAAACAGATAATGGTTTACACATTGAGTGGGAAAAAAGGTCAATTAAAGGGCCTGTGACATGAAATGCTGCAGGCTTCCTGCTCCCCCTAAAAGTATGGCAGTTGCAAGTGTTCACTACCTAGAAAGTGGACCTCTGGTATCACACTCTGAGAAGGAAACATTTTGTCTGGAGATGTTCCAGACCTGCCTGGGTGTGTGCCTGTGTGACTCAGTCTAGATGATCCTGCTGTCGCAGGGGGACTGGACTAGACGATCTTTTGAGGTCCCTTCTGATCCCTAAGGATTCTATGATTCTATGATCATAGTTTTCATGGATTATCAGTCAATTAAAAGGACTGCAACATTTCATAAAGCCAGACCTCACTGGTCATCATCCGTGGTTTAAGTGACTGAGGAATGTCCAAGACCGACTTTCAATTAATGGCAACCTTCTATCTAAGAAATCAGATCTGGTTAAAAAGGGTTACTTTATGAGATTCGTTGAACGTTCCAAGAGTAAGAATCACAGTGAACAAGGTGTATTCTCCGTTTCCCATGGCTTCATTCAGCACATGGTCCCACAAGGTTTAATCTCTGGCTGCATTAGACCTATGCTGATAACTCAGAATTTTGTTTCTCCTCACGTTTAATGGAGTTTCAGGTCTGGGAGAGTGAACATTCAAGAAAGACTTGCAGAAAGAAGTGGGTTCCTTACTCATGCTGTAGAGACCCCTGTGCAGACACATTACAGCAGCTCTCTCTAGAGCTAACCTGTGTCTGCCATCACTAGTTACCTACTATAACATATAACCATGCACCGAAGTGGCTCTGCAGGACCTGAAGTGGCATCCTGAAGCGCTGGCAGTGACCCAACACTAAAGAGCCCAGCTGACACTATACCATTTCTTTTCCACCCAGAAATTCTTGGGCATCTCCATTACTCCTGCAGTTCTGCTACTGCAATAGCGTAGCAGTAGTAGTGTGTGATCCCTGGTGCTTTTTGCGATGTCCATATTAGCTCTTCCCCCATCCCATTATTGCTTGTGCCCTAGGGCAAAAACGCAGAGCTGACAAGAGTAGCTGTGAAGTTATTTTTGCTTCTTTAAACCCAAGAAACAATATTCCCCATGGTTTTTCATTGTCAGGGACACTCACTTATCAACGTCCTTAAACCTGAGCATTTATTTACCTAGGTATATAACATCGGCTGTTTGCTGACATTAGGAAAGACATGGGAGTCTATTCACTACTGAGGTTTTTCATATGTATCCTAGTTTTGCTAAATGGGCCAGGACCAGAGAAATTCTTGACTGTCAATCACCCATTGTCTTGGTTCATTACACAACCCATTTCTTAGGGCTCACCGCAGCAGGAACTGGTTTTGGTTTTGTTCCGCTAATGGAACCTGATTTGGAAAACTGCAATGGAAGTCATTTAAGGAGCCTTAGCTTCAAATGAAAAATATGAAACAATTTACTTCCCAGTGGGGAAAAAAAAAAGTGGGTTGGAGAAAGAAAGAGGCAGCAAAAGAAATAAATGCAGATAGATACAGAATCAGCATTTAGTCCAGAGTGTGGGAGCCCAAAACACTGCAGGAGTAATCCATGTAATGAAGCAACAGTCTGAGAAACCCACAGGGAGTTTCCAAAACATTTTCCCTTTGGAGAAGATAAAAATAATTTCCATAAGAATTACAGTCAGGGGCTTATAACCAACATAAAGTTAGAACACTATGTTTTTCGCCAACTGTTCCTCCACTGTGTCTGATTTAAAGTTGGTAAAGCCCTGCTCTTGCTTTCAGATAATGGACTTTGTTCTGCAGCTTACGCCGTAGAAATACCCTTACTGCAAGCCCCGTTGTCACCTCCCTGTGAAGGGTTGCTATCTGCCTAGCTAGATATCTTGACACACACGCATATACCCAGGTAACAATAGCAATACAGTGTTTTATGTTCTGAGTTGAGCTTGACAAATGGTTCCTGGCACTTTTAAAGAAGTTTTCATTAATCTTTTTCTCTCTTAGTATATTTCCCACAAAAAATTCTGGGTGTTTGTTTTTATAGATATTTAAAAGCCTAATATTCCTTTGTGATGAATTGCCACGACAGCAGGACGTTCCCTATTTGCCATTCAGTTTAACTCTTTAACTAGCATTTGGGTTTAGGTTCAGGGATAGTCAGCACTGTGATATCAAAGCACCTCATGTTAATTTCCTCATAGGAGTAATTGTCAGGAAAGCTTAGTAGTTCTAAGGTTTCTAAAATTATTGTTAAGTGGGAGCATTGTTACCTATGAAAACAAAGCAGAGCATTCAGTGTAAGTAGGTTAAGTATTTAATCCATGATTCTTGTGAATAACTATTCTTTTAAACAACATAAATTATGGAAGC
Organism: Upupa epops; assembly: GCA_013397515.1. NCBI lineage: Eukaryota > Metazoa > Chordata > Aves > Bucerotiformes > Upupidae > Upupa > Upupa epops. Next base: position 204,016 of record VZRI01001208.1, on the reverse strand, counting down.
ACTGAAAATAGCCGGTAATGTAGCCAGAACCTAAAAGCTAACCAGGCAGGTCAGCCAGAGCTGGTGGTAAACAAAGCAGTGACCACTGAAATATCTGAATCCTCCTCTTAAGGCCATGTTTGGAAACCGTGAGGAAAAGAGTTTACAGAAAGTTCAAACAGACCCTCCATGCTGCTGATCAACCTATTGATTGATGTCCAAGAAGGGATTTTTCCCTGTCCAGCTCCACCAATGCACTGACAAATCTGACTCTGAACTCCTGTGTCTTGGTGAGGTCCCACCTGCAGTCTCCATATTGGGCAAGGTCCTCCAGTATCTCTTTGCACCTTTGCACCACTGCCATACCCTCAATTGTGAAGGTTTTGCGCTGAGTAAAATCCAGATGGATTCGTGAGTCGGGGATATGAGATAATTAATCTTGACATCTGTTTCTGTCCTCTTTGAAATCCTGAATCCCCAACTCTCAGAAAGCGCAGAGAACATGAGCAACCAAGAACCCGGTGTAACCAAGGTCACTCTCTTCAGAGTACCTGCTGCAGCTGTGGAAGGGGACATTGTCTAAAGAGCTTGAACTAAAGGAGAAAGAGTTGGCAAAACTCTATCATATTGGTATTAATAGAATACAGCCAGATGGCAGAGTCATCAATAATCTAAAAATATCCCTGGTGCATAGTCAAAAGCAAAGTAGCATGAAAATTAAAGTAAAAAAAATGCACTCACCAATAATGCCCTAAAAAACGTTTAATGGCAGCTCACCCTATATTTGCTGAAAGGTCAGCGTGTAGAGACAGCTAAAGCAAGGGGATTTATTCAGAAATGTGACTCTTTAGTAAGAGAAGTCATGGAAAGAGAATCTTACCATCACTTTACTGATTTTAATGTTGTGCTCTTCTGCAATCCAGTTCAATACTTTATAGACTGGCTTTAAATGACAACAGATTTTTATTAGGAGAGTGCATTTGTCCTCCTGTATCCGTCCCCTAGCAAGTCAAAATTCCTCTGATAAGCCTGATTCATCTATCCTGGGGGGTTTCAGACTGTTTATAAACTCCTATGCCGAACAAAAAGAGCTGACCATTCTAATCCTGTCCTTTTTGCTACTATTGACAGCTCAGGTACAGCAGTGACCAAATTAATTGCCACCCAAATCTAAAGACATTTGTTTACAGTAACATATGTATGTAGTTCTTAACTACCATCATTAATATATATTACATATATTAATAATATATATATAAATATACATATATATATATTATATATATAGTTACAGTCCTCAGCTACTACAGTTTTGTGTTCTTGTGAACCTCTCCTCAGACTGTGGTTGACAGCTGAATCAAAGAGGGTAAAATAAGCACCACAGCACACAGTTTTTTCAACGTCCATTAAATGATAATAAGATTTTACAGGCATTTACGAGAAAGTAGTCCACATGTGAGACACAGCAATCACTTGCTGCAAGCTTTATATTTAGCAATATTCATTTGGTTTGTAAAAAGCACCTTTGCATGTTTTCAACCCCTTACCTGGCCACAGCCTGGAGTTGTAATTCTCTGTGGGCTGTTGAAAAAGAGTCGATTTTTCAATTTGCTAGTCCCCAAAGGAAAAGGCTGATACTGCAAGTTTTTATTTCGTGCACATAAGCTATTTCTCACTAACTCAGTCTTTTTATAGTACATGTCAAAAGGCAAGTAGGGTTATGTGGGGTTCTCCCCGCCCCCAAGTGTTTCCTAAGAGTGAATTTGGGAACATTTGTTCTATGCAAACTCAAGTGTCTGCTGCAGACCTTCAGAGATCAACATGCACAGGAAAGTACATGGAATTTCCCAGGGCATGACAGCTTTTATGAGACCAAGCATCTCTTCAGTAACAAGAGAGGCAAATGGAACAAGACGTGGAGGGTGATTATACTTGTCAAGCAGAGGAAGCAGTACAAGTGCCTACCACAAAGCCATCTCAGCCTCATGTCTGCCTGCATGGCTCAGAGAGACAACAGCTTAAGCAATAGTGCTTGAAGTGGTGAGGTACAGGACAGTCTCAATAAGTCTTCAGAGCAAGAGAAGATCTAAAACAAAAGGGTTTTTTAGTCTTGGCTCACTTAGTGCCCCATTCTGCCCCATCAACATTGTCACTGATTGCTCTTCTCAGAGGCAGCCCTGGGTTAGGTTGCTGAGAGCTACGCTGGCTGCAGGGGGGAACAGAGAGCATTGCTTTTGCAGCGGTGGCTTTCCTAAAATATTGAAAAAAGGACCTTTGTAAGGATGATAGACACCACAAAAATAGGAAGCGAGGCAGGGATTGGGATGCAGAGATGACACTATGACTAGGTTATTCACTTGCATGACCCTAACAGACGGGAACAAATTTCAAAGCAGAAAGCCCAGTTTTAAAATATCTGAAGGCTGCATTCAAAGGAGATGCATGGCTATGTAAAGGCTGACTTTGCTCAAGAGAGCAGGCAACTAAGCAATATTAAGGCAAGGTGCTCTGCTCAGCATATGTACGTACATATCTCCCACAGGTGCACAGGAATGCAGCAACAGCAACAGCACATATGTGCTGATTTTTCACTGGTGTAAGCTACACCTGAATGCAGCCCAAATTTGTCAAGGTCTATCAGTGATAAATATGTGAGGGGTGGGTGTCAGGAGGATGGAGCCAGGCTCTTCTCAAGGTCATCTGGTGATAGGACAAGGGGCAATGGGTGCCAGCTGGAACAGAGGAGGTTCCACATCAATATCAGAAGGATCTCCTTCCCAGGGAGGGTACCGGAGCACTGGAACAGGCTGCCCAGGGGGGTTGTGGAGTCTCCTTCTCTGGAGACGATCCAGACCCACCTGGCTGTGTTCCTGTGCGACTTAGTCTAGGTGATCCTGCTGTGGCAGGGGAACTGGACTGGATGATCTCTCAAGGTGCCTTCTGATCCCTAATGATACTATGATTTCTAGGAGCAATACTTCTTTTCCTCAGAGCTACTCCCTTCTTGAGACATTTAAAATTAGGAAGGAGCACTCACAAATCCCATCAGTGAAGACAAGACTAAAGTGGAGATAAACCATATAATTTTTTTTAACCTTGATTATATTTTTCATGAGAAATCAGATTTGCGATGGCAGGGCCATTCTTACACTATAAACCACCTGCAACTTCCTTTTTGGCATCCCCCAAGAAAGCAATTCAAAGGGTCGAGGTACCCTCATGAGCAGGATTTTTAATCAAATGCACAGACCACCCACCAGAGAAAACACATTTGGTTTATATGTTATAAAAAGTTAGAAGGAGTATATTACCAGGTCTTTTTATAAACCCAGTGAAAACTATCCCTTTTGAAGTGTTTAGTTGGAAAAACCCAAACAACAATACTGCTTTGGGCCTGTTTAATGCTTTCTTTTTATTTTGCCTTCCGGTGATACCTGAGTACCTATGAGTAATTTTTACTCATGCACACTTCAATAATAATTTGACAGAGTTAAGAGTGGTACTTAGGAAGGAATTCACCTTCCAGTACCCCCTGTTAAGGGTAAATAAGTGACTTGGGGTCCTACATCATATTCAAAACTGCTTTAAGCATCTCTAGCCTAGTTTTCTCCCAGCCAGCAAGATTTAGGATTTGAAGGGATTTATTCATAAGGTTTTCAGCATTGTTTGGCAGGGGACCACAACACAACTCCTCGGTCGCTTACAGCTTGGAATTTCAGCACCAACTTGAGTGCCTGCTTGCAGCTTGGGATCCCTGCATGGGAATTGTTAAGCTGGTAAGAAAGGGATTTTCAGCTTTTTAAGGCAAACAGCTGAGCAGGGAGCTGCCTAAATTAGCCAGTAGTGCAAGGCTGAAGAATGGGGCTTATGTGCCGAAGCAACTGATGTGGTGCCAGTTTAGAGGTAGCTCCCCTTGCTCAGTGAGATCTTGGCTGCAAGCTCGCTGCTGGACTTGGACACAGCAGCCAAGATGACTACTTAAGCAGCCTGTGCCCTACTTGTCAAAACCTCTGCCCGTCTGGAAGGCCACCTCTGCTGAGCTTATTTTATTACTCTCATTGTCACTCGGCTGTCAGTCATGTAGGCTGGACTTGGGCTTTCCTTCCTATCTAGAGATGGCTTGTGTTTGTTTTTCTGACATGGTCCTGGAAGATGTGGGCACGGCTGGATGGGGAAGTCACTAAAGAAAGAACTGTTTTGGTATCCAGGTAAAAACTTGATGTCAGGGGCTTGCCAGACCTCAGGCAGGGCTCAGAGCAACCCCTTGCTGTGGAGCACTGCGTGGGTACAAGTTACATTAGGAAGCAGCAAGCTAGGAAGGTATTTTTAGTGATTTGCAGTGGTGGTTTCCACTGTGAAATGGGTTTTAAATTATCAGAGAAGCCCCTTCAGGTGAGTAACTTGGTCTTATGATCTGACATGAAGGACGTTCATTGGTTTGAAAACAGGATTTATTATCGTAACCTAGAGTTCCCAAAGGGGACCGTTATCATGTCAACAGGAGTAACTACTATGGTATCTAAGTATTTCTGCAAAGCTTAGCCTTGTATACTTTAAAAGCCACAAGTGCCTAAACGCCTTTGCAATCTTAGCCTGCAACTCCCCTGAAACTGTTTAGTTGGAAGTTTTTGTGAGTATCTGAAGCGCAGTTCGCACACTGAACCCTGAACAATTAGAGATGCATTCACAAAACTCTAAGAAGAGCTTCTAAGGAGATGACTGCTAAGCCATTAACTCTCGAGACAGCTGCACTTCCTATTTTCTAGCTTCCTTGTAAAGCTACGTGCGTTATTATTTACTTTGAAGTCCTGCCACCTATTGGTTTGTCAGAGCAGCCATCGCGCCATCTGGATTGCTCCCTGTGAAGCCACAAAGCAAAATGCAGTGTACATCAACCCCCTAAGCAGTAAGAAATCTAAGAAGAGATCACAAGTCATTTAGCCCCCTTGAGTTGCCAGATAATTTTCTAGTGCTACATTAGCACCTCATACGGACAAGGCGATTGCACAACTTTAGTTTCTGCCCTTTTAAATTTAGAGAACATAAAAATATTGTCTTGCAAGACGATGAAGCCCTGGAAACTTCTCCAAAGGCCATGCAGACCACGATGGAACAAAGTACATCTGCTTTTTGATGTGAAATAGATTAAATATACTGATATATGTGCACTGCATTTACTTGTTTCGAGCCAGGTTACACAGAATCCTTAGGGATCGGAAGGGACCTCAGAAGATCATCCNGTTCCTACTGATGGAATCAGAAATAACTTACTTCATAGCTGAAAACAGATCAATCTCGCTACCTTTATTTGAAAATGCATTCTTCTACACTATCAGCTTACTATGCTGTGAGAATATGTTAGAATTCTCTTTTGGCTCATGTTGCTGTGGTCCCCCACTGCTTTCAAGGTCCTTAGTGCACACTCAGGAACTGTTTATGACATCAAGAGCAATTGCAGATCAACAGCACAGCACAAACAGAACCTGAAAGGTACTTGAGCATCACAGCATAAGAATGTAAGGAGTAAACAGCAATTGCAAGGATTTAGAAGTAAAAACTGGGTGGAAAACTTTACTTCTAGTCTTTCTAGTCCTGAGGTTTCTCGAACTTTGTTAGCAAAGTGGAAATTTTCTCAGACATAGCCAACCCCACTTTTAAGGTTAACTTTTTCTAAGGCTTCATTCAGGAGCCACCTATCTCTTGGCTAATGACCTTTGTGGCCCCTGATACCAGGGCAAAATAGACCAAATAATCCCTGGAGGAGAAAAGCTTCCCAGCTAACGAGGACCAGTGAGCCAACCCTCTGCTTTCCCCACAGTACCAAAGCCGTGCAGGCAGGGATGATTGTGCAACCATCAACTTGTCGCAGCTGCAGCATAGACTGTACAAAATAAGGCATCACTGACAACATAGCCTGCCCTGACAACTCAGGCAAGTTGTGTTGTGATTATTCACGCAAAAGGGTCTGGATGGAGAAGACAAAATATTTTAAGAAAAGGGCTTGAAAAATATATCACCAACAAGAAACTTCCAATCTGTTAACGGTTCCTTAAGTAGTAAAGACGTGAAGCTGCTTAATTCACAAGCCTTGCTGTCTTCTGTTCATTATTTTGTGTACCCAAAAGAATTCACTAAAGTGCACTCCACACGATGACAGTGTGACAAGGGCCAATTTGTGAATAACTTGTCAACAGCTTGAATGAAACTCTAGAAATCCATAACAGGTGCTCGATAGCTATAATCGAGTGACAGATGGATTAGATACATGAAACCACAACAAACTGACTGAATGGGAGAGGGAGAGAGAATAAGGGCGAGAGTGGGGGAGGTTCATTAACTGTGGAAGAGACCAAAAATACATGAATTATTAAAGAAACGGCATGAGCCAGTTTGTGCGGATGCTTCCTGCTCATCTTCAGCAGGCTTGGGAAGAGGAGCCGTGATGCCAGCTACTAGTCACAGCAGCAGTGGTCTCCTGTCTTGAGTCTTTGTAGGAACACACCAGAGCTTGGCACTGGCCTTGTCTGCAGAAATCGCCGTTATATTTTAGCACACACACACACGAGCTGATTCAGCAGCGTAGTTTAGCACAGGCCTTGCTCTACATGCACAAATGGAGCCACCAAGGTCACCAGAATGAGTGTCTCCTCATACTACTTAGTATGAGTTTAACACGTTTAAGCATCTTGCCAAGGTTTTGCTCTCAGCTTTCTGATTTAGAATATATGAGGGTGAACCCCAGGTAGAATAATTGCTGCAAGCCCACTGGAACCTTTGGGACTGCTACTGTGAGAGTCTCAAGCATCGCTCAAGGACATGTCCATGTGTACGACCAATGGTTGGGTCAATGCTTCTCTGCAGGCTTTTAGGGAAGAGGTTGCCACCTGGGCCAAACCTGGGCACTGCAGATCTGTCCCTGTGCCAGCAAGAGCAGCCTGTTTTCCCCAGGAGTCTGCACCTACCCTATGGGCCTTTCCCAGAGAGGGGATGGATATTTCACACTTTAAAGTACCTGGAGTCGTCGGACCTAGCCCATTGTCCATGTGCCTTTGTGCCAAGTCTGCCAGAAAATTATATATAGCCTCAGCAAGGACCAGTTCTCTTTAATCCCTGCCAGCCTGCACCTTCTATGTGGCCCTGATGGCAAACAGTAACAGGGATCCCGTTAACACTCACCAGCTCTCTCCCTCTCCAATGGGTGTTCCTTTCAAATTAAATATTCTACTCTAAATTAAACTTCCTTATTTTTCTCCTGTGCACATCACACAAGACCACAGTCCCACACTTGCAGTATTCCACCCAAACAATGCTCTTTCACAGCTACCTATTAAGGGAACCAGCCAAACCTTGACAGCTGGTTTGCTTTTATAGAGTGGCCTATCAGGTTCTTTATCCTTCTGCACCAAGTATCTTCCCTTAAAGATTCCTGAGCTGTTTGAATGTGTTTAGATAATGAATAAATTACAGTTACTGAATATTTCAGGTGCAAAACGAAGACTCCCTGTGGGTAAAAACAAAACTTGCCACTAACTTGATTTCTGTTCTCTTCACCACAGATATCATGTAAACACGTGAACCAGACTACTGCTTAGAAAATGAATTTGCTGTGTAGCCATTACTCTGCCAGAACCCCCGGTGATAATAAAATTTAGTCATTTTACTATAAGATACAGATTGAACTCCCAGCACAGTTTAATCTTCTTGGACTTCACCATAATTCTTATGGGTTTTTATATAGTCTGTCCTGCCGTAGTCCTGGCTGCTCTGTTTATCTGGGGTGGGATTCTTCTCTCTGGCTGTGTGAGCAGCGAGCCCCCAAATGTCACACTTGCACAATCACGTTCACACGTGAAGCTCAAAATGCCAAATTCAAAGTGTCAGAATTAACCCAAGGAAGACAGATTCATACTTGAGCCCATTTCAGCTCCTAGCAATGAAAACAAAGTTGATCTCTAGATCCGGAAAGTAGTGTGCCTTCAGTGCCACACAAGCACACAAAGCTTAGACATTAATTAAACACCATTTTCTTTCATTTAAGCTCCACTTCACGGGCTTTCTGCACCGCAGAACTACTTGCCTTGGGTGAGAGAAAGATTTTATTCTAAGCCTTTTTTTTCCCCCTCCACTTTTTCCTGGTTGCAATAGCGTTCAAACAAATACGTGACCAAGAGGCTGAAAGAGCACACGCAATGAAAAGGTTGTGAGCTTTGATAAGGACAGTGAGCTGACTCCACTAACCTCATGGCAAGTGATGATAATAACAGGTAATGCCACTGCCCAAGACACGTAGTGATCAATAACAGCACATTAAAGCAAACTGCAGATCCCTAGACAAACAACTGTATTCCAGTCTCCAGAAGTGTTTGAGTGCCTGGGGCGCTCTTAGCCCTTGCTTCTGTACAAGCAAACCTGGAGACTGGAAGGAGTTTCCTCCTCAGTTAGCAAATTTCCTAATCTCGTTCAGATGTGACTACAAGTTCCTCTATTTTGGCTGAGAAGCCTCGTCTTTGTGTATTAGCCTCAGGTCTCGCAGCGCTGCCCTGTTCCAAAGTTAAGCAGCTCCAAGCTGATTGCATGCTCCTGTGCCTGTGCCTCCTTTGTGATGCACACTGTAATAATTATCGCCACGTAGAGGATTTTGTCTGTCTACTCTCCAGCTGCTGGTGCGTGAAACAGCAACTGTACATGGGTGAGCACACAGACAGGTGTTCAGCTATTGAATCACTTCAATTCAGACAATAATGTGGATGTCAGTGATCTCTGAGCATTCGATACAACATTGGCTTTCTCACTTTGTGATGTCAAATCAAACTTGGCCCTTGTGGGCTTCAAAGGACCGAAGCAAAAAAGTGAACCTCCCTGGGAGGGTTGCTCATGGAGCTTCAAGAAGATGCGTATTTTGATTCTCTCTACTTTACCTTGTCTTTTGGAAGAACATGAGTAATGTGGATCAGGCAATGGACCGCTTTCACTAGATTGAGGTTTATTGACCAAGCCCTGGACAATGTTTGGGGTTTTTTTGCAGCCGGTAAACCAGATGCAAAAGGTTCTGAGCTCCCTAAGACCTTGTGAGGGACTGTATCACTAAATAACACTTAGGATCTTACAGAAAGCATCTGAAAGACCACTAGAGAACTTGCTCAAGCCTGCTGCTAACAAAGATGAAAGGACTGTTCTTAGTACCTCTGTTTCACAGATGGAAGGAAAGACAGAAGCATCAGCTTCACCACAGGTACAGATTCACACACTCCTGTAACCAAACGGCAGACAAATGCCTGCACCCTTCTTTGGCTTTCCCACGAGTAGGGGTGAGCTTTTGCACATGCTTTGTTAGCACACAGTAAGCCGTTTGAAGTGCAGATTTGTTTTGCAGCCTCACCTTGTTAAGAGGCTTCCAAGATCTGGAGGATAGAAGTGTTAAAGCCAGGAACAGCTGCAACAGTTTTTTTCCAGGCATTGTGAGAGCAGCTGTTGAGAGAGGTGGTGTTCTCTTGGCTGGATACTAAAAATGGAAACTAGGGGCAATCTGAAATGTTTCTCATTACAACTTTTGCAGAATCCACTCACATAGATGATGAAGCTCCTAGTAGCCTATTTGAACAATTGAAGGGCTTTAGAAAACCATTACTTTAGCTTAAATAACTTTTCCTTTTAGTTGATCTGACCTGAGGACATCAATTTCTCCAGTCTGATAGAGCTTAGCACTTTCAGCTTGAGCCAGTGGGGAAAGGAAATGGAAATGTCACACGAAAATCTTCCCACATAATTCACAATCTCCCCAGTGCATGATTCCTATGTCAAAATAAAGGAAGAATGAGAGCACTGACTTTATCCAAAACCATTTCCCATGGAGGCTGTGTCTTGTGGCCAGACACAAACCAAAAGCATTCTAAACCCGTCCATTAAACACTAGGCTGTGTCACTGATGCAGGGTGAATCCCCGAGTGAGGGCTTGGTCTAGCTTGACTTTACAAAAGCTGTTTCTAAAGCACCATGAAACCAATCATAATAACCATGACCATTTCAAACCTCAAGTTGAAAGTTGCCCTAAAGCAAAAAGTCATGTGAAAACTGTAATTGCTAGGTCAGTTTGAGAACTGGAATAGTAATACTTTGTTGGCTCCTACAGCATTAGAGATATCCCCACAGTGGTGTTCCTGAGGTGCACGAGGATTTATAGTTGTTACTCTCGGGATGATGCACAAGTTTCATGTTAATTTTCAGTTCTTCTACACCTTTCTAGGACACTTGAGCTTACTGACTGGCTGTGATACTACATATCTGCCTACAGTTAGCATGTTTGTATCTGAGGCAAAACTGCAGCAGCTGCTCTATAGCCCAGTCACCCTTCACCAGTAGAGAAGGGAGACCAATAAAAGGAGAGGACATCCACAGGTTAAAAAGAGTAACAGGTTGAATGAAACAGCCAAACTAATGCCAATGCCAATATAAAGTCATACTCAGCCCAGCAAGTGCACAGCAGTCACAAGAAACAGGAAAGCCGTCCTCAGGAGCAGGATAGTAAGCCAGGTGCTTCAAGGATGGAGTGAAAGAAAAAGGTCCAGGAACAGCCTCCACCCTCAGTCAACTTCCCTTTTACATTGGTGTGGGATCCACCTGTGACCCAGCTCAGGGCAGCTGCCCTGGCTGTCTCCAAACTGCTCACAGCTGCTCATGGCTGGCCTGGCCAGGACAGTACCACTCAGAAGACAACAAGAAATCTAGAGGATGAAAGACCTGAATCAGATTTTACAGATAAGCATTCATACTCTCNAGAGTGATCCAGTTTTGGAACGGGCTGCCCATGGAGGTGGTCAAGTTACCATCTCTGGAGGTGTTCAAGGTCAGTCTGGATGAAGTGCTGAGTGGCATGAGCTAGATGTCAGATGTTATGTTTACTTGGTTGGTTTTAGGTTGGACTGGATGATCTTTAAGGTCTTTTCCAACCTCATCATTACTGTGAGACTGAGCTAGTATTAAAATTTTGGAGGCTGAACACTTGTGCCCGCAGGCCAGCCCAGTACGCTGGGCAGCAGGCTGTCACACCCTAATTGCTAGTGCCCCTTTGTGAATCAACATCTCTGAGAAGCCAATTCTCTGTGATGCTTCTTTAATATACATCTTCTCATTTGCCCCATGTATATTTCAGTTTGCCATCTGATAATTGGAATTGTGTGGGTAGCAGCCGGTACCATCTGGCTTGTTAATAAGTAGAGGATAAAAATGTCTAATGCCTTGCTCTACATAAATACAAGAATTACCCTACAAATAAACAGCTCCCTAAAACCTCAACTGATGAGAACAAAAGAGAACAGTGTTTTCTTAGCTCATTAAAAAACACTGAAGAGAGAATGAGAGAGCAGTGGGAAAGCCTCATCACTTCCCATCTGAAGTTTTAGTGTAACTAAAACATATGGTAAAACTAATGCAGAATTCAACGTGATAATGCACTTTTCACACCAAAACATATTGGGCCACTATACAAATGATGCAATTAAAACTGCTGCTTTCAGGAGCCAAAACCTAAGCTGAGTAAGTACAGCACAATTAAAGTTTTTGATTTAAAACCAGTGAAAGATTTATCGTAACGAACCTCAGAATTGAGATAATGTGACTTGGGGGCATCAAAGCTAAGCTATAGAGAGCCACATGTCCTACAATGTGGAGTTGGAATTGGAAGACTGACACCAGCAGATTTGAGGGCACAGAAAGGCTTACAAGTTCATTTGCATGTGAATGGCCAAGACCATGCAAAATCTTGCATGTAAACAGCACGGTATTGTAATCAATACTTTAATTAACAGGAAGGCAGCGCAAAGCTGTCTGCATCGGGGAAATAAACTCTGATCCTGTAGGCTGGATGCGAAAGCCGTGCTGTTGTGTTTGGAACCTGCTGGAACTTGTACAGCGCCTTATCTGAAAGGGCTCATACGCATCGCGACAATGTCTTCTAAGCTTGTAATAAAAAGGGGCATCATGACTGGTGGCAGCCGGGCCAGCCAGTGATGGCTGCAGCCACACTGTGCTCCCGAGATGTTGAAAGGAGATTTAAGCCTCCTGCAGAAAAAAATAAAGGCCTTCAAGACAGTCTGGTCTGGAGAGAGAAGGGGGAATAAAGAGTGGGGGGAGGGCAGCTGGGCAGCGGTTATCTGGTTTGGGGTATCAGAGAGATAGAGTCACTGTCATTCTTCCAGACATAAACCCGTCTTTGGGTGGATCAGTGCTCAGCCGTAACGTGTGTTTTCCCAGAAGGCAGGGTTAGCAGGACTCTGCATGATGCAAACTGGAGAAGATATTTAGTCTGATGAAATATGAAAACACCCCCATGGAGCAGTTCTGCAACAGGTAGAGTTGATGTAGCCAACCAACTGCCCTGCATGCCCTTATGACTGTCACTATAACCACAGGAGTCACTGCTTGCCTACCTGCTTCATTGCTCAGGTATTTATACTCACACAGAAGACTTGCACCATTTACATCCTTTTGACACCTCATCAGGTGCAAAAGTGCAGTTCTCTGCCCCACTCTGCTCTATTTCTTGCTGCTAGTCTGGGTTGCACATCGTGCTGATCAGGAGCCAGGGCTTGCCAAAGAGAATCTGAAACAGCTGAGCCTCCCTTCTCTTCCCTCTTACAGTGAATCATAATTTTGCTGTCATAGCAATCAGCTGATTTTCCACAAAATCTGTAGGAGCTCCATTATCCCACTAAAAATGCTCCTGTCATACATGTCATACATGTCATACATGCTTGTTATACATGTTGGTTTGAAATTTAGCTTCTGCACTGTGAAAATTTGCGTCCAGACTGACCAGCTGCCCTTGCTGGGAGATATCTTCCAGGGAAACACTGCAAGACAGATTGGAATAAAATGAAGACTAATAAGACTAATAATGCATTACTATGGGAAAAGAAAGAGCTAGACCTACATAGAATCACAGAACTATTTATGTTCAAAAAGACCTTTAAGATCATTGAGTCCAACCATTAACCCAACCATCACAAGCCCACTGCTAAAACCTGTCCTAAAGTGTCAGATCTACATGATTTTTAAACTGGTTCAGGTCTGGCAATCCAACCCCCTACCACATGCTCTTACATGTGTGCTCTGGCTCTGTATCCCTCTCTGTACCTACACACATATACCGTGTGCTCTTATGTGACCGGCAGTGCTTATTCTTAAAACACTTCAGGGTACATGGCTATTTTTCTTCTTTTCACAATTTCCTGATAGGTTTTCATTCCCTTTCAAAAACCTCCATGCCTTCTCTAAACACCTTTTGACCAGATATCAGGATTAAAGGAACTGATTTTGTCTCCCAGTGCTAGGCAATTCCCTCCCAAGGAAACTAAGCTCATCCTGCTTCTGAAGGATCAAATGAGTTTCATCCCAATACATTTGAAACCAGCATAGAACCTGGTGTCTAATCCAGATTTTGCTTAGTGCACATGAGATGTGCTACATATGATTGTAATTAAAGAAGATTGAAGCCCAGAGACTTTAAGCCCCGGCTCCAGCTTCAGCAGCAGTGACAGGGGACTGTTGGACAGATGATATGTTCAGTTAAATGAAGAATGAGGTTTGGTCCTTTGCTTCTTCTTATTTTCTGTCAGCACTTTAAAGAAGATGTGCACAGACCGACTGTCTACAGAGAGTAGAAGAGGGTCAGAATTTGGCTTCAGGTAACAGCAATGACGTTTTATTCTTCAGTCCCTGGGAATGGGCATAAGGATGTACTCACCGGGAACGCTGTGGTGCACTGTACGTGCAAATAGGTGTTCACAAAGCACACACAACAATTCAATGAAATAGTAATAATATGAAAACTCACCTAAAAAGTGATTGTTATCACATAACTGATAAGTCCCAAGATTTCCTGGGACAATGGCCCTGGAAACGTTTGTTAAGAAGGAAATGCAGTTGAAGCGATTTGTACCATGAAGTTATACAGGAAATCAGACTAATCCCTGATGGCATTATCTGTAAGCTTGGTTGTCGAAGACTTACTAGAGCAAAAGAGATGGAAGAAAACCAAACGAGGATGAGAAACTAAAAGGTACTGAAACTAGGTCACTGTCCTACATTACACAAAAGCGAAACGGAGCTCTAACATCTCACAGGATCCTGAGTGAGAGGAACAAAAGACTCTGGTGTAAATCTACTAGCAGCATTCAGGTTGTACAGCTGCATAAATCATAAAGAAACCTCAAGCATAGCAGCAACACCGAGACAGGTGGAACATAGAGCACTGAAGGAACACAAGGGGAAACAAAGAGGATGGCTTCTGTTGCAATGCTGCGTCATTGCACGATAACTAAGTTCATCAAGAAATCCTGTGATGTATTAAAAAAACCCTACAGCATGACAATATGAGCAGGATGAAGGGGCATGGACTGGAAAAGCTGTGACAGCATTAGGTAGATACACTAAGCCAGCAGGACACAAGAGGTGCTTAATTAGCAAATTGAAATAAGATTGTGGTGGAAAGCAGTATCTGTTTTCAACGCAGTTTTCTACGCCATAGACTCAAAAGCCTTCATCATGATTAGCTGACACAGGCTAGAACTCCTGAGCCTAGGACTGCACTCGCTCATCTTCCTTCTCTTTGATACTTAAAGCTTCGATTCTATTCAAGTTTTTAAATCAATAGAATTTATACCTTTTTACTGTCCTAAAGAATTTTGCCCTTTCTATAGGCACAGATACAGAACAATTACTGAAATTAATTGAGAGGATGGAAATTATTTGAAAGGTTATTTCAAGCTGGGTGGTTTTTGGGGGTTTCCTTGTCCCACATAGCTTATGGGGGTTTTTTTAGTAATGAATATGGCTTAATTGCATCTGTGATTCTTTTTTTATTGGAGGAAACCCATCATTTCAACACTGAAATAAGCATTGTTAGAGTGAGTTCTTTAAAGGAGCTTGCTTTAGGTAATAATAATAATAATTATTGTTATAATTATAATAATAACTGTGGCTGCTTCCTATCCAAAACCACTATGGAAGGTATTTCTTTGCTCACAGTGCCTGTCTCAGGTAACTGGAAATGTTTGAAAGAACCCTGACATCCTCATCCCACCATTGTCCCTTAATCTTAGCAATGCCAGATGATCAGAATAAGTATAGAAATGAGCCGAGGAGCTGCCTGACGGTGAGGGGTTTTAATTTTTGATTCAAATTTAAGAGTCAGACAAAATGAGCGTGTTGGCCCCAACTTTTACCTGTTTAGCATTAAGGCACACTGTGAAGGGACACCTGCTTCTGCTTCATCCGTGAGGTGTGAGAAGGGACTATTTCATTAGTGTCTGCTGACCTGAAGATCTACAGCCAAAGATAGACAGACATTTTAAATGATATAAATAAAATATTTAGATTCATAAAGTAATATGAAGAAATACCACTTAAGTAACTACTAATTACGCCACTATTAATTACTTGTACTTACTCAGCATCCTATTGCAACTAAACCTCTGAATCACAGTGGAGCAGACCTTGCAGGATGGATCAGTATCTATCCCAGCCCTTTGCTGACTTCAGAGCTCAAACTCAGCAACATTTACGTGTATCCAGGATTCACATCATAATCCAACATTTGAACCTCTGCTCTATTTAAACAACACGTAAGTTTTTCTAGGGTCCTTTTGTTTTATCCAACTATGTCTTTTTAAATAATAATCAGCTGATTTATGGGCTTTACATTATTTTTCTAAATGAAAATTATTCCTGGTCTGTCCATGAGAATTTGGAGTCTGAGACAAGAAATTCTGAAGCCACCAGCCTGCATCCTAAGTGAAAGTGGCCTGTTTTTGCTACAACGAGCAATGAAAAAAGGAAGCCCATAAGATACTGGAAATAGTGTCATTCTGAACCCAGCAGATTTTTATTCGTGCAGCTCCTAAGCACTGCAAGTCTCAGCAGAAAATTGCGCTGGAACAGTGGGCGGTTCTGAATTGCTGGAAACTTTACAATGGCTTTTATGTTTAAACATCATTTAGCAGCTGCTAAAGGTCAGCAGAAATCCTGCACTTTATCAGTGTAAATGAAGTCTACAAGTGCAGAGAAAAGAATGCATTAAATAATGCAGCGGTTATTCATTTCTATGTTTACTTTGATTTCTTTTTCCCTTCAGAAGTGGGAAAGGACTTCTGAAGCAGTTCCGTTTCACTCCCCCTTATTTCGAGTTCAGAAAATAAAACACTCATTACATTATTTATACTAGAAATTTACTTACAGGGTTGACACATTTTGTACACAAAGCGAGTAAAGCATCTGACACGTCGTGTAGTGCCAGGTGCAGCTAAGAAAGTGTAACGCAAGTTGGCATCTAGAGGCTAAAAAACCCCACGAACTTGCTTCAGTGTTTCATTATCAATTTTATTTCCTACCATACACCAAATGTACAGCACAGAGCACAATTTTGTTGTTTTGATGTAAGAAATATTAATTGTATGAAGAAACAGTATACAAACTACTCCAAATTAAAAAAAAAAATGCATACATCATTGCTCTTTACAAAAGGTCTAATTTACAGGGTAGCTCATCAATGCATTTAAACGCACACAACAAAAGGAAAGGAAAGGAAAAGAAAAAGAAATCAGTGCACGTTACAAAACACATCAAGTACAAGGGAGGCAAATAAATACAAACATACTTCACAGAACATCCTGAGCAAACAACCAAACACAGATAAATTAACCTGAAGCCATAGTAAATCATAATAATAAATACATAGGTCAGTATGAGATTATTATTATTTGTATTTAAATAAAATATATAACAAATTTGTTAAAATATTTAGTAAATTAAAATTTAGTCTTTGTAATGAGTGAACTCATTTTGTATGCATTTAACAGGTATAACAAATGTTCGCTTTTTGTTTGTTTTCTTTTTAGCAAGAACAATAATAGCAAATTTATGCATTCTTTTTAGTTTTGTCTGTTTGGTGTCCTCCTATTTATATTAGACAGCATGTATGATAGCTTTCAAAAAAAAGTCAATTGAAAAATAAACACAGCTCCTAAGAACATACATTTTTCCCCTGTCTAAACTAAGATCAGAGAGTTGAATCAACCCTCAAACAAAAAGCAAGCCCCACCTAATGCAGAACAGTAACCACAGTGCATGAGAGTTGAATCACTTCTGAACAGTACTTTTTGTGCAGGAACAGTAATAATATAATTGTATATGTCAAGCCTGTGAACGCCATCATATTCAATCTAAATATAAATGAGGCTAAGAAAAATAAACACTTTCATTATAGCATGGGAAAATTAATAACACACGCTAGATCCATGTATACATTTACACTGAGGCACATATGCACGTGAGGTGTGTGTGCATACAGAAAAGGCAGTTTAGCTGGTTGTTTATACCTTTTTCTTCTTAAAAAAAATAAATATTAAAAAAAACCCTTTGAAACAATGCTTAAGTACTTACAATCCCTGAAATAGACATTGCCTCTGTTAGAGCAACTGCTTCTGTCTGATGGGTTCAGAAGCTCCACAGTTGGGCTAAGCCAGCACCTCTGCGCAAGCGCTCGTCTGTCTGTCTGCTCTGCAGCACTGGGTACCTTGTTGAAAGACTGGTAACAAATTCAGTATCAACCTAGTCTTAGTGAAGGATGGGAGAAACTAGTCACGGCACTGCTACCCATCCTTCAAAGAGGAGAGCAACCACCGTTGTGCTGGAGGGTGTTATTTCTCTCCAGAGCGCTGCCTTCTCCACTGCCGTTACCTTCAAACCAGTATTAAAAGCCATTTCAGGGGAGATGTGGTCGGTTCGTTATGTACAAAGCCTTCAGCTTGGGATGCGTTTTGCATCTTTTCAAACCGAAATCCATAGCAATACTGGTCACTCGGTTAAAACCTCAACGTCTTGCCCTAAAAAAGTACCAGTCCTGTCAAATGATCCTTCTTGTTAGAGATAATTGTCGTTTCCCTCCACGAGCTAACGCTGGGGAAAAAAAAGAAACCAACCCAAAATCTGCAGTGGTAAAATAAATCTGAAGTTCTCTTGAAACGTTTCAAATACTCATTCGCATAGGCTAAATCACACAGCCAAGTCAAGTGCTTTGCTGATTGCTATATTTCATTATTGCTAACGTCTCTGTGACACACCGCTCTCCAGCAGACTGTGCTTTTCAGTTCCCCACTAGTGGGCACCGTTTATCTTCCCATGCCGCGCATCTTCACATCTCCTGTGTCTGCAAACCCATTCCTGATACAAAGCCATTTATAAAAAAGCAGGATGTGAGGAAAATAAAACTAGAACCACGGTCCAGTCATTTGTTACTTTCATAGGTTCCTTATTTTTTTTGTGGTTTTGTTTTTTTTTCTGTTTCTTCCTGTACAAACCCAGCAAGGTATTTAATTTACAGTATAGCTTCTCAGTCTATTTAAAATCCCGTTGGAAAATAAATTAATAAACACATTTGTAAAAATATGGCAGGCCGCAAAAATGCTGTTAAAAGATAAAAAAAACAACTCTTTGATTAGAAATAAATAAAAAATATAAAAAATAGTCGCACACACTTTTTACATTCACTTTACAAAAACTGAGTGCAAAAGAAGGAAAAGAAAAGAAAGGAGTTGTACCGAAATAAATACAATATACCAACAGAGTGCATTGCTGTTAATACAAATAGTCTGTTGTGGTTTTTATTCTTTATCCTTTTTTTTTTTTCCTTTTTACGTCAGCTGGGAAAAAAAAAAACCCAAAAACTATTAGTGCAATGTTGCAATTGTAAATGCAGCATGGCAACCTACACCCCTTAGCAGTACATGAACTCCTAACAGATCCATCTGGAGTTTACTGCTGTTAAGTAATTTCTGTTGCCCAGCAGCTTTCACATCCTACACATGGATGCCCTTCACTGCCTGTTTGATACTTTCCAGCAGAGCTTTGCATTCGGGGGAATAGTCCCGTTCCAGATTGCTGTACATGTCTGTGAGTGTATTTACATATGCTTCAAAATTCTGCTCACTGATTGGCCCCTAAATGAAGACAAAACAGATTATAATTGTAGGAGAGAAAATGAAGGGCAGAAAAACCCCAACCCCCCAACCCCAGAACACGGAAAAGCAGCGATATGGCAACTAGAGGGAAGACGTAAACAGGGCAGACATCCAAAGTGGTGGAGGACTCGTAGGAATGGAGTCACGTGTGCTGAGGAGCTACACACTCTCTGAGCAAGGAAGGGGGATGAAGATGTTATTGTCAATGTGCTCTTTTATTGTGGCCTGTTTGGCTCTGGGATTTTGGCTGCCATCCCTGTAACTGTCCTCATCTCCCAGCAGCACTCCTAGAGATTGAGAAAAAGAACTGACTCTAGAGACCGGGGTACCTCTGAGGACTGGGACTGCATTTGCAAGTGAGACCTCAGGGACACGGAGTTTTGGAGAAGGCAGAGCTTTATTTGCTCCAGAAAATATCACCTATATGGAACAGGTTAAAGTTTTGATCTAGAAGCAGAGGAAATAAGGATTCTCGGTGTGCAGTTTTCACTCTTTGCGTGGACACTGAGATAGGGAGGGATGGGGGGAAAGCCCATCCTGCATAGAGCAGTACAGCACAGAGATACGAGGGCTGGCTCAGTCCTGGAAGCAACTCTGCTGTCACATAGGTTTCATGATCCAGCAGCTCTGCAGAGTAAATTAGACTAAAAGAGCTCTCTGATAAGGCAGCTCCAGTGCTCCTGCTGGTCCCTGAGTTTGCTCATCTGCCTCAAGTGCTGGCAAAACAGTCTCAAAGAAGGTGTGAAGCTGCTGGCTGTGCTCTTACCATCTGTGGAAGCTGAATGTCAGCAAGGCTGGAGATTAGGGCTTGGCTTAAGCCAGCTAACTCCTTCAGCAGGCTCTCGTTGTTCTGCTCTATGAGTTTGTTCTCTTCTTCTATTGTTTTCAAATTGCTCTCCATAGATGTGATCTAAAAGACACAGGCATGCACAAACACACAGACAGACCATGATGTGCCTGAAACTCAGGTTTAGGGTCTCCTTAATATTTGCAGCAAGAAAGGTGGTATTTGCTATGAACCGAAGGACTGTGCTGCTGTTTCACAGAGAAGCTGTGAGCTAGCAAGGCACTGGAGGGTGCCTGGCACCAGGAGGAGGGAAATGAGCTGCAGGGAAAGGTCAGCGTGGAGCTGGGATGGAGCGTGTGGCTATGGAGCTGGTGGAGGGAAGGAGAAAAGAGCCTGACATTTATAGTACTCTCCTGCTCTTACAGCATTCCTGCTGGTCCACCACAACAGCAAGGGCAGCAATTTTATCTGTTGTGCTAATTTTCCTGCCACACTTCTGGGCACAAAGTGGAGCTGTGGGATGGCTGGTACTTGCAACAAAGAGAGAAGAATGGAGTGGAAAGGGAACTGAGAGCGCATGGATTGCTGCAAAGATGATCTCTGACCAACAGAATGGAAATGAGGATTTTGAAAGGAATGGCAAAAAGCATCTATGATAGCAAAATAGTGTGGGAGTGGTGGGGATATACTGTGCTCTGAAGAGTTATCTGTCAAACTGAGTGCTGAAAAACTGAAGGTAGCAATGGCAGGGCAGTGGGCAGCAAGGCAGGGCAGAATCAAGAGCTGCCACTCTCTGCCAACCCATAGCTCTGCAAGGCACAGAGTGATGCAGTCATATCCCACCAGTGTCTGTACCCACTCTCTTCTCCTTAGGGTGCACATCTCCATGCTCCTGAAATGTCTCTTGCTGTGGCCACTTGACTTCCTAACACACTGTGTCACAAGTTGAAAGCAGAAGAAATCAACACTACACACTGCAGTGTGATACAAATACAGAGCTGTATGGTTACCTTCAGGGTAGTTTAGATTGGTTTAGACTTATATTCAGTTCCCAGATTAAACCATTATTCCTAAAATATTGAGCAAGCTGTTGTGCTTACTTTACCCAGTGTGCCCAGGTGAACTCCCAGGTGCATATCAGAGTCTCCGCAGGGTGAACATGGTCAGCTCACTCCACAGAGCCACTATCAGCTTAGCACAGCAAGTTTAATCTACTCACTATACAAAAGAATGATTGAGAGTTACTCTCTTCCATAGCTCCCATCAAACTTGTCTGCCACACAAATTAATGAAAGGCAGTAATTCTTTACCAGGTGTTGCCTGGAGTCAAAATTCAAACTATATGAATAACTGGGTGAAGCGGGTGAACTGAACGAGGGAGATTTTTTAGGTACGCATAAAACCAAAGTCAGCTTGCAATAACAGTGTGCTGGTAGGATTCTTCCCCAGATCTTCAGTACAGAGGATTCTGCTGATTATTTAGAGAAAACAAACAGAAAACTTGGCAAAAAAGCATGTAGGATCTTGGTGCTTTTAAATGGCACAGCACAAAGGGAAAACAAGTGCACAGGAGACTCGCCATGTTTAAACATATCACTTACATATCATTTATTCATTGCACTTAAATGTAGCATAAGTAAAATATGTCTTACCTGAGTTTGAAGTTTCATCATGTCAGCTTCAATTTTAAGATTGGATTCGTTCAGTTCTTTGATTTCCTCATCCAAGTGTCTGATTTCTTCATCACTCTCAATACCTGCAAACAGTTGAAAATATCACTATCAGCGTTAAAGTGTCCCCAGGTAAATGGCTGTGTGAGTAACAAGCTGAGTTACCTGTTACCAAACAAGAGGAAGGTAACAAGATTTTGATATAATGATTGCTCCTTCAATTAGCTCTTACTTTGCTTTTATTTTCAAATTCTGCTCCTAGCTGTAAAACATCCATATGAGGGGAAATATAGAAGGAGATTTCTGAGCCTTTCTCTCCCAGAATGCTTCTTTCCTCCTGTGCAACTTGCAGCTACAAGCTGGAGGCTACAGAATGGAAAACACTGACCATAAAGAGGAAAGTTCATCATGAAGGGTGAGGTCTTTACAATTTTTTTGAGTTTTTTGTTTTGAAAGAAACATAACAGCAACTTTTCCCTTGCCAGGAGCACCAGAGAGCAGCTTCTCCACTAGTATAATTGCTGACTTCAGTAAGCTCATCTGTACCTGGCTGTGTTCCTCCAAGAAGTTATATGGGAGCAAATCTCTTTAGCTTGGAGAAGAGGAGGCTGAGGAGTGACCTCATTCATGTCTATAAATCTGTGAGGGGTGGGTCAGGAGGATGGAGCCAGACTCTTCNCCATGATTCTATAATAACTTAGAGAAGTGTAGCCTTACTTACATGTGATAAATAGTGAAACTGAAATAACAGTGAAATGGAAATTGTGGGGAAGCTAACAAGCATTACAGGAACAAAACCGAAAAAATAGAAGAAAAAGAAGACAGATTTTTACATCCCTACAAGTTAGACAGCAGGGCAGAAAAACCCCTTTAGTTCTTAATGAAAGCCTCATCCTGAAAAAACACTCAGCAGCTACAGCTGTTGGCAGTTCCTGTCCTGCCTAGAGATTTGTGTCACTGGTGGTGTTGCTGCTTTGAAACCTAAATCCCTACACAAAATGTGCTTGAAGCGCCAGCGTGGAAATCTGTAAGCAGCAGCCCCTGAATGGGCACATGGTAGCAGGTCACAACCTTTCTCAGCAGCTGGAGGTATAGAGACAGTTCCCTGAATCCTGGCTCAATACCCAACTTAATAAAACATGTTGTGCAAGAGAAGAGATGTCTATCTCTTTCCCCTTATCTCTCTTTGGGTTGCCAAAGTACCGCACAGAAACTGAACTGTGTAGCATTCACGGTCAGGAGAAGAGTCCATTTCTGCACAACAGAGTTATCCCTTCTTATTTTGATCATCATCTAGCTATGTCCTCCTGATCTATAATTTATAATTTATTAGTAATAACAAAATAGAAAGCATGTCCAAATAAAACCAAAATGCTCCGAGATGAGAGCATACCTCCAATGCTCAGTTAATGTGACGTGAGAAGAAACTGATAATCTCTCATGCAAAGATTTTTGTTATTCAAGATTTGTTATTGCTAGAGACAATGGGAAGGAGTAGGAATTAATGCCAGAATGGCATAAAGGGGCAAAAGTATAAATGGGAGTCAGGGCCCTTCTATCTAAATAAATGTCATCATCTTTTGCAAATCTCCTTACCACCACTTGCTTTAAGCTTGATAGTCATTAATTCTTCCGAAATTTTGCCCTTTTTTATGGCTTGTGCATTCAGAGGACAACCCGACAGGCTGAAATAGATAGGAAAAAAAACAACATTAGCACCCACTTGAAAATGGCAACAATCCTTTCAGGCAATATTATCATGCACTTGGACAGACCTCTGTACCTAAGGTCGCATCACTATCTCCATTATAGCATAGCTTCAGGGAATGACAGAACTCATAAAGAGCCATTTAACTGTATATTCCAGCTTGAAAATTGGCACAGAAATCTCAACCTATAAGTAAACAACTTCTAGGCATATTTTTAGAAAAATCAAAATAACAGTGGCAGCTACTATTAAGTTACGTGGACGTGCTTTTGCAAGATGCTTAAAGTTCCAGCACTTACAAACTCTACATTGTTTTTACTGAGGGCTTATTCTCCTAAGGAGAGGGCTAGTATGGTCACTTAAAGTGGCAAGTTTACTGTCTTTTAAACAAAATTGGCTAATGGGATGATTTTCATGGCGAACAACTATTGTCTTATTTTGTGGATACATAATAATGACCAATACAATAAGAAATCTGAATATGCCCTATAGACTCTAATAGCTTTTTTGAATGGTTCTATTATAGACTCAGTTTGCTTTTTAACTACTGTTCACATTAAATTACATTTTGCTGTTTCAAAGCTTACAATTTCATCAGCTGGCAATTATCTGAGGCAATTTTTATAGCCCAATAAAGGGCTAAGATGAATTGCACCGTCTTAACACTATCTTTATAAATAACAAAGAAGAAATACCCACATGCTGAAAAAAATGGCAGGAGGATTTGTATTCACACGTAGTCAAGCAAGGGTGAAGGAAAATTTAGTTCCATAGGAAAATGGTTGATTTCTGTGCATGTGTGAAAATTCAAACCAAAAATCCTAACAGATATGGTGTTCCCACGTGGAAAAATAAAAAGGAAAAAAGCTTTTGCAGGTCAAAGTTAGCTTTACACTTGCTTAGCTATAGCCTATAAAAGGAAACATGCTGGCTCTTCAGCACTGAAATGCTGTTTAGTATCTCTGCCCAGAGCAGAAAGTTAACTGGAAGAATGTCTCAAAGCTGTGGGTCGCTTGCTAGCTTTCAAGTGTGCTAGGAAAGGGATCTGTATCACAAAAGTACATTTACGACTTGTACTGGATTATTTTAATTAATGTTTTCTTGAGTGTGGTCCAGCCTTAGGTAGGACAGAAATCGTCTGTTGCATGGGTTGCAACCAGCTAATACGCTGTTTGTGTTATTTCCTGGAAGTTATCGTATTGCTTAGTGTGAGTTAATTAGCCCCAATTAACAGCAGAGTCCTAATGTAAAGGCTTTTACATGTAGATGATAAAGTTAGGATAGCACTGGATTTGTTGAGATGAGCTTGGACAGTCCTGTGTTGGAGAAGTCAGTTCAGAGCATTAGAAAGGAAGCAAAAGGAGGTACAGATCATAGACTAAGTTCCTGTGACAGACAGACTTTGCCAGGTTATTAATTGAGTGTCTTCAGCCAGTTTCCTTGACTAACATTGACTGAGTCTGGTCAAACTATACGTGTGTTCTCACAGGGATATCCAAAGTGTCGGTGCTTATTGTTACTGGTTAAAATTGTGAGTCCTGTTTGGTACAGAGAATCCTTTGGGTAAGATTGTGACAATTTCAAACTGAAGTCATCCATTAGAGTTTTACAGGCTTGATTTTTTTCTGGGGGGAGAGGAGGGATAGCTATTTAAATACAATATTTATGTAAACAACTTCTCCACTGGTAGAAATATGCAGCCATTGCTCTTCCTCAATCTTTTTTTTCTTGGTGACTTTTCAATGATATCTGTATATAACTCTGTATTTGCCTAGGAAATAACTGTATTTCAGTTTAAACCATACAGAAGTTAATGTAATATGAAGAAAAGGCCTTGGAAATTTATGCTGCCATGAGAACAAAGAAAAATAAAAAGAAGAAAACATTGATTTCAGGTCTCTGCAAGTTATTTTAATCCACTTAACTTCAGCTGCAATGTAAACCCTGTTGTTACTTAAGCGACTTCAGCACAATTTATTCAGACCATAACCTTGCACGATGCCTATTGAACAGTGGAATGTTAAGGAAAAAAGAAAAGAGAAAACACAAAGTTATACCTTCTGTGGGTGACAAAAACATTATTAACATGACCCAGCCCGTTGCAGCCTGGCAAAGGACAGTGTGGCAGCTCTTGTTTGTTCAGTTTCCAGGATAGTGAAGACCCATTGACAGGACTCTCCTTCTGTCTCTTGGCAGCCAAAGGACAACCAGAAGCAGTGCGATGAGAAGTGTATTTACCTGATATGTGACCTTGGCCATCACAGCCTATCACTGGACATCTACAGAAACACAGCAAAAGAACCCCTGTTTTCACTGGAGAGAGCAGGTGAAAGTCTCAAGAATGTCTGAGAAAATAATTCCCGCTGCCCATTCCACTTTGCATTAACAGATTAAGACTCAGTCCCTGGAGGCACAGTGTACCTGAACATGCAACTCATGTCAGGCTGAGTTATGGGGGTTCAGCTGATCTTAAGATTAGACAATTTAGATAGAGTACAGCCATACAGCCTAAGAAACTAAACCATTCATTTAGATAGTATTGAACAGCAAAAGAAAGTTGAAATTCTATCACAGGCAATAAATCACATTTATAAAATCGTATGGGAAGTCAGCATTCTCTCTAGGATTTTGGCATAAAGTGGAGGACGGGCTCGAGTACCTGAAAAACTTACAGCATCTCATGCAAATACTTGCAAAGAAAGGCTTGGGATCTTCTGTTCTGCTCTGTCAGTGTTGTGCAGCTCCTCATAGATCATTAGCAAGTATTAAGAACAATACTGCATGCAACTAAGTCTTCATACCTATATCTGGCAGTTATCACGAACTGGTTTTAATGGAGCATTCATTCAAGTTAGAATAACTATCTAGTGGGTTTACACTTTCACTTTAAGTGAAACTTAGATTTATTTATAGAGCACAGATATCAGATTTTCATGCATTTAATTTCTCTGGAATGTATTTTGAAGGTGTTACTCTGATTTAAATAGCTGAGATGTTAAGATTACACTACAGGCAGAAATAATTTGTTTTCCTTCGTTTTGCCAAATTTTCCAATCAAGCTGCACTTTCAGAGCTCTTTTTAAAATAATTGGGCCAGTGCAAGCAGATACAGCAATCCCTTCTCACTATTCAGTCTCCAAAGTGATGGGCTCCATCCACCAGCTTTGCTAGAAGCAGAAACACTTGGTTCAGCTCTAGATCTAGGCTCAGGTTAGCTGGGACACCTCCTGTCATGTCGTGAGCTCTTACGGGCTTCCCCCTCCCCCCAACCCTCACTGGTGGTAGACGATTGGTTTAATACTCACTTAAGTTCAGGGTCTTCTTTTTCTTCCTTGGTAGGGGTCACTTTGATACCTCCTTTCCTGGCACGAGGACAACCAGATAAGCTGAAAGAAGCATAGAGAATAAAAGCCACTTCTTTCTGTGGGTGCTGGCTGAGAACCCCGATCGTGGCAGCCCCCTGTGATGGGATGGTTTTTACCTTCGATGGGATGCATAGTTCCCTGTCACGTGGCCAGAGCCATCACATCCAGGTGTCGGGCACCTATAGAATAATACAGGGAGCTTACAAACTACGGCTTCAAAGGCACAGAGGCTATATGGTGTACCTCCTGCATGTTGTCAGGGTGGGAGACAGAACATCAGAGGTTTGGTTGAATAATTAATTCTTGCTGACTATTTTTTCTAAGTGAACAGACTTCTGTCACAGGTTTGTGGGTTTATTTTTCCTTTTATACCAGCTTTAGCAAGGAATGTATATTGCATATGATGTCTGGATTTAATTAGTCTATAACAATGTTTGCACTAAACATTTTTCCTTGTACAAGATCAACATTAGGGAAAAAAAACCTCAAAACCAACTCAAACCCTCCAGCTTGATAGCGATCTATTTGTAAATTTACTGTTAGATGTTTATTTGTTATTCTTCTGATGTTTTCAGGTACGGATATAAACAAGCACTTTGCCAGTATTTACAGAAGGGGAAATGGAAGCAGAGAAGCAGTTTTACTTCTGGGCATCAGCAGATGATAGCCAGAATTTGAATTTAATAACCTGTACATCCTAGCACTGAAAGCATACAGCAGGACCACATCTTTCTAGCACTGCGTTCAATTAGGTATTCAGCCTGGCTATTGGATTATGCTTCTCTCTCACAGTGAAGGGGTTTCTGTGTGTCTGCAGCAAACAAGCCTTTTCAAGTATGAATGTTTAATCCTAAAACATCCATACAATGAAAAGAAACAAACCCGCCTCTTCCCGTGTTTTTGCCAGTAGACTCTCAGGATGGGCTTGTTGCTTGCTTGTTCTGTATGAGGAATGTCCTTCCAAAGCCCACAGGAGTCAATAGGTCTTTCCACTGACATCTGTGGCGTTTGGAGCAGAGACTTAGTGGTAGAACCCTCCACTTTCTAAGTCCCGATTTATTTGGGGTTTTTATATCATTTAATGCTACTGATTTTTTTTCTGCAGACCTTTGTTTTTCTTTGTGTTTGGGTTTTTTGTAAGAGAAATGCACCTCAGCACACAAAGCAGCACCAAAATACAAATATTTACCTCTGGAAGTTGTGCCAGCTGTTTCTATGTTTATGTATTACACAACACAAAATTCTAAGTATCCCTAGGGGTCTTCTGAGTGCTCTGATTTTACAGAGAATAAGAATTACAGAGAGGGCCAAGCCAAGTAATCCCAGACCAAACCATTAAGGAACCTTGCATTGTTCAATCCTCTCTTAAGGGTGTCAGTGGTAATTGATTCGTTCCTGACGTAAGGAGGTGGGTGATGGCTGCATGGAAAACACCTACCAATATGATTATACTCTACCATCTGAGTGTGCAGGTGTATCTCTTCACAGAATATTAAAACTGTTTTTCTGCAAACCAAATTAATTTGTCAAAAATGTTATTTCCTTTGGATACGTCCAAATTTATGCATGGATTCAAACAGAATTCAGCAAATAATTTCAACAGAAGAAAGGGGACCCTTCTCATCTTTTTTTAAAGACAATGTCAAAACATTTCATGATGACATTTTCTGAACAAAATATTTTGGCAGAATGACATGACTCATACTGACAGCAAAGGTGGAGGTGTGAGTTGCAGAGTGCCAGATATGCTTGACTGTGTGGAGCTAAATGTTGACCCATCTGAGGGTGGGACAAAGATTGGGCACAATGTCATATGGAGCAGGCAGCAAGGGCAGATGTCTGGAGAGTGTGAATGCTCATAAGTAAATCCAGAACACCTGCCAAATACCATGGGTATTAATTCTGGCTACTTGTTTTATCAGATGATCACAGATGGAAGACCTGTCTGCATAGACTGAATGTGGATTTTCATTTAGTAACAGCACTTTGTGGGAGACATCCAGATCACGAGCCTGACAGTTACAGACTTAAAAAAGACACTGAAATAAATGTGAGTCTTTCCATCTGCATTTATGACTTCTGTCAGCAGTTAGATTTCACAATCAGTCCGAAGTATTCCTGAAGTCACTTAAGATTTGAGGCTGAGATAGCATCGATACTGATGAAATGATGAAATGATATTTCAGGTAGACAGTGGACAAATTACTAAGAAGTTTCACTAGCAAGACTCCTTGACCACTGGGTTGTGTTTTGCAAATATTGGTTGCATATTTGCATGGATTGTGAAATTCCATATTATAAGATATGCTAATGATGCATTATTGCCTTAAAGCCAGTAATACTGTAGGTCTTCATCAGCTTTTAATGGGCTGATGAGCTTGGACTGCTATACCAGAGCTTAGCGAGTCATTCTCTATTTTAGATTCCTGCAAAGGGCCAAGGAAATAGTTTTGTTTTCTTTTTTACATTTGTGGGACAGAGGCTTCAGGAGCTCAGGCTGAATGATGTAAATTCTCAAGTGGACATAGGTTACAGAGTCTTTTACAATTCATCAAGTTTGTTTTCCATCAGAAATCTTGCAGTGATTTCCCATACAAATCCTTCTACCTGTGCATCAACCACTTGTTATTTTGTTCCCTTCTCCAAAAGGGTTCCTTTATGTTCAGGTGAATGAACTACAACTGCACATCACATTGATAACACTGAGCTGCTGAACTAGGAGCATTTCACAGAAGGGAAGGGACCTTGGGGTCTACCCCCCTCTAGAGCAGTTTCACCTAAAGCAAGTTGGACAGGTGAGGTTTGAATATCCAGAGAAAGAGATTCCACAGCAACTCTACTGTGGAGTCAGATGAGCTCTACACATTGTTTACTCCCTAGAAAGCTCACAGGAATGGTTGGATATCAGCTGCAGTTAAAGCAAACCCAGAGAGGTCACCTGAGAAAACTATTGACTGCGATATGCCTGTGGAATGTGGATCAGTATCTTTGTGTTGTGTGAAACCTAACTAATCTGCTAGAACATATCCTATTCCTAAATTCCTATTCTCCTAAATCCTGTGGCATTTAACCACTGCGACAATTTATCTCAGGATAGGACTGACTACCTGTTTCTTAAAGTGTCTGCACTGTTGTGTCTTTCTGAAGTACACATTTAAATTCCTTTAGGGTTTGGTAAATCAGGTCTTCGATGAAATAGGATAATCATCCATAAATATCCCTTACAGCTTTAAAATCTGAGTCATCATCAGATTCAGAACGTTTTATTTTGACCACCTCAGATTGCTTTGTGCCACAAGAATTCTCAGTTAAAAAAATTTCTTGAATCTGACTCAAAGGCTCCCTTTCTGAACAGATCTTCCTTATTTCCAAACTGTAGATCACATGGAAGCCTTGTATCTTTGCTGGCTTAGAGTTTTGTTATTAAAGCCAAGATCATATCTTGATTCTGGCAAATTAAACGTGAATAACATTTGGAAAAAATACACAGCTTTTTCATATTCATGCCTAGCGACATGAGGGTACTTTTGTGGCCTGATTCTATAAGCATTGATGCCCTCTGCTCATGCAGCAACGGTAAAATTAACTCTTGATATCACTGTACTGCAACAGTGCAAGCACGACTCTGGTTCTTGGCGTAACGTTTCCTCTAGCCGACCCCTATCAAAAGGAGAGTTTTATTTAAAAACTTCACCTGAACCATATTTGCAGGGAGCTAAAATAAGGTACATTTGTGGAAAAATGATTTTATTTAGCCCTTTTTCCTTTTGCAAATTGTCTGTGAACAGATTTTGATTTTTGCTCTTTTTCTAGTTAATTGAAATTAAATGCTAAGTGCGTTATGCAACATATTTCTGTCTGTGAAATGTTCATGAACTTTGACTTTGTCTTTCACAACTCATTTATTATACATGGCGTACAGTGTGCAGTTTGTCATTTAAGTCATATGCTGTTGCTCCTCTTTCCTTATGGCATGACCAAAACTCTAGAAGCTTTAGTGGAAAAATAACCATATTGGTATGCAAATTTCCTTATTCACACATGAATATGGGGGGGGGGGCACTGTATGAAGAGCAACTACTCAAAATATTTGTGTGAGTGTCTATGGATGGCAGAGAGCCAAGAAAAGCAGGGACAAATATATATGACTCAGCAAATGATTTCAAATTTGTCAGCATTTTTGCGAGTCGATTCTTTGCTTCCCGCGCTGCTCTTTTTAAAACAAACAAAAGTGTGATACCTTTGAGTCTCAGTGTTGGGAAAATGGAAGCATTCTGCCCCTGTCTCTGCTTGCCTACTGGCTTTGGGAACCTATTTCAACAGTTGCCCATATGAAAGTCCTTTCTTTGCCGTTTTGCTGTTTCTTGAGCAGGTTCAACTCCACAGCTGCCATTATTTCAGCATTTTGTTTATAATCCAAGCTGTCAGACTAGAGGATGAGACCTTTCATATCTGATCTGAAGCAGCTAATACGTGACAGAAGACTGAGTCAAGCCAGAATGCACTCACTCCTAATATTAATACCGTTAGAACAGCATAATAATGCCATGATCAGACTTTATTTTCTCCTAGCTGGACTAGGCATGAACCTAAAGGACAGAGAGGACAGTCACGGGATTCTCCTCTTTTCACACGCATTCATGGGTTTTTCCAAGCTATTTATTATAGGAACCAATTTACAAGTTGCAGAGGGAAAGCTATGAAAGAACTCTAATTATCCTTTCCTCTTCCCCACATCCTTATTGACAAAGCCAATTCAATAACTAGATGACTGGTTGCCAGTGCCTCTCTTGACTACAGATTTTTGAAATATTCATATGTCCCTATACATCTGTCTATATAGCAGAGCCTGCACAGTCCTTTTGTAAGTGACATTTTGTGGTGAGAATTATGCCAGTACAAAATCATACGACTCGATGTCTGCTTCGGTGACATTAAACTCGTAGTATGTAGTAGTGAGTGATAAAAAAATTATTTGCAAGAGTTCTGGTCTCATTATAGATTTATTCTAACTAGATATATTTCTAAGCAAACAATTCTAATTTATTCCAACTGGATCAGATGAGTTACTTGAGAGATCAGTCTTATATGTTAGGTGTTTGCTATTTCTCTCTAACTGAGAAATATGGTGAGAGCAGCCTCTCTCTGAGTGCCTATACTTCTTTTCCCCCAAGGTCCTGGTTAATTCATGGAAATTAAAGAGTACAAAAATGCAGAAGAAAGAAAATGGAGAAAATGAAACTATTTCACTCAAAACCTTTCAAGCCAATTCACTTCAAGTTTGGGATGTAGCTCAGAGCAATTAAAATAAACAACTGTGTTAACTGCACGTAGGGAGCATGTCAATCGAGGATAAAATAGCAATGACCTTTGTGCTGTTACCGTTACTTACTTAAGCTCCTGAGAGTTTGCAGCCATGAGGGATTTTAATGTCTTGTCAGCTAACGGGCATCCAGAGACACTGTAAAAAACATAACATAATATTTTACTAAAACAGATCAAACCTGCAACCTACAGACAATTTATGACTTATAATGGGAAAAAGGAGATCTTCAAATATTGGCAAAGGAGGAGCCGTCAATATCAGGCTGTGGCTCTTAAATTACTGGACAGATACAAAGTAAGGGCCCTGCAAAGCTTTTCATGGGGAACCAGCGGTACACAGAGTCCTTTTATGTTGCCTACACCAAGGTCAGTTAGAGCACCTTGTTCGTCTGTTTTGGAAAGGGCAGAAATCTGTCCTGCTCCCAAGAGGAAAGGCAGCAAATGATCACTTCAACTCCCAGGTACCAGAGGGAATCATTTAGCCTTCTTACGTTATGTTAGCAGCTTATGAAATCCAAAACCACTCACAAAGAAATCTGCAGAAACCTCATTTAAAGTCTGAGGTGCTTCACATAGTGAAATGAAAACTTCTCTAAACGAACTTGTCCACAGGGCTCAGCTAAAACATGCAGCTACAGCAACAAGCACATGCTGCTTAACTCCACCAGCCTGTTGAGTCCAGACCTTCACAGGATATAACAAAATCAGGAGAAAAAGGCCAACATGTGCATGTGCTATTCTCTTCAAATTACGTTTGAATGCTTCTCCATAGTTAGTACAAAATTGGTCAGCAATGATGATAGTTACAGGAGCTCTATTTCTTGCTCTAGGTTTCCTGTTGTCTCTTACCTGCGGTGTGAGGCATAGTTTCCTGTTACATGACCGCTACCATCACATCCTGGGGTTGGACAACTATGAAAAGAAGATGCAATGAGAAATTAGATTACGTGTAACACACTCACCCTGCCCTGCATTGATTGATGATCACATCCATCCATCTTAGCCTTGTCATGACACTACAGAGAACTAGAAAACTTACATGACACCTCCAGTTTTCAATCATTACCATTCAAATATTCAATTTAATTATTATTAAAGTATTCAATTATTAGTAATATTATATTAGATGGGAAAATGCTTCCTATTTCCACCACGCCAAGGAGTCAAGGCTATTTTATCTATATAATGTGAAACTCCTGTGTTTTCATCTTTGATTACAAGACGGTTTCTTAAAAGGACAATTAATTTACTTGTAGCAAATTCTGACAGCAGCTCATAAATTTTAGCGATGAAGTTTCTGATCCGACCTCCATCACGGTGCAGGTTAGGGAACAGTAATATTCAAAACAACTCCCTTGACTTCTGACTAAAATAAGGCACCCTCTTTAGAAACACATCCAGTCTTTATTTGTTGACAGAAGTGATAAATGATGTGTTAGCGTAGCTTGCAGAACAGAAGCACATCAAGCTCACACAGCTGCAGTTCAGAACGGGTATGAAAGTTTCTCAAGATGTTTCTCCGCCAAATAAAGTAGTGATGCAAATATGTGGCATTTGACACACAAAAATATGCTCCTTTATGCCAAGAGATGCCTGGATGTTTGACCTGGAGAAAGTGTTTTAGCATCTCTTTTTTTCCTGCAGTTATGGGCAAGAGAATTAACAGGGGAAAGCACGTGCTAGGAGGTGTGATTTATAAACAAGTCCACTACAAATGAAGGAACCATGTCACAACTTGTTTTCTGTGAGTGCATATGTCATGTTTAAAACTTCCTCATGATGGAGCCACCTGTATTGAATTGTTGCGTACAAGTTCTGAGCTCAATGGGATGGCTGAATTGTGGTCTATTTCCTGCATTACATATTGACCCTTCTGATAAATTAAAACAATTTCTCATTTAGTTTTCTGGACAGCTATGCTTTTGATATCTGTTTCTACTTGCTGTTTGAAAATAATAGAGTAAGATCACTGTAAACTTATTCTTACCCTTGTAAAAACTGTTTGAGTTATTGTTTAGGAAAGTAGAACGGTATTTTACAGACATCTAAAAACAGGTCAATATCACAAAGGAACAAATATAACAAAAGAAAAGCCATTAGTCTTCAGCACATAAACTCAGTGATTTTTGTATGCATTTGTATTAGAAGAGGGAAAACAAACCTGACCTGTAGCAATTTAGGTCATGAACTACAACTGCAGATATAACGTGGAGAGTAGACAACATGCAGACTGCACAGCATGAGGGAAAAGAATCACTCTGCACAGCAGCTTGCCCCAGGGGAATGTAATTTCCTGAGACAGAGGCAGATCTAACCGATTCAGTGCCACTGAGTCTGGGGAGCAGGACACAAGGTGATGGGATGCACCTCATTTATGTGTGGATGACCCTGTAGTGACACGTTCTGGACTATCATCACAAAGATACAAGGGGTGCGCTTATCTATAGAGACCTACTCTGGTTTAGGACAGAAGGAACAGAAGTATAAAGGATTGCTAAGTCCTAGCTGACTATTACAGTGAAAACATTTTTTGGCTATCAACATGACCATGATGTGAGTTCAAAGGGGTTTTTGTGAAGAGCTGGCATGCGATCTTAAAAGGTGACTGGTGTTACTTGCTGGTTGGGATAATTGAACTGAAAGGATCCTAAACTGAAATGAGTGCTTGCATGCAGAAAGATTTAATGGAATTATCCTGTTCTATTTGCAGGTTTAGACAGTAAGGTTTTAGTGCTTAAGACCGAGAACATGAGTCTCTGAACTTGGGGCAAAAAAAGCCTGTTCTCCCAGAGTATGAATTTGTGTATCCACCGGAATTTCATTAGGGCAGAATAACAATCTTGGCTTTGAAGGAAACAGATGAAGGACTAACACAAATTTCACAGAGGTTAGAAAACCCAGGGGCATCTTCTGTCTTATATTTTCTTGGAATTGTCACGTTGCCTGTCTGAGAAATCTCCAGAACTTCTCTGCAAACTCTCAACAGTGGAACTATAATGACAATTGTGCAAATAAAGGGTATTTAGATACATGAACATTAGCACAGGCTGTCTGCAGCACACCACAAAATGGTATTTGCTAGTAGGAGGTGTTGATCATTTGTTCTCTATCTGTCTGAGGAATTAGGAGTGATAAGCAGTATAACATTAGTCATGAGTCTTTTCAGAATCTCCAGAACTACTCCAGCTTTTTCAGCTTCAGACCTCACGTCTACTCAGTTGCTCAGACAGAACAGGGAAGTGTCATGCGTGCTCTTGCAAATCTGCTCCAAACCAGTGCTCAGAACAAAAATGTAGTCAATCTTTAGCAGAGCAGAGGAAAAATGTGGCTTTTTTTGTGACTCACGTGATGAGTTCCTTTTTGAGGTCTCTTGAATGGAGCTTGGGTTTAGGACTTGGTATGGAGACATCTCCTGGATACTTCTTTTCATCCACATTTTCTGGAGAGCTCACAGGATCTTTCTGAAAAGTTAGATCAGAAATGTGACAAAAGCTTTCTCTCACTTATACTCAACAATAACTTGCAGTGGCAAGAACTGAATGTCTAGCAAAACACTTTTTAAATGTCTTAAAAAATGATGGAGAGAGGTGAGGAACGTTTAGTACATCATTATTTCAGGATCTCATAAGTAGGTTTTTTAAAAGGTAGAAGTGAATATTTGTGAAAGTATTTCTGAAGGATGATGCACTCTTGAGCTGCACGTAAGGGAAACTTGGTTTAGATATAGAAAAAGGTGACAAAGTGCAAAGATAATTACATAGGGAAGTTAAAACTAATTGTTGACTATAGAGAGCCAACTGAGATTACTGATAGCATCTTCCTGTTTTTTCTGTGCAAGTACCTCACTGAGGTTTGTACAGAGTTGAAGTGAGTACCACTGGACTGTGAATTATGAAATTACAATCAAAAATTTTAAAACCTATTGTACATAAATGGGTTTAAGTGCAAGGCTTTTTAGCTTTGTGGAATGGAATGATTTGTGATCTTATCCAAAAAAACCAGACTCTTGCTAAAGTGAAAATCATAAGAGCAAAACCACAGTGAAGTTTTCTTAGTTGCAGACTGCTAAGGGTGGCTGATGAAAACAGAGGGTAAGTATTTCCTTTCTGGATGGATAGATTGTGGATTCAAGAATTCTCCAACACCCATAGCATCAGCCATCAATCTCTAGTAAACCTTTCTGGGATTTCATGTTGGTTTTGGGAGTCCATTCCACAATTCAACTAGGTATTACCTGGAGATTTCTGTCTGTAAAGGCAGAAGCTGCTGCCTCTGTTGAAAGGAGAAGCTCCCAGCTCCTGTTAAACTCATGGAGCTGGTGCCATAAATACTCTGGGCTTGTGCAGCTGATGAACATGCCAGGACAGAGGGACAGGGGTGTCTACAGAACTGCTAACACAGAGAGGAGGGCTGAGGAGAATCTGGACTGAAAATGGAGATTCTGCCTAGCAGGACTTGTAAGCTCTGTGGGGGTGTTTCTTCTGATAAAACTTCCATATGGTCCTCAATTCTGGCAGCTCATCTTTGCCTGTTTGGAGAATGGATCCTTAATATGACTTCCTTCTGCTTTCTGGTACCGGCTACCTACTGCCTACAGAAACTCACACTACATATAGAAACCATGCCATATTATTGCTGTATCAATTACTACTGATTTCTGCAGCCACATTTGTGGGGTTAGTTTGTTTAGGAATAATCTCATCTGCTACAAATACAGAAAGCAAAAATACATATATACAGCTTCTGTAAATGTTCTTTCATAGTAATTATAGAGTAATTATTTTAAATTTAAAAATATCCTGATAGATTTCAGGATTTAAAAATGTTCTTTCTAAAAGAAACACTTCAGATAACGAGCAATAGAAAAAAATGAAGACAACGATAGGTACTGTTAAAATGTGAATCCAGTAATAATAAACAGTTGAAAGTCCTCCAAGCATGGAAACTAAAATACTACCAACGAGAAGTGCAAAAATGAATGCCAGCTTTGTTCAAGATTCAGGAAACCTCAAAAACTGTTTTCCAACCCGGAGTTAAATCCTGGTTCCGGTGGCATATGGGGGTGTTTTTGCCACTGCAATCTGTGGAATAGGAATTGGTGTTCCTGACTCTCTCTATCCACAAACCCTCAAACCAGCACAGCTGACCGGCCTTTCTCATGGACACATAAAAGCAACTCCTACAGGAGTCATCACCACTGCAAACAAAATCAAAAGCTCCCAAAAGAAACAACAAGATTGTGACCTTCTGCTGTCAGCTGTAAGGCATTGGATGCCAGTAGAACTTCAAAAGAGCATAGGTAAATTAGATTACATTTAATGCAATGGAGGTTGAGGAAAACTGGCTTATCAGTTTCCTCTCTACCAACCAATTTTGTTAGACTACATCTGTATCTCCGGACTGAGGACCAGTGCTGTGTTTCTAAACGTTTGGCTGGATCTTAACTGCATAGCAACACCAGGCACACAGCAGCCTCTTCCACTTGTCAAAGGTCCAACTGAGAGGAGTCTGGAGTAGAGGGTGGTAGAATGATCACTATATCAGTCCACTGGGATCCTGGACAGTGTGGTGGACCTCAGGATGCATCTGCAGCAAACAGGGTTGGCTGAAACTGTTTGTGCTGCAGCTTATATTTATATTTTTGTATGCATAGCTCATGTTATTTATCTCAAATGAAAGAACCTCTTGGTCTTTTGCTGCTGATGGACCAGAAATTTGTGTGTATGATGATGCCACTACCTGATACCTTCTGCACAGAGAGGATTGACTGAGAATTACATATATCAAGCCAAAATACTACAGTATCTGCAGCTTCATTTAAAGATGTTTCATGGAATCATATAACAAAAATAAGATTGCAAGATGAAGGTTGGCATGAGTACATGTACAGCCACCAGCATCACTGATCCGAGAGTTTAGAATTGTGGTATTGTCACTTTCTATCTCTGAAATAAAATTATTTTACAGTCCTAATGATGGTTTTAATTAATTGATCTAGTAAGATTCGTCATTTTTTTAGACCAGTACCTGTACACACACACAAACACCCATAAATTCGTAATAACTGCTCTTTTATAAAAGAAAAAGCCTAACAAGGACCAAAGTGGGAATGAAGTTTATTTCCTAGTTAACATTATTTAGTAACTATTAGCAGGGGGACATATAGACATTCAAACAGGTGATTTCCTCAGCATTGTCACGGCATCTTATGGAATACTTTGTGTTATTCAAGCAGCATGAGATCGTAAGATGGGTAGAAGCTGACAAAGGAAGACTCTGCACAGGGAGTGCAGGGAAATGAATAGCAAACGCTGCCTTTCTAGGACTTTATATCAGTACAAGTGGCCACAACCAGGCTGTGTCTGTCTGAAACAAGTAGGTCAGACCTAAAGACCAAATATGTT
This sequence comes from Upupa epops, assembly GCA_013397515.1. Taxonomy (NCBI): domain Eukaryota; kingdom Metazoa; phylum Chordata; class Aves; order Bucerotiformes; family Upupidae; genus Upupa; species Upupa epops. The sequence continues at coordinate 165,765 of VZRI01001208.1, read as the reverse complement.
TGGGTCTTATGTATTTATAACTGAACTTGGAGCATTATGTCTTGGCTTGTGTGCTCTCCAGAGACCTTTAGATGGAGAGAGAATCCTCTAGTGAGTTAATGGTCATCCAAGTCCAACCTTTCAGTGCATGATGCTTAGTTTGAACAGATTTATAAGTACGTGCTATTAAAATTCTGAAGAATCCCACACTACAAGGAAAATTAAACCCAGCACAACTGGCCCAAACACCACTATTTTCTGTGAAGAGCATGTGTGTATTCACGCATGCACCCTAGAAAGCAAGCAGTGAAACTCCATTAATGTACAGATGGAAGTTTATATTGATTTCAGCAAAGACCAGAACATAATGGTAACATGAATAACAGATAATAGCATCTGGCACTTTTAACATTTTTAAGCCCTGAAATCTTTGGAGAACTGACAGTTGAACTAACTGACAGCTCTAGTTATTTCTCTGTGCTTTCCTTTTGGAGAGATTTTGAGCTTTTTCCAAATTAAGATTTATTTTTTTTAAAGGGGCATCTGGACAGGCTATTTCACTGAGTGAGAGAAAGACAATATTTTCTGGAAATTACCACCAAAATTAAGCAACTGTTGTGCATATGAACCAGATAACAATGAATTAGAGAAAGATATAATCAGTCATTTTCTTTGCATGAAGGTAACTGCCAGTCTTCGATTTGCAAAACAGAGCCTCTGGCTCACTGGACCTGTCAACACAGCCTGGGACCACAAAAGCTCACAGCAGAAGTCTGTGGCCAGGTCACTGGTTAAGGACAAACTGCACAGTGTCAAAGCCCTGAGAGCAAGGGAAAAGAGTGCTCGAAAACGGACCTTTGCATACTGTCAACCAATGTGCTGATGCTTCCAGCTTCCTGTGCTAGTAAAGGAGAGTAAAAAATAGCCAGCCCACCCACCACACCATTCAAAAATCAAGCAGAACAGGCCCTCTGGTAGGTCTTCAACACTGACTGATCTCCTGCAGGAAGGTGGTTCTATCAAAGCTGGATGTACTCGTATGTTGTGCAACATGAACGGGAAGAGACTGAGCCCTCAGGCTACCACCTCTCATCAAAGTCACGCCAATGCCCTGGTATAGGGATCATACTGTCACTGTTGAGGCAAAGGAGCACCACTGGCCCCACAGAAGTGACTGCATAAGTGCTCTTCAGCTTCCAAGAAAATAACTACTGTGGTGCAAGATATTTCAGGTGTCTACTCAGAGCTGATAGTTGGGGATTTTTTCTTCACATAACTGAACTGTCTTTTATTTCCACATTTTACTGGAATCAAAGATCCTCTAACCACAGCCTAAGCAGATTTACAATTGCCTATTTGTTCAAGTTTTGATAAGGTTGTAATTAATAGATACAGTAAATATAACTAATATATATTGCATATATATATAAGTACTGCTTGATAAATACTACCACATAGGGAGGAAACGTATTTGAAGCTGAATAAAAACTGAAAATTGGGACACTTTTTGTTCTATTTCAGAAAGCTATCATGGAATCAGAATCTTTAGGGATTGGGAGGGACCTCAAAAGATCATCTAATCCAATTCCCCTGCCACAGCAGGATCACCTAGACCAAGTAGCACAGGAACACATCCCAGCGGGTCTGGAACATCTCCAGAGAAGGAGACTCCACAACCCCCCTGGGCAGCCTGTTCCAGTGCTCCAGTAGCCTCCCAGGGAAGAAGTTCCTTCTGATGTTTACAGGGAACCTCCTACGTTCCAGCTTGCACCCATTGCCCCTTGTCCTATCACCAGATGACCTAGGGAAGTGTGGCTCCATCCTCCTGACACCCACCCCTCCCATATTTATAGACATGAATGAGGTCCCCCCTCAGCCTCCTCTTCTCCAAGCTCAAGAGACCCAGCTCCCTCAGCCTTTCCTCATCAGGTACATCTATGTTAATTACCAAGATTTTATCTAATTAGCCTTTAAAGGTGCTGATGGTCCCTTCCACATTTAAGAACAATACAAGCAACTCATATTCTGACAACCAAGCACAAGAGAAAACATAAAACCAAACTTGTCAATGAAACAGAATAGGAAAGAAAGGAAAAGATTATGCTGCTGTGTTGCCAACATGGGACAAACAGACATGAAAGTGAAAAACTGAATCAGATCCAAACCAAGGCAACTATCAGCTTGAAGTGGTGGTTGGCAAATTACTAATTTAAAAATATTTGCTAAAATGTAAAATTTTCATCTTTGTTCCCGTGGGCTTTTACATTTCCTAGCACAGGCTGACAAGGAAAGACTCCTCATACACTCATCTAGTTTCTCTATGCTGATTCCCCATGGGGTGAAAAATATCACAATGGATGGAAATTCTCCACAGATCCTCTTGGTGCTACCTGTTGTAACTATAACCTGCAGAGATTCCTAATGATTTGGTATTTCTGAATGTGTGCTCTCAGACTGACTTCTGGATTCACTTGTGAGACCTAAGACCCACTGGCAGAGGTCTCTTCAAGCACATTACATGTAACATAAGCAGATTTGTACTGAATCTGGGCAAGAACAACCCCAGGGACCAGGATAGGTTGGGGACTGACCTGTTGGAGAGCAGCATAGGAGAAAGGGACCTGGGGGTCCTAGTAGCCAGCAGGATGACTATGAGCCAGCAATGTGCTTTTGTGACCAAGAGGGCCAACAGCATCCTGGGGTGTGGGGGGATCAGAAGGGGGGTGCTTAGCAGATCGAGAGAGGAGCTTCTCCCCCTCTACTCTGCGCTGGTGAGACTGCAGCTGGAGTACTGTGTCCAGCTCTGAGCCCCTCAGTTCAAGAGGGACACAGAGCTGCTGGAGGTGTCCAGCGTAGAGCAATGAAGATGCTGAAGGAAGTGGAACAGCTCACAATGAGGAAAGGCTGAAGGAGCTGGCTGTCTTGAGCTTGGAGAAGAGGAAGCTGAGGTGTGCATGAAAAAAACTACATTGTTTGGGGTTGTGGTGGTGTCTTTTTTATAAGTGATCCGTAGGTCATTTGGGTGTGTGAGTACAGGATCAAGCCATTAGGACCGAAGTTGAATTCTCTAATGGTTTTTCAAAGTGAGGAGTGAGGTTTTATGCCACATGTGAGATGGCAATAAAACTAATGTTCACAAACATCTACCTGTGGAAATTTGTTCCCTATAGTCTGCACTAGATAGGTCATCCCCAAGACCATCAGATGGGCACTCATCCAGGGGAAAAAGTCACTCAGAAACAAAAATATACCTCTTTTTCTTCTTCTTTCCTTCCATGGCTCTTGCTGTAGTTGATTGGTGTGTCCCAGCCTTCCTGTTCACAAAGAGCCTGGTAGAAAGCTGCATTTACCAGGATGCTGCTTGTTTTGAAAGGAGAAGAGGAAGGAGTGGGAAGTGCTATGCTGGATGATGTGAGAGGCATAACTTTCTCTTGGCTTCGGTTCTTTTTCATGCTCAAATCCAGAGTGCCATTTTCATCCACCTCTATCTCAGCTCCCTGGCATGCAAAAGGAAAGAGAGACATGTTTAGATATGGACATGGTAAGGCTGCAACAGAACCATGTGGTGCTTTTAAAGGATAAATATAAGGGCACGCTTTTATTTAAATTTATCTGAATCTAAACCCAGCTTTTCGATTTATATCAGTTAATGTCCAACTCTTAGGCAGACTTAAGAGTAGCTTCAGTAATGGTATCCCTGCTTCTCAGCTTAAAAATCCTAAGTACAATTTAAATAAGATGCCTCTAAACCATAACCTATCCACCCTAAATCTAGTTTTATTTAAAAAAAGTTTAGCTTTAAATCTTCTTGATCTTTTCACTGTTACTGAGAACTATGACCCCAATTCACAGTTAAAAGCATTAATGCATTGTTTATGTCAGCAACAGCATAACTACTAGATATCCTCCCTTCCCCCCACACCCCGAAATATTACAACATCTGCATCATGGAGGGGAGAAGGAGGGGGAAAGAGGTATGGCTAGGGTTTTGCACACTGCTCACAATAACAAGCTGTCTTAAGGCCACTAAGGAACAGGTCTGACTGAGACCACTGACTGGGTGCCATAGGATTACCAAGATTTTATTCTTCCTGATAGAGATATCTAGCATGTGTTAACAAAGCCTTTGCCACAGCAAAGAGCAGTCTTTGGTAGTAGGGGGATCTGTGGTCTTGCAAGAGATCCAGCTTCGTTTTCCGGGCTGGGAGAAGTTCTTGGAGCAGCTCCTGCTTACAAGTAGGGGCAAGTGCTGCTCAGCTGTACAAGAAGAACAGGGGAAGGAAACCTCACTGTTCTGCCTCACTGTCTGATCATAGCAAGAGTACACAATGCTCTTCTACCAGTGGTTAAAAGCTTCTCAAAGTGCCCTTACTAATCACAGAATAATCCTGGTTGGCAAGGACCTCCTAGATCACAGAGTCCAACCATCCCCACACCCACAGAAAACCTAATTATCTGACCGATGGAAAAACACAAAATAACCCCCTCCATGCTGCCACTACAGCCTGTCATGGAGAACTGTGTCCACATGCTTCTTAAACATCTCCAGGGATGGGGACTGAACCACCTCCCTGGGAAGGCCCTGCCAGTGAAGAATTTCTTCCTCAGATCCAGTCTAACGCTCCCCTGCCTCAACTGGGACCAGTGCCCCTGCTTCTGTCAGAAGGCACCAAGGAGAAGAGGCCAACACTCACCTCTCTACAACTCTACCCTTCAGGGAGTTGGAGAGGACAGGGAGGTCCCCCCTCAGCCTCCAAACTAACCCAGGCATCATCTGAGAATTTGAGACTAGATGTTTTAGGTGCTGTATAACTTTAGGAGATAGTCAAGTAGCCCCAGATTAAGACTTCCTCCTTTGAATAATACAGAAGTAAACCCAGAGCATAAATGAATCACCTGGGTGCTCTCCTGTAAATATATATATATATACTTCTTCCCTAAGAAGAGATGAGACACAGGCAGAAAGCGTATCTTTCTCTTTCTTCCCGTTACCTACTGCTGGAGCTTGATGATGAGTCAACCATTTAAAGGTTAGAGGTAACTTGGCACTTGTCCTTGCTTGAGTACCTTAAAACCAGTTGTGATGAAACAGGGATTATTTTCCTCTGTGCTTAAAGTGTGACATGAAGTCATAGGCTTCCTTCATCCGCCTTTGTCTTCTATCACTTCCAGTGGTGACTCATTTAAAGTCAAAACGTGTTTGATGAAACCGCTTCGTTCATTCAGAAGGAAAATGTTGGTAGAAGATGAAAATATAGGGCCCAACAACCTCTCCTCACTCCAACAGCCTGACTCCACTCTGTATCCATGGGCCTGAGCCAGATGCCCACCTAGACCAAAGCACTACCAAGCCATCTGCTTGCCTCCAGTTCAGAAACTCGGGCACCTCCTTTGTTTGCTCCTCTTGCAAGCAAAGTTCCTATTTGCAATCACACAGCTTAAAGAGAGCGATGGTTTTTGATGTTTATGGCAAGTAAATACACTTCTAATATGTTCATACTAAGACGCTTTGGTTATATCTTTCTGCCCCTTTTTAGTAAATAGTTTAATCTCCTGTGATAGTTTTAAGCCCTGAATTTGACAGTGCAGCTTATCCTGGATAATAACTTAGTAACCACAACATCTTATGCCATCTGTATAATATCAAATACAGTTTTTATAGCAGCATTAATAAACCTTAGTTACAAAATTCCAAGATATTAACTATGTAAGTGCCAAGCGCACACTCCAGGACACGACAGTACAGCTCTGCCATGATTGCCCCAGTGTTTTTTTGGCGTAGTAGTTGATGTGTAACTCTAGCAATGAAACAGAGCTACAGTAATCAAGTTTAATGACCAATGTAAAGTAGAATGCTAAATATTGTAGTTGCTGACATTTTTCATAATAAAAAAACTTGGGTTAAGTCTGCACAACCAACAATCACATAAAATTCCAGACCTCTGTGACAGATGGCATAGGAAAGGAAGCCATGTGACTGGGCTGCAGTAGTTTTATAGTGCAAACCCATAAATAGTGCAGATTCTCTGTCACTGACAAAATATCAACTACTCAGAAGGCAACAGCAACAACAAACAGGACCAGAACCAATAAAGGTCCCCTCCTCAGTGAAAATGGACATAGAAAAATACTGGGAAAGGTCTCTGAGACACAGTTATCATTCACAGCAACAAGGATCTTTGGCTGATAAAGAGAACATTTCACTGACGTGGATATTTAAAGATTCCTCAGCACTTTCCTGAAATTTACATACAAGTTGGGTGGTCCAACACATACCTAATTCTGACCAGAGAAGGCTGGGCTGTGTGTTTGAGTAGTGTGCAGATGGGGTTTAAGAGAGCTCGCAGATGCACACAACAATTAAATAAAGTAATGGAAAAAATGTCCCCTTTTTCCCATCACGGGATGGATCACAGGTTTATAGCGTGGCGCTCTATTCACACTGGTATAAAAGAGCTATCACTTTGCTGCCTTGGTAGCAAACTCCAAATGGCAGAGCAAAAAGAGAGGATAGTCAGAGACACTGCTCCCGTTTTCATTCTTGCTCTCATCCCACCCTCCTTTCAATATGTCTCCTGTGCTTGTTTTACCACGTTTATTTTTACATTAATTTTAAAATGGAACTAAAGAGACAAAAATGACAAATGGCAAAAAAAGAGCTAAATGCTGGAGCAGGGCTATGACATGCTGACAGAAAATGGTACTTGCTATGCTTAGCTCAGCCTCGTAAACGCTGTGCTCGCCTCAGTGAAGGCAAGATCTTATTAACGTCAACTCCAGTGCATGTGCGAACAGGCCTATATTTATCCATTTACCAGGACATATTTAAAACACGGCTACCAAAACAATGTCAATGGTTCTGAGTCTGCCTTGAAAATGTGAGCAGAAGACGCAAATGTGTCTTATGATTTCCTGACTGATATTAGTTTGCAGCCGTGCAAAACTTGGGAGCATGACTTGATGGTATTTAGATTTACACTGGTGTAAACCAGGAAAAACATCCATGGAAACAATTAAGAAAAATCAATTAGGGTGAGAGGATACACATGGTAATTAAATCCAGGTTACTTTTTATCTACTCCCACATCAGTGGCGATGTAATCACCCCCACAAGTTCTACAAGCAGCTAGAGAAAGAATTCCAACATAAAAAAATGGAGAGAAAAATGACTGAAGCATTTTTAGTTGATTCCAGGATGTATTCAGTGAAAAGACAGAGTACAAGTAGTACTCTACTATTAATATCTAGCTAAAATGAAGACTAATATAAATATGTAAAACAAAAAAAAGTCTCTATCCTCTTCAAGTGCTTTGTACTTTAAAGTCAAGGTCTTCCAGAGGCCTTCATTTTATGACATAAAGATTACTGAATATTTTCTAGTGTACTACTGCGTCCTGTCCTTAGAATTGAACTACATCAGCTAGGACAATAAAGGAGGATGGGGTTTTGTGATAAATTACTCCTGCATTTTTTCATATGCTGATGATCCATCTGATCACTCACAACCCTTAATACTCTGCAGTGTGTCTCCAGTCACGATTACAAGTTAAGCTTTATCTCATAGCTGGATCACAAAGAGTGAATCATTGCATCTGCATCAATCTTATTTCAAATCAGTGACCTTAGAGAGATTCCATCATTACATGTAAGGGGTTTTATGTGTGCTGTGGCTGGCATCAACCACACAACTTAATACTAATTCCAAGGAAACAACACTGTCACTGGTTTTGCATTCTCACTAGCAGTTCAGCCTACCTGGAAAACCTCAAAGAGGTCTTGAGTTCTGCCGTTTGGATTAACTGTGAAAATAGTGTCTTGCTAAAGATAGAATCATTAGGGATTGGAAGGGACCTCTAAAGATCATCCAGTCCAATCCCCCTTCCACAGCAGGATCACCTGGACCAAGTCACACAGGAACACATCCAGGTGGGTCTGGAACATCTCCAGAGAAGGAGACTCCACAGCCCCCCTGCACAGCTTGTTCCAGTGCTCTGGTACCCTCACTGGAAAGAACCTTTGGATCTTTATATGGAACCTCCTCTGTTCCAGCTGGCACCCATTGCCCCTTGTCCTATCACCAGATGACCTTGAGAAGAGCCTAGCTCCATCCTCCTGACACCCACCCCTCACATATTTATAGACATGAATGAGGTCCCCCTTCAGCCTCCTCTTCTCCAAGCTCAAGAGACCCAGCTCCCTCAGCCTTTCCTCATAAGGGACCTGTTCTACTTCCTTCATCATCTTTGTTGCTCTAGACTGGACACCCTCCAGCAGCTCTGTGTCCTTCTGGAACTGAGGGGCCCACAACTGGACACAATACTCCAGATGCAGTCTCACTAGTGCAGAGTAGATGGGAAGAAGAACATCTCTTGATCTCCTAACCACACCAGGATGCTGTTGGCCCTCTTGGCCACCAGAGCACAGACACTTGGTTCCAAATTCTTCAGGCTTAAATTTAAGCAAGTGAGCTCTTCTGCAGCAAATTCAAATACTAGTTGGTGTCAAAAAAAGAAAACTGGCTCAACTACATCTGAGACAAAAGGATGTCTCCATTTCACCCGAGAACAATTCCCAAACTGAAAAAACTGAGCTAAGAACTTGCTTATGGAACAAAGGGCACAGCAGCATAAGAGGGTGGTAGCTAGTGGCCCTCCTGGATGATTATTAATTCTGTATTGAGGCTTTAAGGTACCCAAACTAGAAGACTGCCTGACAAATATGCTGAGTACAAACTACATTGTTGAACTAATTGATGTAATTATCACCATCACCAATATCCAAGCATGGAGAGGCGACATAATTTTGTTCAAAAGCAGAATTTGAACTTTAAACGTTTTATAGCAAGTGCATTTTTTGTTTTCTTTCAAGGCATAGTGTGCATATGCCATTTTGTCTAAACAGGTGGGAAAAGCACCAAAACAGTCAACAAAATGTTTGGCAAGCAGCAGTGATGAGGATACAGTTAAACTGTATTGCTTGCAGCTACCTCTGTGAGATGTGAATGTGGTGACGGCTGTAAACGGGGAAGATCCGTAGATGTTATGATGATGTAGACTCCATCACTGTGCTAGAAATTGCAGGCTAAGCCTTCTAGGGGAGTCCTCCTGTTGACTTTGCCTGGAGCTGAATGAATCAATACAAACTGCAAATCAAATGCAACTAGGAGACCAGTTTGGGGTACTGACCACAGGAGAACTGGCTGATTAGGACTATATTCAAGGAAACAGTTTATTGGAGTCCCAGGTGGAGGTTAAGCAGCACAGACTGTGTAAAAGTAAGTCTGTTATTAATTATTTCTGAAAACACTGTCAACAAGGCATCTGATGATCTTAAGTGTTTTGTATACAGATGATAAATAATTAATAGAAAAACATAGGGTCCATTTTACTGCTCATTTCAGAATAAATTTATCCTTTAAATTGTTTAATTTATAAATTCATAATGCTAACCTTGAGATATTTGCTGATCACTTCTGTACATTTTATACCTGTAATTTTTGCTGCTGCTGTGTAGGCTGATTTCTCTACTCTTGCTGCCAATCTTGTTTTCAGCTTAGACTCTCCCTTTTGAAGTGGTGTGTAAAAAATGTGATGTAAGATATATTACATTTGGGAGTGCACGGTAATGAAATCATTTTTCCTTTAAGGGTTACCTGTATGTACAGAGAGGTGGTGAACGCTAAGGGTGAAACTCTCAACTACTACTAAAATTTGTGTAATTCTGTAGAGGTCAAGATCTGAATTTTGAGAGGCAGAATAGAAAACATGAATTACTTTGGGAAGACACTTGTGCTAAAAAAATTTTCGGTGTTTTCTCCATCTGTTTAAGAATATCAGAAAATTACACCTGACAAGTTTGAATCAAAGAATGGGTAGAATTGAAAGGGACCTCAAAGGTAGAATCATAGAATCGTTAGGGATGTGAAGGAACCTCGAAAGATCATCTAGTCCAATCCCCCTACCACAGCAGGATCACCTAGACCAAGTCACACAGGAACACATCCCAGCGGGTCTGGAACGTTTCCAGAGAAGGAGACTCCACAACTCCCCTGGGGAGCCTGTTCCAGTGCTCCGTTTGCCCTCACTGGGAAGAAGTTCCTGCTGATATTGATATGGAACCTCCTCTGTTCCAGCTCACACCCATTGCCTCATTGCTCCTTGTCCTATCACCAGCTGACATTGAGAAGAGCCTGGCTCCATCCTCCTGACACCCATCCCTCCCATATTTATAGACATGAATGAGGTCACCCCTCAGTCTCCTTTTCTCCAAGCTTAAAAGACCCAGCTCCCTCAGCCTTTCCTCATAAGGGAGGGGTTCTACTTCCTTCATCATCTTCATTGCTCTACACTGNCCTCACAGGAAAGAGTTTTTTCCTAATGGCCAACCTAAACCTCCCCTCTTCAAGTCTGTAAACATTTGCATTTGTTCTCTCACTGCATACCCATGTCAAAAGCCCTACTCCAGCTTTCTTGAAGTTCATGTTCTGGCATTAAAATGCAGCAGTACAATATTTTTTCCCAGTGTGTACCTTGCAAAAGATTTCCTGCAACTCCAGGCGATTCCCTGTGGTTGTATATGTCCTTGTTTTACCATCCCACTGCCTCCTACCTAAACCATGTCATAGCTTGCAGACTGATGCTTATAGAAGAACAAACACCGTTTCAAGTCAAGAGCTTTGATCCGCTAAAGAATGAATTATTTTAATCTAATTTTTTTAGCAAAGACACAAAGGGATGTGGTGGGACAGGGCAGACAAGACCTGATACTGTGAGGTTCTGAACACAGCCGCCCGTGCACAGCTATTTTCACATCTAGTGGGTGTGTGTGCTATTAACGTTATTAAAAGGAAATCATTAATCTGCTGATGCTGTATTATTTCATTACAAACCCAGATAAAATCTTGGGAAATTTATTTCTTTTATAATCTAAACATGTGTAAGATATTCTTGCAGCTAAACGTTTACCATTGTGGCCAATGCCAGCCATGAAACAATGCAGAAGCACTGATAAATAGATGGCAACCCCTTTAAAAAATAGCCTTATTTTTTGTTTCATATTTTAAAATAAAAAAGCATCTTCATGGAAAAGTGTCTGGAGATTTATTTCCATGTTTTTTGTATTTGAATCTAGTATGATGAAAGTCACAAAGTGCCAGAACAAAATAAAAATGGCTTTTGTGCGGTTCTGGCTACAAAATCCATTTGGGGCTTACTTGCCTGTGTTCTGGCCAGCAGCTAATTCTGATTCTTCTGTCAGATGTTTTGTAGCACTATGCCCTGCAGAAAGTCTGGCAAAAGTGGAGGCAGGCAGATAGCAAGGTATGCAGGTGATTTTCTTTTAGGCTGGATTCCTGGCTGTGAAAAAGGAGTAAGCTATGTGCCCCGAGCGTCCCTCCATATCATTACTATTATGTTCACTTCCATTCAGACCTTCCCCTTGATTTGGCAACTGCAAAGCAGGTACTGAGGAAAAAATCTTTGCATTTTGCCTGGTCCCTTTACTGCTCTTCTTTGGCAAGAAAGGTCTGTTGCTGAGGTCAGCCAAAGGCTGCGGCAGCAGTTTAATCCAATCATTGGCATCAGGTTCTATTTCCCCTGCTAGAAGAAGTCTCTACTGAAGACTTTTACAGCAGATATTGGGGGTGGATCGATCATCTGAGAAAGGTTCTGTGAGCAATCTTTTGGGCAGATGATGCCTGAGTTACAGTGGACCCCTGTGTATACAGTCTAAAAGATTGATCTTGCAGCATCTCACAACATTGATTTCAAGATCCAAGACTTTACAACCAGAAATCAAAGGCAATGAAGTAGGGGAATGTCAGTCTGCAAAGGTGCAAATCTAAGCATCCCAAAAAAGGCATTGGGCTGCTGGTAAAATTCATGGTTCCGCTCAAAGAATGGTGTCTAACCTCTCAGTGGTGATGAACAAAGGCCCAGCCAAACCATAGACCAACATCTGTGTAAGCAACCTTTAGCCGGACTGAGCCTGGTGCTAAAACAGACAAGGTAGTGCAACGCTGACTTGTGGATAAATATGTCATCTGTCTTTTGGAGCATGCATGAGGTCTTGGAGTCCCACAGTAGAAGCACATACACTAACTCTGTCTTTTGGTAAATACAACCCCGGTGTTGTCTCCTCAAGTTCCTGTAAGGGCACTCTCTCATCTACACAAAGCTTTTAGAAGTTTCATTGCTGTAGAGCACGCGTGACTTTAATGCAAATATTAAACAGCCACAGCCATCAGAAGGAAATCTTGCCCATTTTCATCGGCAACGTAATACTACATAATGGCACAGAAAATAAGGCTCCTAGCTCACACAGTACCATTTGTACATCATAAAGATCCATGAGGAGACTCAGAGCAGAAACCAAAACATGAAAGCCACACAAACATCTATGACATTAGGCAGCTCTCCATTATGACAGACCTACACAAATTATCTGTCTCCAAACACTGTGGGCCTGATTCTCCTCCTTTCCGGCAGATAGGAGAATTTTAACAAAGTCGGTTGGCATTTCCCTCCCTACACCTTGTCAAACTGTCGTGAGCTCCAAACACAAGAGACTCAATAGGTTCAGTTCGGTTTCATTCCTAGCAAAATACCACCTTGATTTATCACAAGATTTTTATTTTTTTAAAGACAGCCTCCAAAATTATCAGTTACAGCTGGTTCCAGAGGGAGGAAAATTCCTTCTTTAAACAGATCTAACTCATTATCCCTGCAGATTGTTGCTGGATTTGAAATAACCTTCTTTTTTCCCTCCCACGAAACTCCCCCCTCGTATTTAAGGCTCAATTATCAACAGAAGTAACAACAATTCCTGCAATCTATTTCTTTTTTCAGAACTGGTCACTACGTTGCCGATTTTTTCTCTGCCTCTCTTCAAAAGAGCATGCAAACAGAAGCCTCCTTTTTGGGGGGATTTAATGCAGTCACTAACATGAAAGACAGTTTATTCACACAGTTCAGTAGCTAGCACACCCTCCAGGTTCTTGGACTACCCTACCTTGGCAGACAGACTCTGTGGTTTGTTGGAGAGGATCTCTGCTGCTTCCCTGCAGCGGGTGGAAAGGTTCAGGATAGCAGCAGCTGCTGCTATGTGGGTGTCTTCACTACATTGACCGTAGCTATAAGAGTTGGCATGGCAAGGGCTCTGTGTGTGGGCGCTAGCACTAGGCAGTCGATTAGAAAATTTCACCGGATTTGAAAAATGCTTTGCTGTTGAAGAGAGATTTGATTAGCAATTGCATGTATGAGATTTTTTTTCCCATTAAATAGTTTTGTTTCTCAGACCACAATCTGAAACATTTAAACCATTCAAAGAATACATTTAAAACCATCCATTTCCTATTAGCAGTAAGGGTTTGCTGTGAAAATGGCTTTAGAAATACAGTAATTTAATTTTTACCTGAAAATACACATCTTTCAACAAAGCTTTTGAGACTTTTACTCAGATTTTATTCATTCTTTACTCAGGCATTGAAAGCAATGATGTCCAACGGAAGACAAGCGTTTGTGTGTTATCCACAGTGACCTAATGACACTGATGGGCAGATGCAAATGTAAACATATCATTATAAAGGCTTCCTCTTGGAGCTCTATTGTGCAAAAAAACAACAGTGATTTGTCCAGTCTTAGCTAAAATAAGACTGCTTACCCCACTGAAATGAATAAGCCTGATATTTGAAATGCTTTGATTATGTGAGTAAGGAGAACAAGACCAGGCTCTTGAATGAATCAGATGAGAGCATTACCTCGTAGGAGTACTCAATACTGATTTTGTGGAACTCTTTAGAAATTTAAGCCTACCCCTTAATCAATTTAAGAAATTAGTGATTGTGGACACTTTCTCAGACAAAACCGGTGTGTGTGGTTCTTTATTTTCTGCTCCACCAGCTGCACCTACTTGAAACCAGGTAGAAAGTACTCTGTTTTCTGTTCTGGATTTTGGAGCTTGAGATGTCATTAAGTGCTGCGGGGAAAACGCAGCACCACGATTTCAGCTCTTAGGAAGCAATAATCACTTCTTTTGTCTGTAGCTCTCACAGTGTCCTACAAAGATAAACTAAGCAAAATCCAATTTCTCAGCCTACACCCAGATACACCAAGAACATTTCTCTGTGTGGCCATCTGCTCACTCCACAAAGATCTGAGCCCCAAGGCTCTGGTTCCCTTTGGATGGAGAGCTTTAGCTGAGTGCATTTTCATGCTAAGACCTACAGAAGACATTAAAAAACTCATCTTTCCTCAAACTTGGGATGCTTTAAGAGAAATGCTTGTGCACTGGCTGTAGCTGAATGCCATATTCAGTTTTTCTGGGGACTGGAGGCATCTCAGTAGAGCAGTAAAAGCCAAACCTCATGATTCATTACTGCCTTTCTCCAGTCCAAATGAAAAAGGATTTATCTACCCTGTTGTAAAGCCATAGCACAAGCTACGAGCTACATTTTTAGCAGTTACTACAGCTGTCTCCAAACTGTATTTAAAGAGAAAAAAAAAATGCAATTTCCATTACCTGCCCTAAAAGATTAAAAAAACAACATGCTATGAAGACAACATGTTTTATCATCCAGTTTATAGAGAATCCGCAGAAGGCTAATGATGGGCTTTTGGCTAGCTACATATTTACAGAGGACGCTGAACCAATCCCTACATCATCAGCATCTTACTACCAACTTTGGTATATCTGCATAGTTAAAGCACTCACCTGCTCTTTTACTTTCACCTTTCCATTAAAATAATAGCGGCACACTGCAATCTTTGCAAGAACAACAGGCTGTAAACTTCAGCCCTGATATACATTAGACATAAATTGCATATGTATGTATTTGCATTTGTATAAAAACACTTCAATCATTTTTTCCTTGAAATGAACCTCTGGAATAGACATACATCTGTGCGGAGACAGCTAATAGGGCATATTCAATTTTAAACACAAAATTGGAAAGTCTGCCACCCAAGAAGCTGGCTATGCACATATTTTGCTTTCATTTGAACAAGACTATTTTCCAGGCCAGAAAAAAATATCTACTTTTCATTTGCAATTTTAAATAGGGTGTTTGTGCATATACACAAACACAGGGACACCTACAAACATACGTATAGATGTCCCTGTCCGAACACATACACACAAATAAATATGTGGGGGTTATAATTATGTACATAATATTTAATATTATACAATATTAGAAGTATATTCCATCGTATTATATTCGTTATATTCTACTTTATTATTCTGGTATATTCTGTGACACACATCCGTAAAGTCATCTGCTTTTCTGGTCACCTTATTATGAATGTTCTCCTGTGTTGGGATAAGTGGGATGCAATCTGGTTTACTTTCATAATTTTTTTTAATGAAGAAAAGCAAAACCAACTAAAAAGCCTTTTGCCACATTGGTTTGTATCTCTTTTCTCATGAACCCAAATATGCTGCAGTGAATCTTCCTCCCCTCCACCATTGCCTTTGTTTCCAATGCATTTGTTTCCTTGAATTAAGAAGTATATTGTAATGATCAGTACAATGGCAGAACTGCTCTGAAGTTCCCCTTGCCGACTGCAAAGAGCATCTGCAACAATCAGAGCTCACATTGTGGCATCTCATTTGTATAGAGAAGTAACACAATAAATCTGAGAACGATGCAAGAAAGATCTTGTTAACAATTTGATGCATTGGATACCTCTGCGCTGTGCGCATGTTAGAGAAATAGGAAAGACCAAAACAAATTCAATCCAGATCTAGAAGGAATGCATTGGGTCACTTGGTCCTCTATGAGGAGTAGTACTTGAAATGCCTTTAAAACCTACTTTGGATATCTCTGTATCGCAATTCATCATGCCTTGTGCAGACACAGACTTCTCACAGCAGCACTCTATTGCATAAAGATACCATAATTTAGCCAAGGAAGAAGGTAACTGATAAAACACCAGCCATTTCATTTTTACTCCTTTTTTTCTCTGATAATTGCTTTTAAAAGAAATGTCAAAAAAGTAAACCTCACCGCCATGGTATTTAGCATTCTAGCATGCTGCATTTAGCAAAAGCATACTGTATTTAGCAAACTGCTGATTATATTTAACATTCTACCTCAAGAGCTTAAGATGCTTCCTACGGAGATCTTTTGAATTTGATGTTTGAAAGTGGAAAAAGCAACAAGAAGAAAAAAAGAAGTCGTTGACATTTTGCCCGTTTTCAGAGAGATAATGTAATTCCAGGCTTACTTTCAAGGAACTGAGGTGTTTTCCGCCCATGTGCCACAGGTGCTGTTGTGCGTTTGCCAAAGACTTGTGCATCAAAGCTGGCATAATCGAATGGTACTTTCCCAAACTTCTCCTGTTCTTTCACCAGGGTGGCTCTGGAGGAGGCGAGGGGCTGTGAAGTTCTGTAAGAGTACTGAGATGCATCAGGCTGCTTTGGTACATTTGTCCTGCAGAGAGGAGGCAACAGAAAATTAATCAGATGCACAGGAATACGTTTAAATACACTTTTGTTGAAAAACAGGACTCAGCTGTATCTCAGTTATCTCAGCAGGCTGTTATCACAGGTAAAATTTACTGGTAGTTGTAAACAGTAAAACAATGAATAACAAATATGGTGGCTGATGTCATTAAGAGAGTACTTTGAGTTCATACAAGTTCAAAGTTGAGGATGTAAAAATAAATCTAGTGTTGCCCTGTGATGTGCTCTATCTACAAAAAACATACTGACTTACTTCTAGATTACCACTGTAGCATTTTAAATAAAGTCTGGACTTTTACTAGTGAAGGACTTATAGTTTTATGATCAGCACTGTTCATACTTTATAGCAATTGAATATGGTATAAATATACTATAAGGTGGTCCAAAATAATTGCTTCAGTTATTTGAGAGGGCCAAATGATTTATAGTGTGTTATTCCATTTAGTTACTGTTCAGTAAGTACTTGTCTTTAGTAATTTCCTAAGGACTTTTCATATATAGAGTTAAGGCACGTGCAGTTGGCAGACACATGGACATAATATTCCGTAACGGCTCTGAAGGAACCATTAGAGCTGATCATGTCAATAATCCACAAATTAAAGCGTCCCCAAATAGACCTGAATATAATAGGTTGTAATGGTCGTGGTGCCAATGATGTGCAAATTATGCGTGTTTGTAGGGTCCGTATAACTCTCAAACAAAATCCAACTGCAATAAAAAATATTTCCCTTTTTGATGCCCCTGTATAAAAAATAAGCTAATTAAACCAGTAAACTTCAAATAAAGAAACCAGTAAACTTCAAATAAAGAAACTCAAAATAGGAATTATTCAATGATGAGGAAACAATGAGCAGAGTTCTCAACCCTTTCAGACAACACGCTGCTTACTGGATGACTAGAATACTCCTCTGAAAAGAATCACAATACAAATGAGGACTGAGCTACTAGAAGTGCAAGAAGGTGAAAGAGATCAATAATCAAGTTTCAGTGGCCAAAATACTGTAACAACGGAATAGATTTTGAAAATTCCCCCCAGGAGAGGGGACTCGGATTGCAGGAGAAAGACATCTGAGAACTGTTCATTAGGCTATTTGTGCTGAAGGAAGATAGAGTTGATTGCTTTTCAAAAGATCTGTCTGTTGCTTTAATGTAAGCCACATGCACAGGAATGCGTGGAAAGCTGCCTGTTAATTCTGAAATACAGACAAATTGTGCAGCTTTGCTAACGTTCACCTTGGTCGTGTGTTGAGGAAAGTCTTGGAAAACCGAGTTACCCCATAGCTGAAATCTGAAATGTGGTGGCGACCTGAGGAATCATTAACAGAGTTTGTGCAGAAATGCCTTGTGAGGGCTCTTACCTGTGAGTCTGATCATGGCACTGGCCAGCTTTTGGAGACTCAAGCTGGTTCTTTTCCTGGGACATTGCCAACTTTTCAGCTGCGGCAATTGGACAACCAGAAAGGCTGTTTACAAGCAAGGTGGAGAAAAGAAACAAGAAGAAAAAAAACCCCACATGTTAAAATCTTAAGCAAAGGAGCTGTGTGCTGTGGAACCCGATGACTTTGAACTTCTCTGTGCCCAGTGTGAGCTGTTACAATTATAGTCCAGATTTATCTGGTTTTCAATTCTTAAAGCAAAACTGTGAAATCTGTATGTTTGAGGTGATATATCTGGAAACGGAATCACGTAGGAGTTTTTCACAGTTCAGCTTTGATGTTTTGTGGCTGGCAAGTCACTAGTAAATTTTTTGACAAATGACATTTACTTTATCGGCTAAACCATGCGTATAAGCCTCCTGCTGATTAAAAGGAGAGTGAATTTGGGTAAAAAAAAACAGGTGTATGTGAGCAACTGTTACCACAAAACACACTTTTGTCATTTCAAATGGTGCTTTCTTTTTTTTATTGATTTGTTTTATTAGATTTAGAACACAGTTTCTTGTCCTGTTCATGAGTAGCTTTTGATAGAGCTGATGTGCTGCGAATATGACTGGGGATTCTGAAACAGAAAACATGATGAAAAAATATTTACTGGTTCCCTATATATTTTTTTTAGATGGTCTGGTAATCTCTCTGGCAAAGACCACATTTTTATGGCAATGATAGTTGTATAGTAAGATGATCTTTGATTTTGTTGCACGCATCTAATAACCAATCAAACAATCAGTCAGAAGCAAAAATAAAGAGTTGGTTTTCAATGCCCTCAGTTTGCTTGTAAGATTGACATTATATTTTTTCCATAGGCACTATAATAGAATATTATGGCTTGCTGGCTTCCAGAAGAAAGCAGAGCAGACAAGAGCCATGCCAGCAACAGTGCTCACTGGAGACAGAGCGTGTCAGCTCTCTGCCTCACCTGCAGCCCAGCTGTGATTCCCCAGCTGCCTGTCTGAAATGCTTTGTTCCATTTTACTTTCTCCCAGCAAGCAGCAAGTTAAACAGATCGGAGTGTTCCCAGCAGGAAGATGACATTCCTGAGGGCAATAAATACACAGACTCCAAATAGTCCACTTAAAATTTTCTGTTTTGCCAAAAGGGAAAGTGCCTCGATGGGAACTTCTGCCAAGGTCTGCCACACATGTGGTGAAAACGAAGAAGCTTTGTATTCCTCTGGGATTTCCACTTGTAATAACGTTAATTCCTTTCTACTTTATGATGTTTCTCTATGATGAAATTGTAGTTTGAAAATTCATCTGTGAAAAGTAGTAGAATTTGCCATCCGTGGTGCCACAGCCATTTTTTACACAACGAAATTAAACACAATTATTTGGTTATAAAGAACCTAGCTGTTAACGCAAGGCTACCCTTGCAGTTCACAGGCATTCTGCAGCGTAGTACATAACATACACTTCTACGATGTGCCCGTCAGTTTACTCCCAAGTACAGTAGGTTTTAAGCAGGCAGGAACTTTTCTGATCTACCTTCTGTGCGTGTTGCGGTTGCTGTTGACATGTCCTCTTCCAGTGCATCCTGGAGTGGGGCACTTGAGAACATTTTCATGCATGGCAAGAACTAAACAGGAGAAGGAGTGACAAAAGAAGTTGATAATCATATGCATCAGTTAAACATGTGGACATTAAAAATATATCAATATTTCTTCTTTGGAGTTCGATTCTCAATTCTGTCACGTTTTGATCGCAAAATACAATGGGAAGCAAAGGACCTGCAACACAGCAAAGCTGGTGACTCCAGCACAGACCACTTTATCCCTAGATTGCTGCAGTATAGCTTCCCACATGCATGTCACTTCTAGAGTCTTTTAAAGATCAAAGCTGAAAGCTAGCAAGCATATTACATCATGTAGCCCTTTGCCCTCTGATTCAT
Organism: Upupa epops; assembly: GCA_013397515.1. Classification (NCBI taxonomy): domain Eukaryota; kingdom Metazoa; phylum Chordata; class Aves; order Bucerotiformes; family Upupidae; genus Upupa; species Upupa epops. The sequence continues at coordinate 146,002 of VZRI01001208.1, read as the reverse complement.
GCACTGCTAATGTACTTGACTAGAAAAGGAGGGTGAGAGGACAGCCCTGTGCCACACATGGGCACATGTGCTCTGTGTATACCTACCATCCCACTCTGCTTTGAGAGGGCAAACTAACAGGTACAGGAAGCCTTTTAAGGCCTTGAATCTAACATCGTCTGCTGTGAATATGGTCTCTCTGAACTCTCATCTCTTTTGATCATCTAAACTGTGCTGAAGCCTCTTCAGCCCAAATGGTCACGCTCCCAAGCAGCAGTTTACACTCTCAGCTGTGGTCACAACCTCTTGCATGAACATTTCATATAATGTGGATTGTCTTTACTGAGATTGGGATATTCGTCTCTCTCTGTTAAACATGTCTGCCCTCATGACGTCAGTGGTGGATTACCTCAGTGCTCCCTTGGGTGCACACTGCTTCGAAAGAGCTGACAGCTCAGGCAACTGAATTCTTCTGTCAGGAACCAAATTCAAACGTTAGCTGTTTCAGAGGTTGATGTTGCTAAGGCCTTCTGAATGCAGCACCCTGCTTAATTCAGCAGATGTTTCCATACATACAGTGCAGGGCCAGATTTTAATAAAAGGGAGAGCTACATTTAGGAACAGGACATTGGTGGAATGCAAGTGTCCTTTCAATTTGTTGATATGCATGCCATCACAAACAACAATATGACTGACTAGGTTGTCTAAACAAGTAGATTCACATTAAGTTTTGACTTCTTATGGAACATTTCAAAATACACTGTAGGCTCGCACGCAGACAAGCTCACACGAACCAGTGCATTCAGATCAGTAGTTAGAAATAAGCAGAGAAATTCAGACTAGACTGGGCATAGAAGGGTTGGCATGACACGATCATACAAGAGGGATGTACTGCGGACCAGTGCTGGGATGTGCTGATGAAAGTCACCTTTCCAAGCTCAGAGGTAATGGGGGCACTGGAAACGTCGCTGTATAAACATGCCCAGGCCTCTCAGCTTTTGGCACTGAAAACCAGCAGCCTCAGTGTGTGGTTATGGCAAATCAGTTTCCAGCTTTGAAACAAGCTGGTGGTTTCTGTGCAAAGGCATGGGCAAACAAGATCTTGACGATTCGTGAGATTACAGTGTGTGGGTCTGCTGACAGGGTGGTTTGGCTCTGATCTCACTCTTCCCAAGCCACCTGAGGAGTCAACTGCTGTTTGTAATGCTACTGCTAAGGAGCACTTGAGCTTCACATGTGTGGGAAGGACTGTGACTAAGAACTAGAGGGCAGAGAAGGTATGATGTCTCCTCTCTCAGGAGTCTGGGTGAGCTTCTGCAGTCTCATCCAGAAAAAGTGGGTTTCTCCTCCAGCATGATTACACACTGCCTACAATACCAAGTCTGATCCAGCAGGTGTTCTGGACTGCAGGGTGATGATACTCACTTTCTAGTGGCACTCTAACTTTGTGTGGACAGCCTGAAAGACTGCGGTGATGAGGGTACAGCCCCGTGACGTGCCCTGTGCCATCACATCCTGGGATGGGACATTTGGTTTCTCTCTTGTCAGGCCTGGGTGAATAAACAGAGAAATCATATAAGGGGTTTGTTTGCTTGTAGCCCTTGTAGCCCTTGTCTGCTCTCAGCTGAGTGATCCTAGCTGCCTGACACTTTCTATCTTGCACTTCAGACGCGATTCCTACACAAAGTTCTAAGAGATGTACACACTTTAAGCATCATTGCAGTTTTCACACCGTGTCCTTTAAGCAGTGGCTTCTCTTTCCCCAAATTCCATCTATGTGCTAAACTCTATAGCTTTAGGATGGCAGTGTCATTTATTCCACTCAGAGCATCAAACGGGACAGAAGCCACAACCCAATATGCCAGAAATCTGGCGGCATGAGCCAACAGCAAGATCTATAGAGGAATAAATAAAAAAAAGCAGAAACAATCTTTCACTTTGGTTAATGTCAGACTCTGGGAAGCTGGGAGAAGCAAATAAAAGCCGAGGTGTGGAACGAACAAATAAACAGACAAAAAAGCATCTCGACAGAAGCCATTCCTTAAATATCGCAGATCTCTAGGCTGTAGGTTCTTTGTTAGGAAACTGAATACGTGCCACTTTACATTTGAGAGGCAATGCAAGCAGCTCCCTCTGGTACACATGGCAGAGCTGCTTTGTGGAGCAGCCCACAATGACGGGCAAACATGGAGCAGCCGATACCCTTTCGGGTAGGCAGAGGTCTCAGCCCAGCCCCACAGCTGCCACTCGGTAATGACCACAGCACATTCCCAATTTTTTTATTCAAGCATCTAGAACCGTGCAAGATGCACTGGTCAGAAAGCCTTTCTTTGATTCTCAATGCAGGATCAAAAGTCTGGGCAAGAAAGGAATGAATTCTGGTCCAGAAATTCTCTTGTGAGAAATCTGGAGGAAGTGGCCGCATAAATTGCTGAGGATGGTTTTAGCTCCATCTGTGATTGGCTGCCAACAGCATTCAGTGCTGGGGGAGCAAACAGCTGCAGCCAGCGCAGGGAGCAGCTTCCTTCAAGCTCATTTTGTTGGACCATGAGGTAGGAACATGTTTAGGGACAGGATTGCCAGAGACAGCTGAGGGTTAAACTTCTTGGCAAGACTTTAGGTTAAAAAAAAGAAAGGGAGGAAAATAAAGAGAGGGCATCAATAGGAGACAGCACGCATCTGAGAATCACTGCAAATGGAAAGTGCTCTGGTAGTGAACAAATAATTAAAGAGGGACCCTGAAATGTTATTTAATGTCCACACCACTACCCCCAACTCAAAAAGATACAAAAATATGAGCTTAAATCTTGCTTTCCTTATGTAGCATCCAAGAAAGGAAATATTAAGAGCTGATGGATCTGATGGTTGATTTTGTAGACACAAACCCCAGGTTAATTATGTAAAGAGAAAATATTGTGTGCCTGATACTACATTGACTAAAATCAGGCGGTGTTTATGTAACGTGAACAAAGACGGGTTTGTTCCTCCATGGGTGCTGCCTCTGAACTCACCTGCAAACTACAGCTAATAGTAATAAATAGATGCAAACCAGGAAAGGCCAAGCTTATCAGCGCTGCTCCTTCCTGTTTGCGCTGACAGAAAAAGTCACAGTGACCCCGGTGTTCACCTGGGGAATGCAGCTGGTCTCGGTGTAAGAAAAAGCATCTCTACAATTCCTGCCAAGCCATAGTCGTCAGAGGAGCTAAATGCTCATGTACTTTAGCAAGGAAGTAGGGCAATACAATGCAGGTACAGTTTATGACATGCTAACACAACAGCCCGTCTGAGACAGAAAAACGAGAGCATGTGTGTTCTCAAGTGCTACAGGAAATATATTATAGTTGCAGTTACTGGAAAAGACCTTGTTGGTTATCTTATACCCTAAATGCTTTAGATACCTAAACTGTTCTACTTGCATTGTCCACAGGGACTAATCTAAAGTAACTCCAGAAATACCAAGGCAAATTGTTATCAAAAGCAGAAATAGCAGCAATGCTGGGTGATCTCAGTGCCTTTGGAAGCCCAAAAGGAGAAGTAGAAGGACAGATGAATGGATTGTTACTTACTACAGCAGAGAACGTGCTTCTAAAATGACATCCCTTGTCATGCGAAATCTCCTGATGTTCTGTAATTGTCCTCAATTGAGGAGCCTCATACAAGACAACCCTGTTTACAAATCGAACTCAAATCTTTTATATCTCCACTTGTGGTAGCCCGATTAAGCACTGAAAATGGAGCGATGTTCCTACAGCTTTGCAGGATTGCTGCTAACCGTCAGAAACAATAAAGATTTTGGAACTCACTGGTAATTCTACTGATGGGGAATGAGGCAGAAGAGCACGGCTTGTGCTTTCCTGGCTCAAAAGTGCTGGCTGTAGCAAAACATAATGTATATAGGTGACGTAGTCTGAGCTCAGAAAACACATGGCTTAGGAATTTGGTGGCATATTTGGAAGAAGCCACTTTTTCATCCTAACCTCTCCTTAAGCATCATTTTAGTGCCTTCTCTTTTGGCTACTGAAATTTAGGAGGTATGTATTAGCGCCCTATGAAGGAGGAGGCAGAGGAGGAGGAAAAGGAGGAGAATCAGTGTCACTGCCAGCTACACAGCCCTTTTAGTACCCATTACTGATCATTTTGCGTAGCGGTTTGGCAGGAAGCCAAGTACCTAGCATTTAACCTGGTTGGACGTAAGGCACTAGTGTGAAGGTACATAATTAACAAAATTACCAGCTAAATTCCAGATTCTTTACTGTTGCTATAAAACCCAGATCAGAATCCTCTACTGATCCCAGGATAAACGCTTAAGCCAGTAAGAACAGCCAAAGATACTTCCTTACGTTTGTTGCTAAATATCTGTCTCCCACCAACATCAATAACTTTGGTTTGCCTCCTTTCCCCTGCTAGATGCTCCAGAAGAAACCTGTCCAGTTCCTTGTAGGTGCTGTGAAACACGTGCCCTTGCTCCGCCTGCAGAGCGATTGCTTGTTCCAGTAAACTCAAGTTCCCTTTTGTTTTGTCCAGCTCAACCGACACCTCTGTGGTTTCTGACAGGCGCTCATTATCATCTTCACTTTCAGGGAAGGGATTCTGAATTCTCTTCTCAAAAGGATCTGCATGAGACTCCTGGTGTGCTCTTAGCTCTGGTTCTGAGTCACAAAGTGTTTCACAAGGGCCAAATTCTACCTCTTCCTTCTTAATTTCTGGGACTTCTAGGATGTTGGGTTGGTTACACTCTATAATGTACTTCTGTGGTACATGGGGCTTTACGCTAGTTTCTTCAGAGAAATTTGAGGAGCTGTCCCACTCGTTGTCCATTATTTCAGAGTTACTTTCGTTTTCCTCAGATGAACAGTATTTTGGGTCAGAAATAACAGTCTTTTCCTTTCCTTCAGCTGAGTTAATCATGTAACATTCATCAGTGTCATCGCTTTCTGCTTTTAAGGACTGAATGCCACTATCATTTAGATTTTCTGCCACTGTTTGACTGGGGGTATCTTTTGCTAATTTTCCCATGTTCATCAACGATTTGGCCACAGCATCCTGATAGCTGGAGTAGCTGTCTTTTCTTTGACTGGAATTTTCTTGCCCAGCTGTGTGAGGGGTTTCCTCAGATGATTTTGGAGTACTTTCCTCTGCAGCAGAAAAAACAGGAGAGAAGTACATAAGAATAACTGCTTAATGTATCCTGTAAAAGTGTCGTGCCGATATTTACTTACCAATTGCCTTTTCTTTACTCAAAGCTACTCTGAAGTGACTTAATTCACACCAAGGCTGTGTTTGAAATTACTACTCACAGCATCAGGAATAGTCCTTCTGAGATTATATCTGCCTTATATTATAACTCCCCAGGTATATGAGTAATAAATACGCTGCCATTTTTCACTCATGGGGAAGACATATTATCTTAGAACACATGCATCCTCACATAAACAATCTGTATAATAGCTACGAACATATTTTAAAAGTCCTCTGATCTGTTGTCAATTTTCTTCCATCTAAGATTCCTAAATATTTTCTTAAAAGAGACCCGGTCACCCCAGATCCCAGGGAAGACCTTAATGGAAAAAACCTCAGTACTTGACAAAGGGCAAGCTCCTGGTCACCTTGCAATTGCCACATTTTAAGCGATAGATCAGGTCATGCAAAGGCAAACAGAAATGGTTGTTATGTACAGACTCATAAAGGACTTGTTAAAGACACCACTGAAGTGCATCCTGTCTTTATAAACATCTTTCTTCAGAAGAAAAGCAGCAGCCAGCAGGTAATAGAGGCTGCATGTAGGAGACATTGTCAGCATGGAAGACAATATTCCTTTTGTATCTCAGTTAATTTTTTATAAACATTTCCTCTGACAAGGACACTCAAAAATACATCTCCATCATCTTCCTTTCTGGTAATTATCTCTCTAAAATCAACACTGGTTTGCCAGGATCAAGTAAATATTGCCATAGTAACTAAAAGCATTTTTGGATGAAGGGAAGAATTTAGTCACAACACTAGCCCCTTCAATAATGCTGATTATAGGGTACATTCTTTTGTTGGGATCTATTCAACATAAACTGAAAAATTTAACATTTTACTTCCTAGAAAGGAGGATGAATAAACAAGCAGAGACTATTTCATAAGATGTGCCTGTCCTCTTCTGAATCAGAAGAACTCGGGGTTTAAATAATAAATTAAGCATAGTCTAAAATGCAAATGAAGTTTCTCTCAATAACACAGCGAGCTATTAAGAGAAAGTGTAAAGGGTTATGATAATTTTAAAGTATTATGAACTACAGAAAACAAATAAAAAGCATTTTCAGTGAATATGTCCAATTCATTGAACTATTCTCTCAATCCACTTAACTACCCACATGTGTACAATAATGATTTATAGACATTATACCTAATTATGCATATTTGGGCTGTGTTAGAGTGCCTAACAAAAGCTCTAGAAAGCAACAATTACCTCTGTTGCTTAGCTACATAGTTTAAAATATTCCTATTAAGTGCAGATTATTGTGGAGGGGAAAAGGGGGACAAAAATGCACATGTGCACCACAATGCATTTCACTTTACTGCTGCCAAACTGTTAGCATTTTGGGTCATTTCCAGTTTACATAATTGTTTGGTTCAACTGTTTGTTATATGTTAAAAGAAAATATTGATTAATTCTTATTCTTCTTTAGAAAATTGGACTCATGCAGGGAGAGGCGGCCTTGTGCACTATGTGCATAAAGTTGTGCTTAAAAAAAACCAAGGGTCTGTAAACTTCAGCCTAACTTTTTAGCAGCTGGTCCAGTACCACACACATTGGAGTATTGTGAATAAAGTCTGCCGTCTTTTCACATCTCAACAAGAATGATGATTTGGCTCTATAACCAACTTTAGTCAAATGGGGTTTTATTATTTGCTCTTCTGCCATTTGGAAAATCACAGAATCCCATCAGTGAGAACTTCTAGTTTAAAAAAAACCATCTCTCACCCTTCAAAAGGAAACAAAACAAACAGAAGCCACAGAAACTTGAAACGGTAACAAGTTTTTTCAGTTATTTTTCTGTGTGAAAAATGTAGAATAAGATAAATGCATAAACCCACTTTTTTTTCTCCTTAAATATCCAGCAATTTTGAAATGCAATGTTTAATTTTTTGTTGTTGTTGAACCAATCTTAATGGTTCAGCTGTCCCAGCTTTGCTTTCCACTTCTATAGGCTGTAAATTTACTTAGCAAATAACCAAAACTCAGCTTAGTTTACAGTTGCATCAATCCATGAACCGAAGCATTAAGTGATCAAAGGACACGAATCGTAAGTACGTAATAAACTGAGCAATATTATACTAAGAAATTGCAAATAAATGCACATACCCGGGCCAGCTGTGTGCTTTAGCTGAAATTTGGGTTGTAGCTGGCAAGAATAATGCAAAAAGGATAGCTTCTATTATCGTCGACACGAGCAGGTTGGGAGAAATCTCACTGGTATCAAATAAATCTTTGGGAAATGAAGTGAGTTTTTTCTTTTGGCTGAGGGGCTGGGTTCAAGTATTGTTTCCTCGCATTCGTATCGTTGGACCTTGCCCAACACCTGCCCTTTTTAAAAAGAACCGGTGAAATGACTTTGGTTCATACATACATGGCACAGGTTCTACCTTCACACCCATCAGAGCAATTTCCCTTCAGCCAGGCAGAGGACAGACACAAGGAAAAGAAAAACATATTACTGAGGGCAGCTCTGGATGGCGAGGAATTGGGCTGAATCAGTACAAGAATAATTAGTTAAAGTCTCTGTATCTCAAAAAAACCCAAACAAAAATACAACCCCAAAAAAATAACATGCAGGAACTCATTCAATTAGCTTCTTTTCTGGTGTTAGGAGATAGGAATACTCCTTGCAGGGTGGAGAGGCACTGAGAACCATGGAGGTTTTGTCTTGAATTGGGCAATGTAAGGTCACAATGTCGCAGAGACACTGTTAGGTAATGCTCTGTTTGAAGAAGATCCTTTCTAGTCTTTCACAGCAAAAGCTATCAGAACCCTGTAATAACTTCTAGGAGACTTGCAGGTGACTATTGTCTGAAATCTTTGCCATATAGACATGACAAAAAATGCAGTAGAATTAGATATTTACTCTTTAATTGGAGAAGCATCTGCTTTCTTCTGTGTGTTTTATGGGATTCATATGGATAAAATTCGGTTGGCTTTTTTGTTTTGTTGTCTGGGTTTTTTTAAGGAAATTCTATGTAGAGTGGGCAAAGATACAAGTTTTTAATCTCAGTTCATTATAGAATCACAGAACAGCTCACGTTGGACATGAAAGATCATCTGGCCCAACATTTTGTGGGTAAGGGAGCCTGGACGAGTTTATTTGGAATCCTATCTTTCCAAAATATTTGATAAGAAGAGATTGAGTAGAATAGAAGTTACCTTTAAACTCCCATAGCAAAGAGCAACTGATAGAAATATGTTCATTCTGGTTTCATATTATCTATGATTACTAATTTCCCAGTGCCAGATCACATTGTTTTTATCCATCACATACTGATGATTCCTCATTTAAAATAAATCCAGAATGTATTCCACTGATATCTTCTCACTTGCTCGACTAACAAGTTGTGCAGGACTTCTTAAACAAATACGTGACAGCCAATTTAGTTTGTTGGGTTTTTCTCATTTTAAATAAATATAAACATTAAAAAGGAACAGTAAAAGCATACTGTGGTGATATCTTTCTGTCTCCTCATCCTCCTCCATATTTTCCAGCATACACTTTGCAGAAGTTTCTATAAATTGTTGAACATGTTTGGCTTAGCAGAGTTGGAATAACAAGTATAAAAGTGCTGAGTCTAATAATCGTGTTAAACAGAACACGCATTGCAGTCACACACATGAAATTGCTTTGCTAAATGTTAAAGTCAACAATGTTTTGCTAAGCATTTTTTTTCTTCCTAAGAGCTCTATATATTCCAGAGAAAACCATAAATGTGTTTTTCTCAGTGGTGGGCTTAACCTTGTACTTTGACAGAGCTAGTGGAGAATCAGTTGCTGTTCCATATCTGACCTGCTGCAGTAGTCGTCTCTCTGTGTGACCTACAAAGCAGTACTAGACCTCAGGAGGAGTTATTGTACAAAATAATTGGAAACACGATGGTTAAACCTAGGACAGAAATTCACCATTCCAGCACTGTTAGCAGTCAAACACATTCTGCATCCTTTCTGAAAACAGTTTCACTCTCCCTTCCTACAGAATTCAGGTTCAAGGGGAGCCACACTGCACGGCTACCTGGAGTCGAGCTGCTTTCAAGGACACTGATCTCTTCCTGTAGATCTGTCCTGTCTTCGTTTTCTTCTTTGCATTCCAAACTTGGGTTGTAGTGACGGGGTTTCATTAACAGGGACTTCCTTTTGTTGATGGGAACACCTGATATCTGTTCTTCAGCTTTTCTCTTCTTAGCCATGGAGCATTTGTAGGCGCTGCAATGATCAGTCATCAATGACAGAGAAGTGAGACATAAATTGTTTCAAAAATAGCACTACCCTCTAGTTTCATTTTAAGCAAAAAAGTGAAGACGGAAAAAAATACTAATTCACTGGCAGTTTCAGCAAGTTGTGCTTAGTGGATATGTAAATTTAACTCAAATTTCAGGGCACAGGCAAATCCCATTTCTTTTCACTGCTGCCAAAATCTGTTTGCGGGAAGGGGGATGAGGAAGAAGACAAAACCAAAAACCCATAACCCAATATCCTTAATCCTAAATAAGCATATGCTAATCTATGCCCTACTCTGCAGTAAAATGAATACACTCAGGAAAGGATGAACAAAACTGTATTCTGGGCTGATAACCTAGAGAAAAACTCAAGGCAAAATATTTACAGCCTGTTACATACTACAGCACCTCTGGTTCTATTACCCTTATGTCAGTAGGGATATCCAATCAGGCACCTTGTGTTCACTAGTACAAAACCTCTGTGAAACGCACTCTGCCTTCAGAATACTGCAGTATGGGGCCTTCTTTCAATAGTCCCAAGTGGTGCTTCCATTTCATTCACTCCATTCAGAAACACCTAGTTTTAAGCTCTTCACAGCAATCTGTATACTCAGAGAAAAGGGTCATCCAAAGAGCAGTTTATGCCACTCAGAACTAGATTTAGCTGATAGACAGGGAGAGCCACCCACTGGGAAGGACTCATCTGGTCTAGATGTCTAACCTTCAGATAACAGACGAGATGCAAAGGCAGTATTTTAGTGAGGAAGACTATTAGCAGATTTGATATACCACACGATCACAGAATCCTCATGACTAGAAAGGACCTCTACGTTCACCAAGTCCAGCTCTCATCCCAACAGCTCCCCAAACCCTAGACCATGGCCTCAAGTGCTCCAGCTACTCAGTTTTTAAACCCCTCCACGGATGGGGACTCCACCATCTCCTTGGGCAGCCTGCTCCAGTGCCCAACCACTGTCTCAGCAAACAGCTTCTTCCTAAGATCCAATCTAACCCTCACCTGACGCAGCTTGAGGCCATTTCCCCTTGTCCTATCATTAGTAATTTGGGAGAAGAGGCCAGCACCAGCCTGGCTACTTCTTTCAGCTCTCATAAGATCCACACATTTGCCACCACACGGCTAATCTGTAGGCAAAGGAATGTGACATCATACAATCGCTCACTAATGAGGCCTAAACCGTCTACCTCTTTTTTCAATAACTTTTTGTTTAAGTGATCTGGAATTATTACATTGTTCTCTCTCACACAGTATTCTAAGAAATGTATGTGGTATGGATAATAGCATTCATATCATATCTGTCAGAGATGAAAAAACTACATATATGAATCTGTGTAATCCACTCAGTGGTTTCTCGACCTTAGCACCCTCAGGGTGCATTACAAATCTACACGATGCCCTTAGGTGTTGGATTTTACAGTTGGCTCACTGACTTAACCGCAAGATTTGCAAAAATTCCATGTATGCAGAGAACTCCTATTGGTTACACATATTATGAGCTCAACAGCATAAATTAATCCTTCCAAGGTATCTTATGTGCACTGAATTGGCTCAGGTTCTGATTGTTTGGGATGAAAGCATATGACTAACTTGAGCTTTTTGTTATGAAAAAATACACATTTTTGGCTAAGCACCTTTTTGGCAGTCCATCATTGCAAACATGAAGGACATGAAAATACGACGATCCGCATTTTAGGTGGAATGCTAAAATTCTACCATATGCATATTAAACACAGTGGATATTCTTGATCTTCTGAAAGCTAAAATGCTACGGGCATCGGGAATACTGGATGCTAAGCACCTGCTGTAGTTGAATATATTATGTTTTCTGTGTTATTTCTCTGCTTATGAATAGAGGATAACATGAGCATCGCATTAAAGGTCAGAATAACAATTGTATTAGTGTCCGTTTGGAAATGATCCCTACATAATGGACATCAGAGATGGGTGTAATGTGGACAAAGATGCATCATTTCTTTCAAGAGTTTCTTAATTCACATTTGTGAACAGCAGGTCATAGAATTCACACTATTTCAGGAAAATTGAATAAACAGCAACGGTCTGAAAACCCTTCACACACAATGGTTTTTATCAGCTGAAACCTTCACTAGGTTTGGTTTTGATCTTTCTCATTTATTTGTCAAGTTTATGTCCAGTAGCTGCTATGAGAGTGTTAAGGACAAGATGAATTTCCAGTGCTTAATTCCCCTTTGACAAAGCTACAGCTGTTTCTTACATAAGCATAATTAATAGATTTTTTAGATCAGAAGATCCAATTAGATCATCTAGCATGTCCTCCTGTGCCATACAGTCCAGAGGACTTCATCCTGCTCTTCAGCTTTAATCCTGTAATTTAGCTGACTACTGTGTATCTTCCAGTTAAGGGACAACATGGTAAGATGCTAAATCACTTGTTGGGTTCTTGCTAAGTACAATATTTATCTAGTAACATAGTACTGTAGTCCCACCACTGTGCGCAGCAGAACACATAGGTTTTTCACTGCAGTTGTGAAAGTAATCAAGCTCAGATATTAGGCTGAGAGAGCAGGGTCTCTTGAGCTCGGAGAAGAGGAAGCTGAGGGGTGACCTCATTTGTGTCTATAAATATATGAGGGGTGGGTGTCAGTAGGATGGAGCCAGGCTTTTCTCAAGGTCATCTGGTGATAGGACAAGGGGCAATGGGTGCCAACTGGAACAGAGGAGGTTCCATATCAATATCAGAAGGAACTTCTTTCCAGTGAGGGTAACAGAGCATTGGAACAGGTTGCCCAGGGGAGCTCTGCAGATGTTCCAGACCCGCCTGGATGTGCCCCTGTGCAGCTTGGTCTAGGTGATCCTGCTGTGGCGGGAGATTGGAGTGGATGATCTTTCAAGGGCCCTTCCAATCCCTAATGATTCTATGATTCTAAGACCAGGTTTGGGCTAACTGCTGCCATCTGCCTCCTGCCCATCACTATATCTGTTCTGGGAAAGGAGAGCACGAGAGTCCTACTTGATTGTTATAACGGTTTAGCAAAAGGGTCAGAATTGGGTAATTTTCAAACCACAACAACTGTGATCACCACAGTTAACAAAAAAAAAAAGGAAAACAAAAAACTGTAAATAAACCCCAACAAAAACCAGCAAAAAACACCCCTAGTAAAACAAATTGCTGCACTGATGCTGGAGCAAGTCCAAAGGAGGGTCATGAGCACCTCTCCTATGAAGACAGGCTGAGGGAGTTGGGGTTCAGCCTGGAGAACAGAAGGTTCCGGGGAGGCCCTAAAGCAGCTTCCCAGTGTTTGAAGGTAGATACAGTTGGAGAGAGACTTCTTATGAGGGACTTTAGTAATAGGACAAGGGAGATACTTCAAGCTAAAAGAGAGCAGATTTAGACTAGATCTTAGGAAAAAATCTCTCACCGTGAGGATGGTGAGGCACTGGTACAGGTTGCCCAGAGAAGGTGCCCCACTCCAGAGGAGGATGCCCCTTCCCTGGTAGTGTTCAAGGCCAGGTTGAATAGAGTTCTAGACAGCCTGATCTAGTGAGATGTGTCCCCAACCATAGCAGAGAGGCTGGAACTCCATGATTTCTAAGGTCCCTTCCAAACTGAAGCATTCTATGAATGCCAGGACAGGAGGCACTAACCTGTGAGGAAGCACATTGCTCACAGTAGAAAGTTTATCCTCTATGAAAACTGATGCATTAGTTAGTCCTCCCGGCACCTTTTGCTATACACAAAGAGCCTCTCTTTCAGATATCCACTACTGTCCTGTTTAAAAAGGGAGTGAATATATGGGATTCATTTTAAGTAAAATCATTCCTGACACCTTGCACTCTGTTTACAGAAGGCTGGCACAACACAGTTATTGCTTTCCTGGGAAGAGCAAATTGCTCCCCATAGAGCAGGAAATCTTTTTCAGCTCCAGGAGAATACATGCCTGCTGTTGCTGGTCACTTCTTAAGCTGCTGATTTTGAGCTTCAGCTAGAACTTGCTAGTTTGCAGGGGTCTGTTTAACAATCTACCATGTACCAGCAATTCCCTTCTTTCCTACCTTATGACACTTCAAATTAAAATTGAAAATACAAGTAGAGAAACCACTTCAAACGCTGTAGCTTTCCCAAGTACCTACACACGATCTGTTAGGTATTTGATAACGCACACTGGGAGTTTGCTATAAAACCAATGAATCCGTGCCGTTGCAATATTCATGACACGTTGATTTCACCTCTGTCTAAAAAACTTTCTGTTTCCCTCTTTCACTGATGGTCAGGCACACACACAGACACATATGTTAGCACAGGCTTGTCAAGCTGCAGTTTGTCAAATGGTAAACCTATAATTTTGCTTCTCTATTACGGATCTCATAAATTGAACATCTAATAGTTTTGTTGCTATTTATCAATGGCCTGCTTGTTGTCATGGAACACTGCTTCAACTGTCAAGGTTATTTGGCAATCTGAGGCTCGTAAAACAGGAGAAGCTCTTTTTGTTTTGAGCCCAAAAGCCAAACATCATAGGGGGTTTTTCCTAATTTATCTTACTTAATTTTTGGGAATAATAAATCATCCTAGCACTACCTATAATGAGCATACTTATGTTATTGTGTTTTTAGTCAATGACTACCAAAACCACTCTTGTGACAGTTCTCACAGAGGGCTGGAGCACCTCTCCTAGGAGGCCAGACTGAAAGAGTTGGGGCTGTTCAGGCTGGAGGAGGCTCCAAGGTGACCTTATTGTGGCCTCCAGTATCTGAAGGGGGCTACAAAAAAAGCTGGGGAGGGGCTTTTTAGGATCTCAGGGAGCAACAGGACTAGGGGGAATGGAGCAAAGCTGGAGATGGGGAGATTTAGACTGGATGTGAGGAGGAAGTTCTTCACCGTAAGAGTGGGGAGAGCCCGGAATGAGTTGCCCAGGGAGGTGGTTGGGACCCCATCCCTGGAGGAGTTTCAGGTCAGGCTGGATGAGGCTCCAGCCAGGGTGGGGGGTTCCTGCCCATGGCAGGGAGGTTAGAGCTGGATGATCCTGTGGTCCCTTCCAACCCTGATCAATTCTCTAACTTCTTCCCAGTGAGGGTGACGGGGCATTGGAGGGGGCCTGGTGTCGTTGTGGAGCCTCCTTCTCTGGAGACATTTGAAACCTGCCTGGACTTGGTCTGAGTGATCCTGCTGTGACAGGGGGATTGGAGTTGATGATCTTTCAAGCTCCCCTTGAATCCCTAATGATTGTATGATTCTATGATTTGGCTCACACTGGCATATCAGAGCTGGTTGCACCTATGGGAAGAAAACAAACCATGATAAATCTTCCCTATGTATTTCACACCTATATTTTTATTTAAAAAAGAGTATTTTTTCATCTCCTCTGTCCTTTATGGTGTCGATCATGGGACACTGATATACAGACAGCAGTGCTGTGAGCCCCACCACAAGGCAATGCCTCAGAAGAGAGGTTTTAAGTAGTCCTAACCACATACAGCTTTCCTGCTGCTGAAAATTGTCATGCTCATAATTTTTTGTGATTGCTTCATCTAAGTGATGTGTTTGTCAAGCCTTTAACCTGACCTTCCACCACTTCATAGCCCGCAAGGAATTTTGCTAATCTGTTGGCAAGACCTCCAGATCTCTCTGGATTTTTTTCTTATCCACAGCAGCCTGCAGGTTGGTAAAACATGATAACAGAGCTATTGATTGCCATAGTCTGTAAGATCAGGGGTACATCCAGCCTGACAACTGATGTTCACTAATGCCTGTAATGGATGCCATGCAAAATAATAGGAACAGAACATGCTCTGTGTCATGTATACTCCTTAGCTTCAAGAGAAAAATAAATGACTTTGAATTTCACATAGACCGATTATTTAATGCTGTTTAAGGAGCTCACACCACCTCAGTGGAGTTTGTGGATGAGTGGAGCATTCTAGCTTGTGGAGAACACAGTTCCCAATTCTTAGCCTGAATTTTCTTCTGACTATTTGCCTAACTGTACTACAACATTAAGCATCAGATTACTGAATTACAATCAAAGGAGATATCATCATGTGTTCTACAGAACCGTTTAACTTCATACCAGTAGTTAAAAAGAGAAAGTCATCCTGTCGTCTTCTTGAACAGATGGTGAGTAAAGACACTACCTGTTGCTTTAGGCCTTGATCAGGCTTTGTTCTGAAATTTGCAGATGCTGTAGGACACAGTGTAAGTCAAATACTACATTTTCTTTACAGGAAGAAACAAAAAGTTGGTATTTAAAGATTCAGGAATATTTGCCACTCAAAGATGAATCAGAAACTCACAAATGTGTCATGGTGAGGCTTCTAAGGAGGTTATGACTACTTAATCAGAGGTACCTGAAAGTAATATTCTGGGTTTTTCCCCACCTTATACCTCTTCTATGTCTGCTTGTTCTCCAAGAAACAGAGGAGTTGGAGTCTCTCTAAATCTCTAGTACAATGGCTTCCAAATTTTTAGGCTACATCCGGAAGTATCTGATCCCTCAAAAGCATTCAAAACCTCTGTGTTACTCACAAGGTGATGATGAATGGGAGAAATAACAAGCACTGGACACAGAAAGGGGATGATGATCTGCTACTAGGTTGGATCACATATCCATTGAAATGACACTGGTGCTGTTGTTTACATCACCATGTCATGCTAGATGTTCATGAAAGGAACTTGAATGTCAGAGTCCAAAGAAAGAGAGAGAGAAAACTCAAATGAGTGGATTTGGTTACAGCAACTTCAGATGAACAGAACTTGGGGAAGATGGTAAAGAGATTTATGACTCAGCTTTTTACTTTGTCTTCAGTGTAAGACAGTCAGATTTATGTTCCATTACTTTAACTAATCTTTATTATTTGCAAAGAGTGCATGAAAATTTTATAGCTTAGTGGAAGAGTGATAGCATTAATAGCTCAGGTTCTTCTAAAAGTGAGAGTGGACAGAAAAGTCTCATAACAACATTGTTTGATGATAGACAGAGGTTGGAGTCTCTACATGAAGACTTGAAAATCCACATCATTCAGGACTGAAAGAACTATTCAGTATCCAAGGACTAGGGTGGTATTTGTGATGGCACAACATTACTTACTGAAATGAAGGAGTTCATGTGTTCTGACTGTATAGACAGACAAATCCTAGAGAGCCACTACATAGAGATTACTTTTAAGATACTTGCATTAGTCATACATTTTAAAGAGAGAGAGGGGAGAATATATTTGGTCCATAGATACAGGAATATAAAATCTACTAAGCTTATGCCTCTGGAAAAATTACAACTGAACAGTAGTTCCATCTACAGTATTCAAAGAGCCACAGAGGTGCCAGATGAAAAACTAAGCAAAGGCTTTCAAAGGGAATAAAGAAAATTACTTATGTATCACATGAGGACTTCTTGATTATTCTCTTGTTTTCTTTTTTTAAAGGAAAATACCTGAGGAGATGCTTTCAATCAGTGAGAATGGCAACTCAAGGCTCTAATGACTTCGTCCCATCTCTGTACCCTTCTTCATTCTTAGAAAGAACATTAATACCTTGTGTCTGTCCTGCTGTACAGACTACCTACAGGATTTCTGCAGCACTGTATCCTTACACCGTTATGCATAGAATCATAGACTCATTAGGGATCGGAAGGGACCCCGAAAGATCATCTATTCCAATCCTCTGCCACAGCAGGATCACCCAGACCAAGTCACACAGGAACTTTTCCCATTTCCAAACATTATTCTACTCAGAAGGATATGAAGCTGTTTTGGAGCTGTTTTGTATGTCCATGAATTTATTTCTGAATAGTAGAGCACAATTTAATTGTGGTGACCATTCTACCTACCTAAAAAAGTAAAAGTGAGAAAGATTCGTAAATTATCAGGTGTGGGAAGACAGCATGTGTCCACAAACAACTCCTGCTTGGCAAAATAAATCATGGTTGGCAACACACTGAGTAGCTGAAGAATATTCTTGAGAAAACAGTATGAAAGAGATGAATGATGGCTCATTGACAGTCTGAGTTAAATCAGAAAAAGATGATTTCTTTCTACCTATTAAAAAAAAATCTTATAAGTTTTAAAACATATTCAAGCATTATGGTGATGAAAATGTATGCCTGCTTCGATTAAAGAAGACCACGCATTAACAGAACTCAAGTGAGTTTTTGCCAACAATGTTTTTTGGGGTAGTCCTGGAAAGGAGCATCATGTTCTCAGCACTGACAAGAAGCTGAACATGTATTTGCTCTGAGCACTAATCTGGAGTAAGAGTTATTGACATTAATGTGAGCTTGGATTTTTAAAGTAAGTCAATCCATAGTAACTTCTAGACAATTTGGGCTTCATGATGGGGTGTGTTGTATTTCATTGATTTGACCTCAGTGATGAAAAAATAATCTGGAAAATAGCTGCAACTGGAAGTTCCTGAAAATGAATTTGGTAGAGAGTTTGTCAGGTAAAAGGGATTTCCTTCCATCAACAATTTTAAGCATTTAAAATTGGTTAGAACTTAAACTAATAAAGAGAGTAAAAATAATTGCTTGCCACTTAAACCAGGTGCACTGGCTGTGGTAGCAGTTCAGGACTAGCACGACTTCATACAGTGACAAGCAAAGGAAATTAAATGGTTTTCATTGGTAACATCACACACAACACAGAAATATGCATTCCACCCCTTCCTAACAAACCTTTGCCTGACAAGTTAAAAGGCAGAGGATCCTTCCCTGTGCATGGCAGCAACCTTTCTGGGGTTAAAGAGCCATTTACAAGTAGGAAACTACTGCCACGCATGGGATATGATCTTTTTCTAAACTGTCAGAGTTCAGTTCAGGGCTGAACCAAGATGAAAGGAATGCACATGGGGTATAGATGGGAAGAAAGATAAAAGGGAAATTCATATTTATGAACACTAGTAGAGAGCCAAACAAACTCAGTAACTTGAGGGTATTAAAGTGCCTGTCTATAGAAACAAACTACAGGTTTAGCTAGGGGAAAAAGGAACAGAACTGGACAGATAATAAAGTTGAGAAAATACGGTATCATAAGTGAAAGCTGGCTGGGGCATGATATGAAAAGTTATATATTATTTTAAAAAGACATGTAAGAAAAGCAAAAGAGCTGTCAAAGCCTTGTTGATGAAAGAGGATTTATTAGTCCCAATAAGAAGAGACTGGGGAGAAATGGGTATTGGTGTCAAGTCGTTATGTACTGAGCTTGGAGAGGTTTCAGACAGTAAACTAAATGTTATAGGCCACCTGACCAAAAAAAACTACTGGACTGTGAAATGATTGAGCAAATAAAAAGAAGAAAGTAAAAAGAGTGGAGCAACAGTAAGTCAGCCATAATATAGGGAAAGCCATGCAGTTAGGGTGTAATCTGCCCATGCTTCAAGCTCACTGTGATGCGCGAGGCTGAAGGACATTGATTTCAGGCTGCAATAGGCTCACTAAACGTCTCGGGTTTTTAAACCTCTGTTGTGGTATTTTTGTTGTTAATTAGTTTACTAATTTAGCCAGGCTCCCCCACAGGAAAGGCAAGTTTGGAGAAGGACAAAAGAGATTAAAATTCTATCTGTTTTTCTTGCTTTCAGTTTACAGGCTTGTAGGATCATAAGCCTATTCAGATGGCATAAAAATAACATACAAACCCTGCAATTGAAATAGGGGGTTAATGAAATTGATGGCTTCTCCACAGTCATTCTATAGCTCAAGAAGTCTTTTTGGTTAGAGCTGTGTGTTTGGATCCTTTTCTAACAAACACGCCACATTTTGTAAAAATCAGTCTGTGGGAAATTTAACTTTTACTGCAAGGGTGATGAGGAAGTTCTTAAACTCAGTAATATGAATGAATGTCCAAGATCTGGGCCAAACCCAGCCTCCCTGGCCTCTTTTTCATTTACTCACTCAATCTGTCCAGGTTCAGTAGGTCAATAAATTCCAGTGGGACACACGCCAAGAATTTGGCTTAGAATGGATTAAGTTTCTAGGCAAATCTACAGATCATCCACACAACCTTCGCATCCAGATAGTCTTGCCTGTGAGTGGTCAGCCTGCTAACACCAGCAAATGCTTAAATAAAAACACATACTGGTAACTAAAGTCTGGTTAGAGAAGATGTAAAGAAGACAGGGTTTGTTGTTTGGGGGATTTGGTAAACAATTCATTGTCAGGAGCCAGTACTTCCTTTGAATGGAGCAGAGATCCCACGGATGCATGTTTTCTTTCCTTGCTATCTCCAGTCTGCCTTACTGTCTGATTCAGCTTGCTTTTTCTTGGCTGAGCTCGCTCTTGACATCAGTCAGAGTAATCCAACCAGCCACAATATTTAACTCATGATTGATATATATGTGAATTAGAAGTCCCTGGTTGGAAATTCAATCTTTGTATGACTTGTGGGCATCTACAGAGGAAAGATCTGCTGTAGAGGAAACAACCATTAGGGCAATATTCTGATGCATTCCCCAATGCAGAAGCAGGCATTAAGTCAAGTAAAACTCCCAATTCCTGTATAGGATTGGGAGAATAACATTGGCTGGGTGCTGTTGAGCATAGGAGCTGTGATGGGGAAGACAGCAGCTCCTGTAATATATTAAATAATGCACCAGTTTTAGTTCAGGGCAAGGAACATTCTAATATGCAAAGAGCTCTCAGATAGAAAAAACCTGCTATCTGCCAGTCGAGCAGCCACAGTTAAAGTGATGTGGGTGTGACTGACAGACACAATTAAGCTAACTATTGCATAAAATACTAATCTATTTTTTTAAGTGAAAAGGAGTATTTAAGTAGAAACATTGTGAAACCACATTTAGAAAAATAAGAGAAAAGAGACACTGTGACTACAGGTGTTGGCTAGAAATGAACAGAATAGATTTTAAGAGGCCTATAATCATAGACTCACAGAATCATTAGGGATCAGAAGGGACCTTGAAAGACCATCCAGTCCAATCCCCCTGCCACAGCAGGATCACCCAGACCAAGTGAGAAACTTATGTAATGCATTTGTTATTGGTGAAAGGTATAACAGCCACCTGAAATGTAAATGCATTCAGTACCAACTGAAGTGGAAGTCTGAAGCTGAAATACAACTTCTGAATATTCGCAATAAATCACAGTGCACAGATCAAAAAGTCTTTGTTTCTAGAGGAATTAGGCAGATGATTCACTGCCACTAGCAACTCCAGCCACAGATGTCTCAAAAGCAGCATGATACACAGTTTCTATTCCAACCATGCCCGTAGTTACTCAAAACAGTTCACTAGCTAGCTCAGTCAAAAAACTGCCAGTCTCAGGGTTACTAGCATAATGTTAAAGCTATTACTTGTAACTCAGAACTGTGTGGCATTATCCCTCCTCACAGAATAATGTTTTTAAGAGTGGAGACTCATATTACTTTTTATAATCTCCTCCAAAGAATGGCATTTTAATGGGAAAAAGTCTGTATTTTGATGTTCTCTGTACAGTACTTCCGAAAACTTCATGCAACATTTTGTGTTAGTATCCAAACATTTTGTTAACCCACGGACATGGGAGCTTGAAACCAGAAAACCTGCAGTGGAAAATGTTTGCATTCTAATTTCTTACTGTGTTGGTTTCTTGTTTACTGTTTCTTGTTTACTGGCTTAACAGTACTGAAAGAACAACCTGATTTGAAAGTATGAAAACGTACATAACTAAGAACTGGCAAAAAGCCTGAGGTACATCAAATAATCAGAGCCCTAGGAAAGGGAGTAGGAGAAGAGAGGAGAGGGAGAGGCAGAGCAAAGGGAGTGGAGAAATGACAGCACCATAGATATCACAATTTGATGGTTAATTACAGGGGGGCTGGAAGATAAAGGTGGAAATAAGGGAGGAACTTAGACACAACAAACCTGTAAATTTGATTGCCATTACAATTTATGTTAGTGCTTGTTTTATTAGTTACGATGAGAATGGTTCATGCACTGGATGTAATAAGAGGTGAATTCCACATTTATTAGTTCTGTGGCCAGCTTGGTCTGTGTCTTATCCTTGCCTCACAGTAAACTGCACCATGTCCTGACTATTCAGTGCTTGCTTATGCTTGACTGTTCAATGTTTTCTATCAAATATCAATTCCAAAATCACTTGTCCTTAGCATAGATTTCCACAGATTCTTTGAGAAGAATACTAAAGAGCATGCCAGCCTAAATTCCTTAAGAGACTAACAGTCAGAAAAGAATAAGAAATTAGTACAATTTATTAGGAATTTAAGTAAACATGATTGATGACAAGACAACACACAGGACTAGAACAGAAATCAGAGCGTTAGAGGCAGAGGTTAATATTTTCAAAGCCTCATAACTTCAATTTTAACAACAGCTAGCGTTTCGAGGACATTCTTTTTCCAAATTAGAGAGCAAGCAGTAGGTACTTTTAACTCATTATTCTATTACCAGACCTTTGGGGATAGGTACTGTTAGGATTACTGCCCATTCTTTAATTGAAGAACAGTTTAATTAATTAATCAATTAATTAATTAATTGAAGCCATGTAATACAGCTCTTCGTCTCTGGTGAAATACCTAATTCAAACATGTCATGGAGAAATAGTTAAATGACAAGGTGTCACTACTGTCCCAGCCAGTTACCATCACAGGCAATACTGGGGAGGAAAGCTGTCAACGTCTGTGCTTCAATTGCAAAAAAATTGAAGACTTTCTGTCAAGCTCAGACATGTCTACACAAAGTCAGGGTAGATATCCAGGCAGTATCATAGAATCCTTAGGGATCAGAAGGGACCTCGAAAGATCATCCAGTCCAATCCTCCTGCCACAGCAGGATCACCCAGACCAAGTGGCACAGGAACAGCCAGGTGGGTCTGGAACATCTCCATTTTCATTTAGCATTTACTACTAGGTCTGTTTAGACTCAGTGGAAGTCACCAGAAAATTCTAGTCCATCTCAGTTCTGTTGCAAACGTGCTTCCTAAGGGTTTTTACAAATGTGCTTTTTTCCATCAATTTCCAAAAAGTCAGAGCCTGGGGCAAATTCCTGTGAAAACAGAAGCCAAGCTTGACGGACAAACCTGAGAGTTTTTCCAGATGCAGACTAGAAACAAGCAGCATTCTTAGTCCTTGCCTGGCTTTCAAGCAGTGCCATGGGCTAAGACCACAGTGGGGGTGATAGCTAAACAGATCAATCTCAATCTCAGTTATTCCTGAGGAACATATCTGAGCCTTTTTTTACCCCTGCATGTACCCATTTCTTCTACCATCTAAGTTCTGCTTTCACTTCTTTCTAAGGTCACCTGTCGTAACCATTGTTTTATTTACACACAACTTCTTGAGAAGGTGTTTGTTTTATGAAGCCCAACCATTAACTCTGTACCGACAGGTCACCACTAAACCACGTCCCTCAGCACCACGTCTCCATATCTTAGTATGTAATACCTCTGGGGTTGGTGACTCCTGCACTATCCTGGGGACTCTGTTCCAATGTTTAACAACACTTTCAGTGAAGTTTTTCCTAATATGCAACCTGAACATCACCTGGCACAACTTAAGGCCATTTACTCCAGTCCTCCCACATGTGATATAATTCCCATATAATTGGATGCATATCATCTCCCAGTACTTGATATACACCAACAAAATATTCAGCATTGTAGGATAACTACATCAGTTAGAAAAATGTGTTTTTAGAATGCTGTCACTTATATTGACACTTTGGATAAAGTTAAGGAATACACTTTAGCAAAATAAGCCTTGTGAAATACTTCAGTGCTGGACTGCATTGCTGGTTTCTCACTCTACTAATCAAGAGACAGCAACAGCATTACTCTTGTCAAAGACAACTCTGTTCTATTAATCTTTGCTAAAACATTCAAGACACTTATATCTCTATACATTCACACTGAATATCTAACATGTGTCATACCTGGAAAAAGAGTTCCAGACAAACTTCTGAAGAAAGGGTCATTTTGAATAAGTGATCTAACACTACAGAGAATAAGAGGAAGTGCAACAGTTCCCACCAAGGAGCAGAACTATTCTCCACGGCTTGAAAGGCAAGTGTCTTATGGAGTTTTCATTAATCATTAGTGACAGAAACCAGAAACATCTGGTTCCACCTGCATCTAAGCCAGAAAAGGTACTCTTTCTATTCACATATGTACTTAGCCAAAGTGATCTATGCTTTTGTAATCCCATGCTTGGATCAATCCAATTTGCTCTTCCTTGGTCTGACCCAGATGCCACTCCATAACCTACAGATGGTTCATCGTACTGTATCCCATCTGTTAAATAGAACACAGTAATGAGAATACATCACACCAATATTCCTCACTTCCCTTTGGTTTTCATTCTAATCCTGAACACAGCTGAAAGTCCTGGTCCTTTCAGGGGTCCATGACTAAATCATCTAAGGGAAGACCTCTTTCTACTTCTTGTAGAAGATGGATACAACCAGATCATTATGCCCAAAAGGTGTCAGATTGAATGTATGGGACAGAGATGTCCTAGCTTCAGCACTTACTGCTACCACATCTTGTGTTTTGCTGTGTTTAGGTTGTGACAAAAGATTCATCTCTTCCTGCCAGTAGTTTAGCTACCAATAAAATCACAAGAGCACTACATTCCTAAACGAAAAATGAAGTTGTGTTGTTCATAAGTAGTTAAGACTGGAAGGAGAAACAGTTCTGTTTTGAAGAACTAAGCTTCCACACTGCAGAATACATGGTAGATTCAGTATAACCCCCCAAGCCTATAAATCTGAACTCTTAACACAGCAGCATTAATAACCATGTATAAAAGAAGTTAGTCACAGCAAATTGAAATTTGGGATTCCTTAAGTCACGTAATTACTTGGAATCAGTGAAAGTTTGACACGTAGGACAAAAGTACTGCTGTCTTAAAACCCAATGCAATGCAAGAGAATTTTTAGTCATTTTTACTAAACAGAAAAAAATGAAAACTTGATTTGGCCCTTAAGGTGATGATTTTGTGAAAATATATTTTTAAGTGGAAAGGTGGTCGCATTTCTCAGGAAAATACAGCCGTTAGCAAAACTATTAGCTAGATTTCTGGACAAAATCTTGGCTTTCTTGAAAGCAATAGATTTTTGATATTGAATTCCACTCAGCAAGACCGCAACCCCTGAAATTTAGAAAGGAGTAATTTCCAGGCTTTACTGAATCTAATGTGTGATTGTGACTCTTTGTTTTCCATTTCATTCACTTGATTCTCTACTTTTGTGAAACACAACTTGCAGAATAAGAAAAGGCTAACAAATGCTCTAGAACCAATCAATGTTATGAAACTAATAATAATACAATGTGAGCATGTAAGCTTCTGTAGTGCCTTTCATGTAGAAGTATCCCAAGGCACTGTGTAACAGAAACTCAATAAGGAGTGCAAAAGTGCTTTGTCAGATAGGATAAGCCAGGGGAAAAGGGGAAATTAATTAAGCGTGGATTTAAATTTCTCAGCCAACACAGCATTTAGAACCTTGGTCAAAGAAGACAGAGGATCCAATATCTGTATCGAGGGAACATAACAGACTATTAAGTCTTTAATTCTTGAGGAATGTGCAATAGTTCTTCGATAATAATGCTGGTATGAATAATGGGAATGCAGCTTGTGGGCTGTATTTCCAAAAAACTGCCCCTGCCTCTCCTTCTCTAGATTTTCATAAACAAATAAATTCATAGAAGTTGATCAACTGACTTGTATGGCAGTACAGCCACCTGACCGCAGAGATACTCAATATGAGATTTGATAGCGTAGAAATGACAAATAACAAGTTAAGCACTGGGCAATGGCTTTATTGGCTGTTTAGCACCCTGGTTTAATCTAATGTGTGTTTCCTCATAGAGGAAAGGCAACACCTCTGACAGAGAGCACTCTCTTCACAGTAGTTAGACAGTTAGCATGTATTTCACAGGGAAAAGCAAAATTGCTTAGGAAAAGCTATAGTAATTGATAATGCATAAATTGCAGCTTCCCTGATGTTGCAGAAACTTGCACATCCTTTATTTTTCAAACATTTTTCTTTTAGGAACACATGGACTATCCTCATTTTTGGATGATTGCCTCTTCAGATTAATGCATCCTTCTGGTGTATAAATTAGGGGCGCACAGTGAAAAAAAGGGAGAAGCACTAAATCTCAGGAAACTGAAGCCATACAGAAAAATGAGATGCACAGTAGAGCTGAATGAGTGACTCACCATGAATAATTTATCTGAAAAGTTAGCCTCCACTTCTGTTCGTGGAATATCTATAAGAAGGTTATCATTTCCTCAGTTTTATTATAAGACCTCAAAATATTGTATGTCTTCACTGAAAATAACTTCCTGTAAATATTTCATGTCCTATCTTAAGACAGAGTGGCATTTTGATTGATCAAATAAATCACTTGAGGAAGTGTCTGTTCCCTAGACGGATGAACCCACAAGCACATACTTCAGTTAAGTGTGTGCTGTGGTTAAGAAAGCAGCAGAGTAGCTTGTGATGAAAAGTGAATGCAGTAAAAATAAATTAATCTAAGAAAAAACCCTTAGGAGTTTTTGCAAAAATGTTTTCAGCATTTATATTGCAGCTGCAGTCCATTGCAAGTTTTATTAATCATAGAACTTTGCAACTACCTCTAAATGTCTTCTTTGAGGGGCATGGAGAAGGAACCCGTCCCAGACAAAACTTGAATTTGATGGAACATGTTGGGCATTTCTTCAGATTTGGTAGCCATAACAAGCCAGTCTTTACAGAGTTTGTTCTAAATTCCTGAACGAGTCATTAGGAGGTGCTGCACATTTAGTAAGATTAAAGTAATAATGCTAAATTTTTACTAGATTATTTGTGATCTGAAATATCCTAATACAGTTTTGAATAGATTGCAACACTTTATGCAAATTTGAAAAGTACTCTGTGCTACCTCAGTGAAACATGGATTTCACTAAAATATGAAGCCTCAGCAAGTACTCAAGGAAAAATAAGCCACTAGTGCATTTAGAATTTACAGTAGTTTGCATGTAGGTGAAGTACCGCGTCAGACCTAAGCTAGATCATTACCTAGTGCATCACTTGCTGAATTGTCTATTTTACAGCAATACCATAGGTATGAATTTATCAATATCATCATAAAATAAAGCTGGAAAAATAAACAACGTGAGTTCTTACCTGAGCTCTTGAGCTATAGAGTCCACTTGAACTGTTAATAAAAGCAGGAAAGAACGAATTAGTTCACACTTCCTCACTTGTCTTCCTGCAACCTTGCACCTGCCTATCGGTGATGACTGAGGAGTGGTTATCAAAACACAGGTGATTATTTCCTGCTAGCCACAGGGTTGTGGCCACTAGTGGTGAACATTAACTGAGCTTATAATTCTTATAGATATTTTAAGATGCATAAAATCTCGAGTATGATGTCCAGTGAAATGATTAAAACAAAAAAACACTTGAAATCAAAAGTAGAAGTCCTTGGGGTTTTTGACAACACTATAGCAAATCCCTGTTTCTTCAGAATTTTAACTCAATTTGGTAATGATGAAGGCTGGTGTTTACAAATAACTGCCCACACGAGATATCCAGCATATCGACAAACCAACAGCTCGTTCTAAGTGTTACTCATCCTGCACAGGCGACTTCTGTGTTTCCACTTTTGGGAAATTTTCCTTGATATGTTAATTCCTTAATTATCTATAGATGGGAGTGCATGTCTATATAAATTATAAGAAACAAAATCCTTAAGTTTTTTAAAATGTACTATTATCCTTTGAGTGAAAAGGGTGAAAATCCCCTGTTAAACATAACTAAAGTTTGCGAAGGCTAGCCAGAGTCATTTAATTTACAGTCCAGACCAACAGAGAAGAAGTTCTAAAGCTCAAGAATGAATTGTTACCAATAATTTGGGTCAAGTGCCCCTTTCTGGTACATATGAAACATAAATGAATTTTACATTAACTTCAGAGGACATTACTGAGGGCTGTTTCAAAGATTTGATAGGACAATCCCTATTTTTATAGACACGTGTCTGAATTTATCCCCTTGCCTGTAGCAGTTTGTGGCACTCCCACTTCTTTCACCTGGCTTTTCCTAAGCCAAGTCTAACACATTTGGCCATTTCCTAAGCCAAATCACACTTCAGTTTTTCATTCAGACCCAACCTGAAGCTGAAGACAAGATATTAACAATCCAAAACTACTGAATTGTGACAATGAATCAAATTACTCTGTTTTCCAACAACCCTGAGAGCACACAAACTGCATTAACATTAGAGTGAAGGATGGGTGTTCGGCACCTCTGAAATTAGTCAGAAGCAAAAAAATCTTCACAGGGCAGGAAAAACGGACTTTTTTTAAGTGTCTCCATTTTTCACTCATTATCAGGAGTCACAAAAAGTGTTATGAAGTAAAATAAAAAGTTATTTTCCTGAAAGGGCTGTAGTGCTAGTCAATTATGATTTCCAGATGTTGAGATCATTAAAGGCCTGTTTATCTCTCAGTATTGCATTTCCATCTGTTCCTTAGAAAAAGAGAGGAATAGCCGGGAAATACAACTATGTCATAACTTTGCACAAGTAGTTATATAAAAAAAGCACTGAGTTCTCCTCTGTCACATACACCTGCACCTTTTGATTAATGTAAATTGACTTCTGGCCCATTTACACAGCTAATTTACAGATAATTAATGGCAATAGAAAAACATTGCGTTGGCTGAGACAAAGTTTTATCCAGCATCCGTTCAGTATTGTCTAGCATTGCTCCCCACAGAAAATCTTTGTTTGCATAATAAAAAGCATAACCTTTGTTTTCTTTGAGGAATAGCTCAAAGAGAATAGCATACCGTAGGGGTTTCTTCCGCTTTTCCTTAAACTATAGCTAATAACATCTTGCTTCTTAATTCCAGCAGTCTGTGTCTTGCCTTGATTTAAAAAGCAGCCCTAAGGAAGCTCCACACTCTCTTACTGCACATTAGGGACTGTGCACAGGAACTATCATATTTCATGGTGCGCTGGGCACAGGGCTGTTGAACGTGCTTGCTAACTCACCTTTGGTTCCTTTTGAGCGTGTGCGCAGCTTTTTATTTTCCCCATCTGCATCCATCTGTAACATTAACACAAAGTCTTTAATTCACTCCTTTTGCCTTTGAGAAAAAAAAAGTCTCCAGTGCTTTTGGTTTTTGCACATTTCCAATGGCGAGACAGTAATAGAAAGAAGAATAATCATGCCTTATTAATCTTGTCAAAGAGATAAAAAGCCAACTGTGAATATCTAGTAAATACCGAGGAGATACCTTTAACGATACAGATTTGTTTAATAAAGTGATGGTTATGAGTGACACTATAGATTTAATGACAAGGTCTACAGGTGTTAGCTGAAGGGATAAGGTTAGAAAAGGCAGTGCCCTATGAGCTCAGGTTTCAGCATCCTCCTCCTGGAGAAAACGGTCCAAGAAAGCCACAGTCACTCCGTGCTATCACATAGCTCTGTGCCTATCGAATAGCTGTGCTGGAACCTGCATTTCTGACAACTTCATCCTTAAAATGTTAAACATACAGCTTTGAAATCACCACTTAAGCAAGACCTTCTTACAGAAGTTTTGGGCAAAGAGACAATTAGAGATCCGTGTGAGTGCTTGGAGAACATAGTGTCACGTGAAACAAAATCCGACAAAGAGTCAAAAAGTCCAACCCTAAAGAACGTCAGCTGTTGCTGTAAGATTTTGAACTGAAATAAGAGAGACCTTTCAAGATCAGCAGATCTTATGACACTTTGGGCTATATCTAAACCGGCACTGGAAGCGTGCACCTTCTGGTCTTGGATCTGGTTCAGACCCATAATTGCAGGGGCAGGTTTTCAATCCATGGATTTTATTACAAACCCCTGAAATTCAAAGGAATCAAGATTTCATTTTCTGGTGTGGATAGCTACAGTGACACGGAGCAGATTGTACAACAGTGTAATTTTGATCATGTCCAGGGAGACAAACTCTGTTTCTGTCTAAAACTAACTCCTAATTTTTATGCAAGGAAGATGATTCTAGAAGGAATTTGTGCCTAGACAAAATATCAGGGATTCTGGAATTCTTCTTCAGTTTCTGGTAGCATTTTACTATCCTGTCTCTCTCTGCTTTGAATCCCAGTTTCCCTGTGTTTAAAATGGTGATGATCAAACACACTGTAGATGAAGCAACTCTCATAGTGCTCCTGCAGATCAATATGCCCAAACAAATGCAGACACCAGCATCTGATTTATATAACAGTGTTGGCCAATAGGTAGATGCATTCTGTGGATACTAGAAGTTGCCTGTGCCTGGCACTCTCCCTGCAAAATGTTGCAAGACAAAAATCGGTGTCAACAGAGGACCCTGTCTATTGTTTCACTCTTGCTTTCTGAGGATCAGAGAATAGGCCTGCCCCGCTGAAGGAAGAGGCAAGAAGTTTTCTTTGTGCCTTTTCCCGTGTGTAGAGTTTGAAGATCTGAGGATGCTTTATTTTTAGTTTTATGTGACTCAGATAACTGAGATGTTTTGAAGGTCTTATCTGAAAGAACATTGTAAAATATGACAAAATTGACTTGGGAAAGAAAAAGAGTAAAGTCAGTAATGTGACTACACATTCTATAGTGCTACTAGAATCAAAATACCTATTTGCAGGAGACAACATAAGCGTTTGAAAAGGCTATTTTGTGTACTTGAAGAAGTCTAATTCTAGAACACAGGTTAGTGATATTTGAAATGAAAGTATGAATTGATCAAAATGCACCTCAAAGCCAGACAATGATATCTTTTCTCCGTTTAGATTTACATCTGATGTTGATTATTGGCAGGGAAGGAACATAAGTGGCTCATGTTTACATAGTGGGGCTGATGGCAGCCTTTACTTGTTACTATCCTTAAAACCTGGAGAACGAGTTTTTGCAATGTGACTGCAATGGTAATGGGAAACATGTCTCTGAGTTGTGATTGAAGGCACTGACCTGCCATAGACTTATAATAGGGGAGCAGGTGTGGCAATGATGGACTTTAATTTCCTTTAATAAACCTTTTATGTGCCACACTTTTACTGCCATTCTATGCTCTCCAAGGTCCTGCACATAATAGGTTCATTACTTTTGATTACTATAGTCTATTGAGACAAACAACTCCAGAACACACTATATATTATGTTCAGTTAAACCAATATAGACTATTTATCCACTGTGCATTATTTCACCTGCAACTCTACAGACAAAATTAACAACAGCTCCTGTAAGCTAAAACTATTAAAACCACTGGTACTCCTTTGTCATCATTTCATAATAAATACCACACCAATCACAGTGCTGCTCTTTTAATTATGAAACAAAAAAGTGTCTACTGCTTCTACTGAGCAGCAGTTACTTTGGTCTAAATAGCACGTTGCATTGTGATGAATATTTAAAAACTGCACAATGAGTGAAAACCAACAATAAAATCGATGCAGGGGATTTTTCTATTGACTTTCTTTCCTTGTAATAATTTGAGACTATGAGAGAGGTTTTATCAACTCAAATCTAAATTTTATAGGAGCATTTAGCCTGGTGCATACCACATATTAAAATCATTATCGTCTCTGTGTTACATAAAACACACTTCAACTTAAAAGTAGTCCGATGCATGAACTTGAAAATTAGACAAAATTAACTGAATCAAAGAGTGAAATCGTTTGGATGTGTCAGCAAAAAGACCTGTCTTCTCAAAATTTAAACATAACTTTGGGGTTTGATAGTCCTTTCAGAGACTTTTCTCTGAATGCCTTTTCCCACTTCGGAATTTTATCTACACAGTGGCTGTTTTACATCAAGTTACAGCCACACATGGTCAGCACAGTCCTAAAAATTTGAAATCACCCTTGGAACAACGAAAGAATTGAAATCGATGTGAGAAATTCCATCCAAAATTTTTCATAGGTAATTGTTTTCAGGGTGTTATCTCGAGAGACATGGCTTATTGCTGCTGGGTACAATATGCCTTAGATAGACTCTGGAAAGTGCTCCATGCTCTCAAAGCCTGGGATGGTCAACTCTCCCTCCCAGTATATACATTGTCTGGAGACAAAAAGCTTTAAAGGATAAATAGAATGCTCACATCTGCACAAAGCCTTCACGCAATGTATCTCTACTTGTGTTTTTAGCCATCAGGATCATCAGGACAATATCTAAGTGCTGGCCAAGCAAAGTATACTGGAAGGCTTTGGTTCATATTTTTTAAGAGCAAGTCTTACAAAATTAACAACAAGTAAATAATGGAATTAATTCCACTTTATCTTTACATCTTATGTCATGGTTTTCTGGTTTAATGGGTTTTAAATCCATCTAAACAATTTCTTTTCAAAATTAGTTGAAACTATCTAAGGAACTCAAAAGGAATTAGTGGGAGATACGCAACCAGAAATACAGTGACAGAGCGGCAGCAGCTAAGCAGTTCTAAAGCATCAGGCAAGCAGGCAAAGAAATAAGTGCTGGCCTTAGAATTACTTCCTTTGCACCCTGTTTCTGTGGTTTGGAAATTCACTGAGGATGTTGATGTTGAAGCTTTTTATGAAATCTTCCTATTTTATGAGTGTTTTCTGCCTGACTTTGTGACTTTCAGCTTGACCATCTAGCTTTCCTTCAACACGGTTGGTAACTAGATCCCAAAAAGTGGATGGAAGTCACTGATGATTCCCGAAATAACTGCTTCACTGAAGCTGGAGTAACTTGCTTTGTGACTACTGCAGGGTATTCATGTTTCTCCAGGTGTGTTTGCTGGTGGAATAGCAGCAATCATACTTTCTGAACAAAGTATTACAGAGTTCCCGGCTGCATAAACCAAATGTTACTTCTGTTTGCATCATCCTTCTGCAGTCAGCAGACTCAAGAGCAGCACCTGGAAATACTTCCCTGAGTGAGAGAATCAGGATTTGGCTCTGAGTTTCGTTTTTTGTGTGCCTGGAGTCTATCTGTGCACATGTGCATGTACTGATATTATAATGGGATCCAAGAATGTGACTAACAGCTGAAAATAGGGCATGTGCAATACATGATAATAACAATAATAATAACTGTTTTGGTTCACTTCCACATTTTTAACTCTGAATTTCAGGACCTATATTGGTACTGCTATCTTGGTAAGATAGTTCTACAGTACATTACAGGGAAATAGCCTATGAATTGGGAAAGCTACTACTGCAACAAAGGTAAAAGTGAAACGCAGCATCTGGAAGGAGCTAATGTAAGTGCCATGAGCTTTTTCATTTCTATTGTAATCTTTGTATAAACATGACTTCCCTGGAATGGGTTTCACACTGTTGAAGTGACAGCCTGTTTCCTTTGGCGTGATGAACTAGAGAAATCAGCAGTTTGTCTGGTGGTAAGGAGTATAACAGTTGGCATTTCCTTGTGATTTTCTGACTAAAATTTATGTCTGATTTTCAAAACAAAATTTGACAAACAACTTCTCCAGAACAAACTTAACTGACTTTGAGAGGTCTGAAAAAATTAGCTTTCCTCTGCTATTTTTAGTTTGTAAACTACTTCAGTTTGTACAGAGGCAGCAGCTACATCTGTCACTAGACTGATGAACTTGGGCAGAAAAAAAATCAAGCAAGCAGCAACGTGATGATTTTTAAGACAGACAAATCCACCCTCCTGTCTCAAACACAAGTTACAAACTTTAAAGTTGAAGACAGACACTACTAGCCACAAGAACCTGTCTGTGCTATACTGTACTCCAAGGCGAACCATGCGTGCCTCTCCCCACACTAATACCCTCAGCACAAGTTTTCAGTGCTTTTCATACTAGTATTTCAATGTTCCTTCATCGACCCATTTAAGAGTCTGATGTGTAAAAGAAAAAGATTTTTAAAAAATTGCAAAAGCGAGATGCTGTGATTCCATGTCCTTTCGCTGAGAAGGAAGCACAGAGCACTCTTTGGCTCTCTGTGTGCACATATGTGTGCTGACTGCAGCTTTCCGTCATTCTGCGATAATGCTTTTCTCATATAAACTATTAGTGGCAGACTGGTGGTGAGAAGGAAGTGCGGAGTGCTTGTATAGCAAACTCCAGATTAAGTTTATATACTATGATTACTAGAAGTCAAAAAATCTCTCAACATTTTTATGAACATTGTTTGTACCTTGGATAAAGTTTCTAGTTGCTCTTCTTTTTCTAGGATAACATATTGAGGGACTAAAAAGAGTAAAAATATTTACAAAGTAGATGTCCTTAAAAACTTACTAAAAATATGTCTTGTTTTGTGATTTTCTTTATTCTTAACAGGAATAATCTCATCTGTACGTTTGAAACTTTTCCTTTAGTTTACACAATGCTATTCCTGCTTCCTCGAGGAAAAAGTCGAATAACATGGAAATAATTGATTTGGATGTATTAATTTCTTAAAATAAGAATATCTACTGCACACAAACTTCAAGGCACATTTACAACAGAAATAAATCATCAACACCTTAGCATTTATAGCGCGGTTGAATCGTAAACCTGTTTTTGAGAAGGAGATTATTTTTTATACTGCAGACACTACTTGAAGATAAGCAGTGACAAAATAAACCTTAAATCAGAGGCTTGAATAGCTTCATAATGAGGATGATTTATTTTGATTCTCACTTCTGATTTCTGAGTTGTCACTGCTGTTGTATACTTCATCCATGCAACTTTGCACAACTGGCAGAGCCGAATATAAAGCAAAGCCATATGTTTATGTCCTTTTGCCAAACGACTACAGCAAATAGTTCTATTATTCCCTTAGGTAACTGACGTGTGCCAAGTATTTCTATTAGTCTGCTTTACCAAGGCTTTGGAGGGCAGAGTCGCAGCTTTATGAAATTAAGGGGCAACTACTAGCTTTTTAAATTTAGAGAAAAATTCTATGGTCTGCCACGCTGAAATGCAGCTCAACAGAGGCTAATGTGTGATCCTAACTTTCTGGAGTCTTTTAGTCCTGGATTTAAATTTTTGTTCTGGTTCAAAGTCTTGACGCTATTTCCTGTGTTACAGTGTAGTGAGCACTATTTGCTAAAAGAAAGAAAACACCAACATTAAAAAATAAAATCATGCTTTGATATGTTGAGATCTTTACAAACACACCCAAGAATTTATCCATACAGTTAAAAACACCCAAACAAACATTATCAAACAAAACCTCGGATTTTCCAACATGAATAAGCTACTCCTTGCAGATGCAGTTTAAGCAGTGCACTGATTAAA
This sequence comes from Upupa epops, assembly GCA_013397515.1. Lineage (NCBI taxonomy): Eukaryota > Metazoa > Chordata > Aves > Bucerotiformes > Upupidae > Upupa > Upupa epops. The sequence continues at coordinate 111,407 of VZRI01001208.1, read as the reverse complement.
TACAGTCTTATTCCTGGAGTCATATAGATCTGAAGATTCTTGTGTTCCTGTCAGTATGTAATGATACCAGGGAGTAGTCCTGAAACTTCAAAGCTAGAATTTCTAAGTATTGACAAAGATTTATATCTTTTTCTATTTTCAGTATTGTTGAAGACCTCTTAAAACAGCAGACACTATGCAAACAAAACAGTCTATGAGACACTACACATGAAACCACACAGTATTCCAGTGCTATATAGAAAAATATTATGACTCAAATTCATTTGTCTAGATAGATTTCCCACCTTTGCGCGTCTCCTGGTGAAAATATGTGCAGATTCCAAAGGACCAAATTTGTCACTCTGCCCAAGATGCCTTGTCTGATTCAACAGATAATCCTGAAATTCATTCTCTGAAAGAAAAAAAGCCAACAGAATAAACCAAAAGCCAAATAAGACATAGATTTAACACTTTTTAAATCAAATGGGCAAATAACTCATGTGCATTATTTTCTTGGTTTTTTTCAAAGATGAGCTGTAGGGCCCATCAATCACATTGCTGGAAGGCAGGAAGAACAGATCATTTTCTTTTGTTATGCTTCTTTAGTTTATCAGTGCCCTTTCGGACAGCTTACAACAGTCCCGCTCTAAGTCAAGACTTGTTTGTACAGACAAAACCCCACATGTTCAATATGTAGAAATCCTTCACCAAATCTTTGTGCTGCACCCCTGAGAACCCCTTTAGAACCACTGAGTAGGATGGTTCAGTACATGAGGTGAAATCATTGAGAAGCATTCTAAAGTATTTCAATATTAGCAGTAAACTCTCTTCAGTTTTATTTTTCCCAGTTATGAATACATGAGAGTTTAAAGTTTGTCAGACTGACAGTGCTCTCACCACAAGCAAACTGAAGGAAATCCATGACATTTCTCCATGCCAAATGTTTATTCTTTTCAATGAGGGAACTCAGCTAAACCAACAGTAATAGCAAGGGAGGAAGAGCTGCACAAGTTTATATTGGAGTGTAGAATCCCGAGGGCCTTGTATTTATAATCACTCCTCCCACTAGTGACCAAAGCCACTACAAACATTTGACTGTCACTTGCAACTTCAGAAACCCTTTTCACACATAATTCAGTGTATTTAGTAAAATAGACCTATTCATTCAATGTATTCCAGACATGGCAAAGTTTGCAGATAAACTTTTGAAACTCAAATGTGAAACTTTAATTATTTATTTCAGGACAGCTGAAGAAGTTTTATTGGTATAAATCATAAAGTTACGTTTCTGAAACTGGAAAGACTCATTCTAAACAGATTCTCAGGAAAGCTAGAGTTCATTGAGTGACTAATTTCTACTTGAGTCCCAATAGATAGAATATGAGTTGCATCACAACTTTTAATTAAGACAATGATAATTTTACCAAATAGCAACAGAGGCGTAATGATAAAGAAGGGAGAAAACCCAGAACGCAACAGACCAATAACCAGAAGATGATGTGAGCAGGTTTCTGGTCAGTATGTTGCTGGAAAAAAATAGTTATTTTTCTTCAGAAAGCCTCTTTGCCCATAATCCCATTTTAACATCCAAGAAAAGACATCTAAAAACTTTCTACCTGATTCACTTCTTCCTCTTTTTTCAAAACACACTAATGTAAAACAAAAGGTCTCTGAGAATAGCCACACTGCTCAACAAAGCTCTTTCTAAAGCCTAAAACTTATCAGCTTTTAGGTTGTTTTTCTAAAATCCTGTCATGTTATGTATTTATTAGCGATATATTTTTCATTCATTTTCTCAAAGATTGCCAATAAAGAACTAAATCACATAAGGGAGTAGCTGTAAACCCTTTGAGTTCCCTAATGTCAAACTCATTAGCATCCGAATAACCACACAGCAGTACATCATCTGCACAATTGCAATTTTTTACTACTTTTAATAGCGTTTCTCAAAGGGCTCATTTTCAACTTTCTTCAGTGGTTAGTTGGTTCTCTGGGGACAAGAAGCTTCCCGACGCTCACAGCTTCCACTCAACAACCAGGCCGTTTGCTGTCAGAAGCATCAGCCCTCTGCCCTAACCCCATCTGCTGTCTCTCCCATCCTAAGGGACCGAGAGTTAAGACAGCACAGCTGAGATCCACTTGGAAAAGTGCACAAAGGACAGAACACACAAAACTTTTCACATTTAACTTTACATAATGAGCTAGTACACTACAAATCCTCTTTTTAAGAAAAGGGGTCAGAGCCGGGGGGGCAGGTTTTAAAATCATACTCGAAAATGCCATGCCATGGTGCCATTTGCTATTTTACTCCCATCTGCCTTGCACACGACATCATCAGCTACCTTTGTAAAGCAGAGAGTGCTGCAGTAGGACAAAAGCAAGAATGTTTATGTAAAGCACAAAACCTGAACCTCTTCTCTGTGTTCAGTCTCACCAGAAGTTACCGGTTAGTAAGGGTAAATGTGCTATCTTCCGTTTTTTGCACACAACACGGTGCTGGCTGCCATGCAGCCGATTCATAGGTGAGTGCTCACGTTGAAAGGTAACGGTGTATTATAAAAAGTCTAATACAGTCTCATACATCTGTCACACCATAAACAGGGCGTGTAGGATTATGCTGAGTCATGGGATGTGACATACCCCTAATGGAACATAAACTATGCATCACCCCTATTCACACTCCAACAAGCAACTTACATTTCAAAGATAATTGCTGGGATCTGGCATTTCAGGTAGCAAACAGGAGTTAATTCCGATTTCACAGTGACATGAAGATCTTATTAATAAGTTCCTGAGAAGCACTTTATTCTAGTGCATTCTTTGAATTATAATATAAATAGTGGGACACATTTCGAGACATTGCAAAAGGTGTGGATAAAAGTTTGCAATGCCAAGTGGAAAAATTAAGATCTTCACCTCAAGAGCCTGTAAAGAAGATCTATCTAGGCTATTTGAGACTTTGATTATAAGATAGTTACAGATGGAAATCAGGTACAACTAACTTACTTATAGAATCAAGCTTCTTTGGTGGGATCACTCCCCTTAAATCCACACCTATTTTCATTTGGCTCAATCTATTCATGGCTTGCATTAACTCATTTGACTGTTTCAGTAAAGAAGTCAAAAGGAATTACAGATGGAGAATTATGCCTACACATAACTCCCCATAAATCTGAACAGAATTTTTTAATCCCAGAAGTGAAGTTTGCCTGCCTACAAAGAAAACCTTCACCCTTTTCAACCTCAATTCAACTAGAACCATGAACTTCGTTAACTGACAAAGATGGAATAAATGAGTTGCTTGATTTGTCAATGTAACGGTTGAGTGAAGTCACCTGGAATTCATTCTTTGGTTTCTAGCCATTTCCAGCACCATGATTTTGTACTGACTCTGAAGTACCATCCTACTGAGAGATCCATGAGTCACACCAGGATACTGATGTGAATCACCATTTGGGCCCTTATCTTCAACATCAGATGCGTGAGAGTTCCTGAGGATTTAATGACGGCATATTCTGCAGCCAAAACTTATCTCACCAGAAGTCTAAGGTTGTCTTCTCTGTCAGAACTGCAGTACACAAAGCTGTACTACACCTGTAAAACATCCCAACAACTTTTTTAAGCATAAGGGATATTATCTCCAATAGCTGAATTTGACTTTCTCTCATTTACCACATTACTAGTTGACATAATGCAAATGCAAGAAGTGACCGATCACAAAAGTTTGTGATTTGTTAGCTCAGAAAGAAATCGATTTCTCCTTAAATTAAATTAATTGAACATATTTACTACTTGAGGAAAAGAAAAAGAGAAATAAAAGACACCAATGCAAATTCATGAAGATATATTGAGCTTTCTTTCAAGTGCAGTCAAACCCCTGTCATGCACAGGAAGAAGTAGGTGACCTCACGCATTAAGTTCTGCACGAAGTTATGGGTCACCTTGGTGAGATCCTCAAGCACAAGTGTAATGTTCAGCACATGAGTAAACAAATTGTATTGGCCACTGAATGCTTCACTTTAACACCCTCACTGCAGTATCCACGGGCAGCCTTGCAAGTCTGAAATCTACTGTGGAAACATTTTCTTTTAATATAATTTGATCTTCAGAAAAGAATTTCCTTGGGGCAGGGTACTCCTCTTTGCACCTCTTCTATGAAGCGCAGACTGCACATGCAACAGAACTACTGCTGTTCTACTACTGCATTTTCTTTCCCAACTATGAGGCTAAACTTTACCTTAGTTCTACCCTGAGATGAACAGGAGGTCATGTCAAGGCGGCTTGGTAACAGAGGCAGTTGCCCTTTTAGTACCTGTAAAAACCCCATCCTTTGCACTAACTCTCCTAAACATGGCAGTAATTCCTATACCATGTGCAAGATCATATTTTGCCCAGCAGAAGGCTTTAACTTTCACCTGATTTAAGCAACAAACTATCCCTCAAAGATGCCCGGGGCTTTGCTGTAATTAACATGACTGCATTTAGATGCTATTCATGACCGATAATTCCAACACCTTGTGGAAAAAAAAAAGGTTTCATGCCGTAAACATTATAAACATATTCAAATAAGCTTAACACAATCTGCCATGCTTATTTCTGCCTAGATCATGGACCAGCGAAATGGTTAATGCAAATGGATTTATAATTTGCTTTGGGGGGCCAGTTTCTTCTCCTTATTTATTAGCCCAGCTGATGGGGCAGATTTGATGAGGCACTTCTGGAATAATTGAGTCATCACACAAAGAAGGCTGCTAGCATTCAGAGTGGTTTTATCAGCAGCAAGCAGGCCTGATTACTGACAATTACACTCTGATCCGGTGATGGAGGAGAAAGAGCCAACGAGTGGGAAATGTCCGTGTTTCTATCCAGGAATAATTTCTACATTCATTTTACATGCTAAGTGTTTCCTATCTCTGCATAATAAACTGTAAACAGGAATAGATGGCACAATGTCCCTTAATATTTCCTGGTAATGAAGACACAAATGTACAGTGAGTGCTGATAAATATAGATGAAACATAAGCTATTCTCTGAGTCTGTATTGTTACCTTTAAAATAAATGCATTTTGGTGGTAAAAGCATAATCATAGCTAATGCAAAAAAATGACAGAAGATTGAAGCTGTCCTTGTAACTACACAGAAACTTTGTAAAAGTCCTGTTAATCACTGCTGCTCTAGAGGCTCATAAGCTGGAGGTGATATACCGGAAAGAACATAATTTTGTTTCTCAACAGTCAACTAGGTAGGAACTCCTTTGCTTTGACACCGTAAAGGAGAGCGAAAGCAGTGACCTCCATTAACACTTCAGGGATAGAGCACATCTCAATGCTGAACTGAAAAACAACGAAGCCAGTCCTAGAAGACATCTTCACTGTGATAATTTCTCATTCCCCTCTCATCACCCTTAAGATAGTGTTGATAGTGAATAATAACTAGACCATAGACTTCATGAGTTGTGTTTAGCAATGTAGTTCTGCCTTCAGGACACGATCTTCTTTGGCAACTGAGATGCTGTAAAATGTCAGTTATTACAAAATGCTGAAAGCAGAACTTTGGAAAAAAAAAATCTGTTTCTCCTCTGACTCAGGAAAAACCCAACTTGAAAACAGATATACTGAAGAGTTGAATTGTAATTTTGTGTTTGTTGATGGGCAATTACAGATTTCATCTGGAAAATGTTAATGCCGTAGTCTGGGGAGAGTTTTTTCTTTTTTAGAGTTGATCAGGCATGAAACACTGAATAATAAACTTCAGCATGCTTGTTTATTCCTTTTCCTCTTTTTAAACAAATTCATAGCTTCAAAAGGACTAAAAGTTATTCTCTGTTCTCTGGTAACTATGGCAACTCTGTTTCATTAAAGTAGCCACTTAACTTCAAGGCTTGTGTTACAATGATATGCATTATTTTGAGTAAAACCACACCATAACAACCTTATGATTTCAGAGCAATTGTAAAAGAAAGTTCAAAAAGCATGCGTCACCTATGCTGGAACACAGGGCTTGTTTTCTTTTAAAACATGTTTACTCTTTTCCAGCCTGGATGACTGCATAGAGTCATCTTTGTTGTGAGGTATCATGTTTGGGGACTGCGATTGCCTTCAGCAAAGGATGACCATGGTCTGCTCATTGAAGAATGCTTAGGGGTTGCAGGACTGAGGCCAGAAGCAGACGCCTGAGCACACAGATCAGTATAACCAAGAGCAACAAAATTGTGTTGTTTTAATTACTCTGTTATAGCCTCTTTCAACATCAGGAAGATTCTATTCCAGCTCTGGTATTGCTACATGCCTGCTGTTTAGCCCCCACTGTCACAAGCCTTGTACCATACATGGTTTCCAGCAAGCTTGGTTGGAATCAAGAGGTTTGAAGGTTAATTTTATAGGGGTGATGTTATGTTTGCATTGAACCTCTACAGAAGTGTTGGAGTTGATTACGTCCAGTAAAAGTGGTCACTCCTCAAATACTTACACCGGCTTAATTCAGGTTACAATATTCCTTCCCTGTGAATTCTTACTGCTCCAGACAATTTTTTTTGAACTGATTTAATAGCCTGAATTAGGACATCATGAATCTTACACTCAAGAAAAAGCAATGGCTAATTAGCTCATTGAACATTCTCTGACATAGAGTCCAAAGGAACAATGAACTCAAAAATACGAAGTATTTTTATAAAAAGAAACGTAACTACCATTTGGCTATCCTATTCATCCTCCCCTTTCTAAACAGCAAGCCTTCTTCATTAAACATGACAGACATGTCCCAAGAAAGGGAAAGTCACACAAAGGGAAGAAGTGTGCCTTCCCTCAACATGCAAATCACATATGTTCATTAACTTCAAGAGTGCCATGTGAAGTACAGTCTGCCACCATCTAAAAGACTTGTAATGACCCTAACTGCTAAAGATAATGGGGCCTTGCTTGCACTACTGCACTGCCCTGGAGATCCTGGGAACACACTGAAGAGAACAGCAAAAAGCAAACCAAGGACAGGAATACCACCCTTGAAAATCCAAGCCCTAAAAACCATGCAAAAAATACTGACTAATTGTTGATAGATATCAAAATCTGTCTGAATAATGTTCACTGGGACACGCATCTTATGTGAGAAGGTTTTGCTCAGCAAACATTTAGGTCACACGTGTGTGCAGCAAAGAAGAGTGTTCTATCTGTTCAAATTTACGTTAAGAGGTCAGTGGCACCAGGAATGGCAGTTCAAATTCTCTTTTCAGAGCCTTTATGATTCTAGAATGGGATGAAGGTTATTTCTGAAAATGGCACCTGTCTTCCGTCATAGACATTAATGTGATTGAGCAAATAATTGGAAATAAAGAGGGATTCTGGAACTCTCTTCCTGCCTCTGCTACTGATCTATTTTGTGACCTTCAGCAAGTCTCTTCACTTTTCAGCTAAATTAGGATAACGATGTAGAGTGCTGTGAAGTGCTTTTGTGCATTTTTAACCATGCTTTAAAGTAGTGAATATTTTTTTCAACTTCATGCATTCATCAATTTAATAACCTGATCATGCTTTCACTTCCTGTGAAACTCAACCTGATACTTCAAGACTATGCTGGTACTTGGGATTTCCAAGAAAAAAAAATGTTTCCCTTCAAGCTTTTTCAGTAAACAAATAGAAAAGGAACATTCTGAGAAGAATGGGTACTAATGACTGGGTGCTCAGTGGCAAAATAATTTAAAATACATCTCCATTCTATTCTCACGCAATATTAGGCAGTCCAGAAGTAACTCTAGTCTTCACATTTGAGGTTGTTACCTTAAAAATCTGTTTCACTTGTTTTCCCTTGAAAAGAAACTCTGAAAATGTCAATAAGCAATCTATAGCTATTTATACATTTATGTGCATACACACGTTTGTGGTAACATGAAGTGCAAATATTGTACCCAGCAACCCTGTATGTAATTTAAAAGAAACTGAAAGACAGAAGTTGGTTTCAACGTGATCATATTAAACGTGTGGCAAGAGAATGTCTCATTTAGCACTAAACAATACTGACTTTAACATAAGACTAACAGAGCTATCTCTGTAATATTATTTGATCATGGTAAATGATAGTAATTCTTTAATCATCTGTGACTTCATTTCTTCCGATGGAGAGAGGTCTTACAAACTTAGTCACTTCAAGCACAATTTCCCTTTGGGCTCCCATTGGAAATGACTAGAACGCTTGTGGTCCTCGTTAATACCTGTTATTTGCATGTGGAAGCAGTTGCCTAGGCTCTCACAATTCTAATCGCGCAGGTATACAAAGGTACAGTCCTGAATGGAAGGTCTTACAAAGTCAAATGATTAAAAACAACTTTGGATACGACAGCTGTAAATTATAAACAGCAGTTTAGAATTTCCAGTAGCACATTAATGAAATTTCACTATTTCAGTTGATAGTTATGTCATTCTTGATAAGCAACCCTGACTCAGATGTCAGAATACATATTTGGCCTAAGCAAGAGGCTGGTTTGTTTCTTGGATGTCACATTAAATCATGGGTTCAGCCTCTTCCGTTGGTACCTCAAATGCCAAGATGTGCAAAGGAAAAGGAGTGGGCAGGGGGTGGCTTTCGTGCTCGGGGGTAATCCATTGTTTCCATATGTTATGCTCACCTATCTCAGACAAGAGATTTTGTTTTCTTTTGAAGAATTCTGCATGAGTTTCCATCAGAACTAGGTCCTGATGCAAGAAATAGTAGCTGTGACTTTTAAATAATTAGCCTCACTACAGGCACCATTGTGGCAACCAGCAGTGTTCTACCTTAATTCGTTTTGACAATGCGGTCTCCGCATTACCCACAGACTTGGAGGGTGTCCTCAAATTATTCAAAGCTAGGACAATACGCATAGCTAAGAAAAGTCCAGAAGCAGCCAAACAGGTGTGTACTCCTCTGAAAAAAAGGCCTTTTTAGATAGAAGACCTTTTGTACGCTAGTTTTATCCTGGGCCCCTTTTAGGGGCCACACCTGAGAGAGAAAGTGAATTATCAATGACATTTTTTTAAAGAATCAGTGGTTTAACACTAATTTCTAATCAGATCCTACAGAAAGGAACAGCTCGCATGGCAGCTGTACTTTTCCCAGGGTTAATTACCTTTCACTGCTCTCTACTAATGAGTCAGCTGTTCCTGTCATCACACAACTACACTGTGTTCATCTGTAGCTCTAGCTGTGGACAAACACAGTAGCTAGAGCCCTGTTTACATATTGGTGAGGTTTGTTGTGCAAAGAACGCGCAAAGCAGTTTTAAAAAAAAATACAAGTAAAACTCCTTCTATTCCAACATCTCTTTTCGTGGAAAAAAACCCTGTATTTGTAATGCCAACACAATGTTCTCAAGGTTAGTGAATTAATCAACAAGAGGAGAAATCTAAGCACATGAAAACTAATAAAATTTCAGTTTTGGTAATGTTGCGTAATAGTTTATATAAGGAAGATTAGACGCCTGTAGCTATCTAGCTTGTCTTACCCGATTGTTGGGTGAAGATGTTTATTTATAACTTGCAGATCTATGAAGTAGAAAACTTCTTTATAAAATATTGTTTTAAGCATAGAACAGATACTAGCACAAAACCGAAGGCACTTAAGGAAAGAGTTTGTATGATTTTTATGGTAAAATCTAATGAGACAATGATTTAAGGCTTTCAGTAACCTGCTAATGTTTTTACATAATTCTAGAAGGTAATTCAATAGCAAGTAAATAGAACACATAATTTTCTAGCTAAGATGAACAGAATGTATTCTTTACAGCCATATAAAATCAAGAGCGATCCTCATAAATCACTTTTATGTATCCTATTTAAGGACTGTATAAAACTTGGAGGATATGTAAAAAGGGCAACTTTAATAACAGGGAGGGGACTCACACCTTGTTTCCTCTTCCTGTCGATAAAGAGCACAGGCTCCTCCACGGCAGCAGTGAACACCTACAGTTAGTCACTAGTGGTTGTTCCAGCTTTCTCTTGGAAGGCTACAAAGTCTATGGCAAAAGATGAGCATTGTGACAGAGCTTCCAAAGCCTAGGTCCTGTTTGGGTCAAAAACGTCTGTTTTTCATGTAACTGAGGGCAGAACTGTACACAGACACTCTCTTTAAAACATGATTCTGTGCTAAAACTCTCTATATGGAGATTGCCCTGATGTATGCAGATTTCCTTGGAGTAAGATCTGTACATGTTAGCTGAGACAGTAAATCTTCTCCATACTACAAAGGGTTATCACCCAATATATGTCCTGTGAGAATGAGTTCAGCTACTCGTGATTTTATCTGCAACGGGCCCATTCATGAAGATATTATTTGAGGTTAAATTCCTTGCTAACAGCCACATGAGAGACTGGCAAATGAAAAATTTAAGGCAGGAATATGATGATGGAAGAAGAAACTCAAGTGTTCCAGGTCAAAGTTAACCTTGCAGGACTGGCAGTTCAAAGTATGATAAATTTGGCTCTTTGAAAACACCAAGGCAAAAGCACAATGTGATTCTAAGGGATCACTTGAATGGGAAATGAGTAGCGTCCTTTCCTTTGAGTGTTGCTGGAATGAATCACCTCTTTCTCTCAGGCACCTGGAAGATGTGTAAGCTGTGGTGACAATCTCAGACACTGAGCAATGAGAAAATGTGAGCTTTGTGCTTATGGCCTTTTAAAAGGCAGATATTTATTTATTGTTGTATTAGGAGCAATTGTCCTGTTTGGTTTTGGAATATTATGTGAAAGTGAATTTCCTGAAGGTGCATTAACTAGGCTTAATGATTTCCAGAAACCTCTGATCATTTCGGTCAAGCCAGGGAAAACTAATATTGTATACTGCTCATTTTGTCTCAGATTCCCTCCTTGCTCAACAGCTTACTTCTTCTACCAACACACTGTATTTCACCCAGTCTGGATGTTCAAAAAACTTCTCAGGGAAAGCATGGGCCTCTCCACCTACTGAAAGTTCTTCTTGTGTTACTGGCTTGTCTTTTTTCCTGACTTCTCAAGAACAATGTTATGTCTTCTTCTTCCATAGGCAGGAAAACTGTGACCAAGTACTCTCCGTTTGGTAAATAGGAAAACTTAAGTGCTTGGACTGAGTTTTATCCTTTTCTGAGATGCAGTCTGCTTAACCTCAGCTCTGTCACCGGCAAGGCTTACAAATCCCCTACTACCAGAAGCAGATTTCTATATGCTAAAGCAGCAAAGATACGACAAGAGAGATTCTCTCAAGAGCCCACTGGGTTGATGAGAGCCTTACTGTGAAGATAACTCCTGGAAGTTCAGGAGGATAGACCCATATTAAAACTTAGTGCCTTCCATACTATGCCTACTCAAAAAAAGTAGCACATTATCGACATTAATGACATAAGTGATATTACTAATGTCATTGCAATAAATAACATCGGGCCCAGAGCATCCAGGGCTAAAGCTGTTTATTCTCTCATTGTATTCAAAATTAGTTAGGGATATTTAAAAAGATTAATTTAATGACAGTCACTGAAGTACGGGTTGAGGGGAAGACATCTCTGAGAATATTTTATCTGAGCATGTTCAGCTTTTCAAGGTAATGTTAAATCAATCTATAAGATTCTGTTTATTGAACTGGTGTCAATTTATACCATAAAGAACTTCACATGTCCACGATTTTCAATGCCTTAGAGTCCCATCTTTGGAAGCCCTAGTGGAGAGACATAGTTACTCACTTTTGGTAAAACTCATTAGTTGTTACTACCCTCTGTAAATAATCCACTAAAACGCAAAACTTGTCTCCTTAAATCTTTTCAAACACTGTTAAAAAAGTAAAATATATGCATGGCATGAGCAGCAAGTGACATTTTTAAACACCACCCTGCTTGTATTTGTTATGATACTACAAAAAATGCCGAATCGCCATGATAACCCACAGAAACTGCACAAGATCTTCATTTAATCTCTCTTTCTATTACCTCAAAGCTCGAGAAACAGTGTTGAAAACCTGAGGAGAAATTGCAAAGCTCCCCCTAACAGTGCCTAAAGTCTGAGCAGTGACCAATGAGTGAAAGCAAATGTGCAGCTAAGTCTGTTATGATCAGTATTTTAAAACTCAACTAGCTTAAAGGTGGAATCTATACTGTATGTTGAAATAAACAGGTACTTTGAAATCTTTGCAGCTAATTTCCTATTTTTAAGAATTAGCTTTGAGAAAGTTACACACACGGACCCTTGGTTTTTGTTTTTTTTAAAGAAATATAAAGATTTCTAGGAACAACGCATGGAATTGCCTCCTTCCCTTTTGCAAATACTGTATTTGGGGGCCAAAACACAGCCCTCTGAGCTGCAGAGCAATATTCAGTTCTCTTGTTCTGCTCTCCATTAGCATCTAAGTGCATCCCAAATCTCGTCAATGACCTGTGCCAAAGGAAACAGTTATTACTCGTACTACTCTCTTGTACAAAATTGTGAGAAATAGTAAGTTTAAGTGGAGACAGGGTGTAAGAAGAAATCAAGTCCAGTTTGTCATCTGGGCAGGAAAGACAGAACTTCTCTAACTTCATGTACCTGAAGTGCAGATATACATTTCTGATGTAGTGACCTCTGACTTCTCTTAATCTCTGGGTAGCCTGTAGGCAACCAGCAGCTGTTTCTGTTCTTCATGTATGTACTTCAGAAATGTCTGTTTCTTTCCGCTGACTCTAAAGGGAATCTAGAAGACTGGCATGGATCTAGAGGCTTCCACTGTGCTCACTGACATTTCACCACAAGATTCCTAACTAAGGAAACCTGTGGCAATTGCTGAGCAGCACCTTACAGCTTAAATAATATTTATGCGGTGCAATTCTGAGCTGTATTTGAAAATAGGCATGAAAAAGCAAGAGAAAATGGAAGAAACCATCTTTTAGGAGTGAAGGCAGTGCCAGTCCTTGTACAAAAGAACTGGCAAACAAATTGAGGCTGATGAACAAATAAACAGGAACACTAGTGGATGGTGTAAATTAAAGAAAATGAGTTTTGATATGAGAACTGTTTCTTCAGAGACACAAGAGAACCCTGTGTCAAGGCAAATATTTCTTTCTCTAGGTATAGAAGAATTTTGGCAATTAAGTTCTAAGTGTAACTGGGAAACTGAACTCAGAGCTGGTATGGACTGAAATAGCATCTTTGCCATATTTCGATTGGACAGTTTTATGAAGGAATAAGTTTTTCTGATAAATAAACCAGTCACAGGGATTGATGTCTCTCTGAACTATTCTTATCGCACACTGAGTAGAGTTGTTTTCCTGGATCTAAGTTTGCTATTTAAGCTTATCAGCATTTCTTTCTGGATTTATTATGAACTACTGCATATTTGAAAAGCCTGATGTCACCAGTGGCACTGACTCTGCATTGAATTCTTTGTGGTTGTTTTAACCATACAGAAGGCCACATTCCCTGTTCTATTCGGTGTCCTTCCCTTCAGTGCCAAGTTTCCAACCACAAAATTAGAGAAATTAAAATCCGGATTCCTTCTAGCCACTTTTGCTAGCCTTTGAGAGCCAACAGCAAGAGTCAAGCTTTCTAAAAATGAAAATGTTATTGCGCCTGCACTGCCTGCCACAATCATGGCCTTTTTTCAGCACGTAAGGTGAGTGTTCAGGCACAGAATTATTGACATAATCATTTGCTTGACTTGTAAGGGCTTTTCTTTTCTTTTTCCACATGCAGTCTGTGAAATAGAGTTTATAAAAAAAAAATGAATACCAATCCTTTTTGTCTTGTTTTCTTTATTTTATGTATTTACCCCAAAGGAAAAAAAAAAGTGAGTAAAATCCACCATATCCAAACAAAAGACTGGCAGCTTAAGTAAGTATATGGACGGGGGAAGGGAGACTTATTTCCTGAGTTTCAACAGATGTCATACTTAATTGGTTGTGAAATAAACCAGAGCTACTCTCGGCCTGTTTCCCTAGTTTCAGCTGTGAAGACACTTTCAAACATGTGCATTTCCCTCCTGCTTGTCATAATGAGGGTGCGGGGTGAGAATCAAACCTCCAAAAAGAGTAAAGCAGCATGCATGCTGCATACAGGCCTTCAGATACACTAATTAACCAGAAGTGAGAGTTGCAGCTTTTGTTCCTGTGAGATACACGTGAACACAGCATTAAAGAAGGCAGTTCTGTTGAGGGGTGATTGTCCTTGCCTTCTGCTTGCATCAGGAAGTCACTGAACTACCCTGCTCTGCACTAAGTTTTCCACTTCCATGTTTTTTCTCTGTAAAACACCCATTTTCCCTAATTAGGAGCACAGACAATATCCTACAATGGTGAAATGAGATCAATTTTATACTACAAGAAAGCATCTCCTAGATTTTTTTCCCCCCCAGTGTATATTTTCAGCAACAAGCAGCAGAGTAACACCACGTGTAACACAACAACAAACAGCAAAGATAAACAAATGAAAAGAGTACCAAGCATAAAATAGATTGCTAAACATGGTGAAGAACACATGAAAACGGATAACATGAGTTCTTATACACAAACAGCCCAACCATTTCTGACTGCGCCTAAGCACCCCTCGATGGTAGGCTAATATCAATTCATTTCTAAAAGGACTGGAGCAAAGAATGTTAGGCACTCATTTGATGCCCTATTATAGATAGCTCTCTGTACTAAAATCCTCCTCAACTTCATGGGGAAAAGCTAAGTATGTGATAGGTGCTTCTCTATGAAACTCAACACAACTATCTTCCACAAAAAATAACCAACCAACCAACCACCCACCCACCCAACGAGAGGAGTAGTATCTGTTGAAACATTTCAAATAGAAATATAATGGGAATCATGAAAAAAGAAGAATTAAGACCAACATCAAATATGTTTAATTCACCTGTGACAACCAAAATGAACAATATTTGTTCTTTTAGTTTAGACTTGGAACCCAGATCCCAGGAGTGCTAGGAGAGAGCCTTAATCCCTAGAAAAAATTCAAATTCCCAAAGTGCGTGATGGAAACCAGTATAATCCTTCCTGAAGTCAGAAACAAAATAGAAAATAATATTTTCTTTGCTATTAAAACAAGAGCAGTCATCACAATCTTTATTCTTTTAACGTTTTACAGGTCTGACTTTCGGCAGATGACCTCTCTTGTTTGTCCCTACTTGTTTTCCAAAATATAAAAGTGAAATAGAGTCCCAAGGGCACTGTACTTGAAAGGTTATGAGAGTTAGAGAATTTTAACCATGCCTGCCAAATCAGCAGATGGCTTGTGATTATAATTATATGCATCAATAAAACGAATAATCTTTACAAAATTTGAATTTCTACTAAAGTAAGGGATTTAGTAAGCAGATGCAACAGAATGCATTTTCTTTAACCCTTTTTGTAGGCAGTGCTGTTTCTCACAAAAAATAATGGAAGGATATCCATAAAGTAGCTTGACCATTCACTTCAGACTTAAATACATGTTTCTTTTGACCAACTGTCGATGTTATTTAGAGTGATTTATGTGTTCAGTTGCACTTTTCCCACTAAATGTTGAATGTTTCCATCTAGGATGATTCCCACCAGAGCCATACTTCAAAATGGTGTTTAATTTTCTAAAATGTTAGAGATGCAAGGAAAATGTCAGGTGTACAGAGTCTCTTCATTTGTGTCATGATAGCGGCACTTTCTACTTAGGATTTGGTGACTTTACATACCGTCTATGGAGGCTGAGTTAACCACATCATTAAGGATGACAATACTCAAAATGTATGAAGTTCAATAAAATTTTTGCAGGCTTTCTTTATCACATGAAATGGATTTGTAAAGAAAAGAAACAAATATAAAAATCACGAGCTTGGATTTCTATGACCACTGCTCTTACTTTCAAACTTACTTTCCTCACGAGATTTAGGTTGTATGTGCTAGCTTGTGTCAAACCTCTGCCTGAAGTAGAAGAAAATCACACAGCAGAAAAATTAAATAAAAGCCCCCTCTAAGCCAAAACTATTTATGGACTGCACTGTGAAAATGCTATTTGGAGAGTCATGGAAAGAGCTTGGACATTTCTGATAGAGCAAGGATGAATAGCTTTGGTAATAGTTATAAGTAAATTTTCCAAAAGTCTCTGTTTGGGATACCGTAGCTGCCTACCTACCTTATTTTAACACTTATTTAATTCAAAGTCTGAATATGAACTTTTATTTGAAGAAAGTACTTCTGTTGGTTGTTTTAACTGCTTCAATATCCCTCATGCGAGGAGCGCAAAACAGTATTTTGATGCTCATTAAAAAGTAGAATTTTACTTCAGAAATGACAGAGCCATTACTCTGTATCATGTAAATCCTTCTTAGCACAGGGATTATTGACCTGAGAGTCCATAACGGTGCCTTTGGATCCATGACTATGATGCTGTGCCAATCCAGCTGCTCTACATGTGCTCTAAGTTGAGGGAGTGCGGCACTGAATGTGTCAGATTTTCTCCCAAGATTTAGAAAACTGACCTCATGACTCTTATTATCAGCAGAAGAAGCACTGATAAGGAGAAATTGGGATGTCCAATCCAAAAAATTAAATGATATTTTGGAAAACACCTACTTATTGAAAAAAATGTTCATGGAGCAGACTTCAAATGCATGGGTTTACAGGGAAAGTGATCTCCCTGTAAGCAAAGTTCCTTAATGAAGTTCACATAAGAAGCCAAACCTTGAAAAATAAGATAGCAAATATTACCTGTGTTATTGATTTGCTTAAACTCCTCATCCCCAAAACAGTCACACACATACTTTACTATATTGAAGTGAGCTATCAGCCTCACCTTAGTGGAATCGCTTGTGTACAAAGACTTTCATTTATGTTCACCGACCTAAGAAGGTAAGACCTGTCATCATTATAAAGTAAGATTTCTGTTAGGTTATCGCCTTCCCTGAACCAGAAATTTTCCATTTATAAAGTCCAAAGTTGCTAGTGTTATAAGCCTTCCAAAACCAGAAATGACAGCGATTCTTCTCCAAAGAAATTTTATGTAGGTAAAAAAAGTTATGAGAGAGAAAATATCTGTTGCTACTCAGATCAGTTCAGATTTTGGTCTAGATGCTCCATGCAGATAAGGATCTAGTAGAATATAAAGTTTACTCTGCGTGTTATCTTTTAAGTTTTATTTTGTAGCGACAGATCCAGGCCTTCAGGAAGATTGTCTATGACTAATCATTGAGACACTTGCTTTGAAGAACATCAGATATTTGGGATTACTTGCTTAAAAGTCTAATAGCAGGGTTTTTTGCGTGTTTATAGAAGGATCCAAATTGGTGCCGCAAAGCATTTCAGATCCACTTTTCTCCCCTGGAGCTGTGCAGAGATATGTGCAAAGGCCTCTTATTGGATTGTAAGGTGTAAAAAGTCTATCAAAAAGTGGTTTCAAAAAATCTGGTGTGTTACAGAGGTTATTTGGGAGATCAGATGAACAGTAAACATCAGAAATTACTGAGTTATTTATTATCAGTACTTACTGATTTATCAGTAATCAAGCTTTCTTTGCTCTTTTCTCCTAGGTATACCCAAGAAATGACAAACAAGATAAAAGAATGAAGCTGTGAAAAACTACTGGAACTTCTGCTCAACCTGTCGGATTATAGCAACAGCTTCATTTTTGTAGCATTGTTGCATATTCATAGCCCCTACGAAATCACTCTCTACTTTTAACAGGATAAAAGACAGATGAACTTACTCACTAATGTGGTGGATGCTGAAATACTCTACACTCTTTAATCTCATTCACAGAGGTATGTAAAAAGCACAAGGTCTATGTGTCAGGGTTGTGCTCATCTTTAAATATGGTGATGCACCTGAACATCAAAAAAAGCCTCAAATCCTACCAGTTAAAATGAATCCAAAACTTAATATTGATCACCAAAGTTTAAAGAAAAATATGTTGTGATGCGGTAGCTTACTAAACCTCTGCTAATCTAGCAAAGGACTTAGCTGAGAAATCAAGCTTGTTTTCTTGTGTCTACAACTCTCCTTTTCTGAGGTAACATACGCAAAACATGCTGAGATACGCACACTTTAAAAATATGAAGAATAAAATTAAGCACAACATTTTACTGGAGTTTGTGTAGTTCACACTTAATCTCCTAAATTGGAATTACTGGGAAATGCTATATTAGTGTTTCTATACACTGAGTTTCAGTGACCTGGGATACTGGATACGTGAACATAGTTTTTTGCACACGTACACTTTTTATACAAATATCCACACGTGGATTCAGAGTTGTGCACACACACACACA
Organism: Upupa epops; assembly: GCA_013397515.1. Lineage (NCBI taxonomy): Eukaryota > Metazoa > Chordata > Aves > Bucerotiformes > Upupidae > Upupa > Upupa epops. The sequence continues at coordinate 93,227 of VZRI01001208.1, read as the reverse complement.
CAGAGCTTTGCAAGGAATCAGCAAATCATGTCTGAAAATACAACATTTATATTAGTTTCTATAAGCTTTGATGATACTTTCAGTGCAGTAAAAAGGATGTCCCTGGCTAAGCTACATATTGTATTAAACTGATTTCTGTGACCTATGAAGAGTTTTAATTAAGTGAACAGGTTATCCTGACATATCTAAATGCACATGTACTGATAAGTGTTTACGCAAATTTTTCTTCCAAAACAAAAAAACCCAACATGAAACAACTGTAATATAGGCTGAGAGCTAAACCCACTTCTTTAACTGTCTGTATTTTGAGAAAGCTTTCTTAAAACATATGGTTTTCAGTAGTTGAGGGAAAGAGAAGCATTATTTAATTCACACAAGCATCTTGCAATAATATCATGTCATTTTGAACCTGACATCCCCTGAGCCTCCAAAGTGCAAAGCAGACAGAAACATTTTAGCAATGCAAACAAGACTTTCTGGCAACTTCCTGTTGCCATTTTTCAGTAAAATAAAGGATCCTGAGATACGAACTGAAACACTGCTAGAAAAGATTTTATCACTGGTTGCACAGGCAGGCACCTGCTAGTCTGAGATACCAGCTGAATGTTTTGCTGCTCTGCAAATAAAGCAGGTAATGACAGTGCAACAGCAATCTTCAACTCTTTAATTTCAGCTCACGTAAAAGACAACACAGAGATACATCATGTAAAAATCAGGTTTTTTACAATCTCAAAAATCTAGTAAAAACTTCACATATATCTGCACAGCTGTAAAAACTACATGAGGTATTTCAGGGCTGTAAGTACTGGCTAGTGGTCTGAAAGGAGCAGCCCTATAATATAACACATTTTTAGCAGATATTTACAGAAGTAAAAAGAAACTTTCTTGCAGCAAAGTTCATCAGATGTCAATGTCCATCTGAGGCAGTGCTTATCGTGTGGCAGTTCCTATAAAGGATATTTTTTTTCACCACCTTACAATTGCATTACCCGGTCCAGTACACAAAACATACAGTTCCACATTACTTTCGGAATTCCAGAAACTTTTGTAAGCAGGCGAGTCAGACAGAGAGAAAAGGAAATAAACAAACAAGAAACAAACCCAACCTTGATTCCACAGACATTTTTCTCCCCTCCATGAAGTGACGGGGGGAGAAAAAAAAAATCCCTTCATTATGACCTACTTGTCTAGAAACGGACTTTCAACCCCATGGTTAGTCTAAGATTTGCTCTACTTTCTCCCTAGGGCATAATTGTCAGACTGACTTACCGTGTGCCTTTTAGCCTTTGTTCTGCCTCTCACGCTGACATCAGGGAAGCAGTGATGTAGAATAAAGCAGGGGTGGGCTAGGTTAGTCCACTGTTTGTGTCGTTGTGTGGTGTGCAGGGACACTCTGTGATACTCTAGTGAGCTGCTAAGCTTTTTTTGTAGGCTTTGTGTCATTTACTTAACGACCAATCTCATTAGCTGCCAGGGTACAATGGGCTGATGCATTTTCTATGTACATACTCTACACAGTGACCCTCAAGGTTGCCGAAGGTCTATTTAATCAGTCAAAATGCTGAATATATTTGCAGTAAATCACAGAAAAAAAAATACGGGACCACAGAGGTATCTCATGAGGGTTCACTCTTTCCTGGGAGTTATTTGCAGGTAATAAAGTGGTAGGCAAAAGCAAGGGCAAAGAAGGGAAAAGGGCACTCAGTGGGTTTGCACTGGTCACCTTTAATTTAGGGAACCTTGGGGGCCCTGAATATCTCTGTGTGTCTGCTCGTTCATTTCTCCATGCAGTTCATGCCTTGGTGTAATCATGTTATCACAATTAAACCCCTTTAAATAAGAACAGCAGCACTAAGGAAATACACAGCCTTTCACACACTGGGGAGGGGATGGGGGGGGGGGGAGCATTTATTAACTTCCTTACTACGGGCAACCTCAGGGCTGGCATCTTTGCATTTCTAACCTCTCGTCAGTTACAAGGTAAAACCCTTTTAAGTCTTATGAAAAATGAAATGCTGAAAAGCCCTATGAATCACGACAGCTGTCCATAAGTAACGGGGAGAGTTCTATTGTCCAACTTGTCCCTGGATAAAATGAATACTTTACAGCAGAGGCTGTTCAGCTTGGCTAAAGAATATGGGGAGAAGGGGAGGAGGTCACTGGAGATTTCGCACACTAATTTAATCTGGGAAAAGGACAGGCACTGCATCTCACTTGAACAGACTGGCGGCAATCTGGGCTCCCACAGAACTATCTCCTTTTGCCTGTGCTCTATTTATTCCTTATCTCTGTTTACCAACCGCTAGGTCCCTTTCATTCACACCACGAGGCCGTTCTCCTACTATCAGTCAGCAGCTGACACTGTGGAAGAGCCTCAAAGGCAAAAAAAAAAGGGATCAAAACTAAACCAAAGCTGTATAAACAATGCACCAGTAGAAGTAAATGCATAAATCCTAATTCTTAACCCAACCCACAGGGTGTGAACAGAACCTTTATAGTAAATCCAACAAACCCACCACAGTGAGCTATGGGCTGCAGAGGAAACAGGAAAAGCCAAATATCATTCATGAAATCATCATCTCAAGCAGAAACACTGAAAATAGGCATTGGCACTGGCTTAAGGGAAACAGGTTCACAGTCCTGTATATCCCTCAGCAAGTAATGAGATGCACATTTACCTGTGTGCCTGGTATAAGGTGAACAAGAGCCCTTGCCACTTGGCCATCCCACAGTTTGAAAGGCTAAGTTATACCTTTGCACTCACTGCTTCTGATTTAGAGCAAAAAGTAATAGAGGCAACTCCTTTTTAAAAAATAAAATCCGTATCTGGGGTTTGCAATAATTTGGATAAATTTATATCTAAAGCTTGAGATTTATGTCAGGCATTAAAGCATTTTTCCACATAATTTTGCCTTTAAAACTCTGGATATTTTAATAGTGCCCTTAATTTACATTTTACCCCTCTCTTCAAAGTTTTTAGCATTTATTATGAAAAGAAAATGGGTGAAGACAGAACAGAAAAGAGTGAGCTTGTGTTTCTAATAGAAAGGAAAGGAAAGTAGTAAACTGTTTACATTTGACATTCTGGGTTTGGAGTACTACAGTGACTGAACTGTGAACAAGTTTTTTTCTAATTATAATGGTACCATATTTTATACTCTTAAACTGATGTAATAGGAAAGAAGATGCAAACATTCATAGAAGCCAAAACTATTGTTTCAGTGAAACATTCCCGCTTTTCAAACCTACATAATCTGTAACACTCAAAGTAGGGATTTTCTTCTCAAAAGAGGAGTTATGCTTTTGGAACCATTCTCAACTTTTTGAGACTTAAAAATACCAGTTAACAGCATACAGTCCCTGTACTGTCATCTGCCTGATAAAGATAATGATAACAATAGCAAAGAAAATGTTTCTCATTATCAAAGGTGATCAACTGAACCTAATTTCAGATTTGATTTCCACCTATGTGCATTATGAGCAATGAAGTCTTTACTACTTGGATCCTTTTTTCCAAATGAATTAATGAATTAAATTTATCCTTTCACCAGCTGCTAGGCAGCAGATGGAACCATTTCTGAAGCCTTGTTGAATTCAATCCATAAAACTCATTTCCTAGGATTAGCAGTCCAAAGTTTCTTTTAATGTTTATATACCGCTTGGGATTTTGAATTTCATGATGTTAAACTTTCAATTTAACTATTTTTTTCATTTCATATCAAACAAATATGATCGTTTGGATTTCTATAGCTTTGTAACCACACATTTCAGGTCACATAAGGACAAGAATTCATTTCAAAAGCAATCAAGTAATGCAAGATTGGGATCTGGGGTTTTTTGTGCTTGTTTGTTTTGTTTACATTGCGACACTACCATAGAAACCGTTTGTGTTATACTCCAAGATTAATTTAGACTGGGAAAGTTTTATCATCTGTAACTTTGACAGAAACCTTTGTACACAAATTAAGTTTTAATAAGAAATTTGTGTAAGTTTTTCTGATGCGAGAGTGTCTTTGCTATTCACAGAAACATTACATGCTGCTGAGATGAGGTTTTCATACAGGTATTTTTTATAATTAACTTCAATATAAGGTGTGTCTGGATTGCAGGGAGGGGTTGGGGGGAGGAAACAAATGGTGGCAGCTTGGCGAAGGTGTCGGTAAATAATATTTTCAGGAGTACTGTACAGGAAATATTGATCAGCAGCAGCACCCTGGACAGCTCCTCACTCATGTCCTGTTTTCTTACCCCAGCTACAACCCCTGAAACAATAACCAGAGGGCAGGGGACCTAACTGTTACCTCTTTCACAAAAGACTCTGTTTAGAGACCCTTAAATGACCTAAACTAGAATTTAACTAAAGTTTCTACTTATTAGAAAGCTACAAAAGAAAAATCAAAACAAAAACACTCCCGCTCAGCTTTCCAAGACATGTTACGTTAAAAGTCTCGAGAATAAAACCTCATGATGTCAAAGTCTTCCTGTTATTCAACAAAGTAAATAAAATGGGGGGAAAAAAGTGATTCGCTGTTGTGTATAACAGTGATTTCCGCTAATTTGGCACAAGAAATCTATATTAATCTAATAATGCAGTAAGCCAAGAAGGCCACATAATAATAATTACCATTGAGTAATTGAATATTTAGAAGTAGGAGGAAAAAGAGGAAGACTGGTAATCTTAGCCTGCAGGCATGTAAGTACTATAATACACAGATGATATTTACAAGTACAAATAAAATGCTCCAAACTGGGAAGTTAAGATGCAGAGCCTCTATTTAGAAATCACTCCTTCCGAATCTGGATAATCTGTTAGCACCTTACAGCAGAAATATATTATTGCCTCAGAGAAAGCTATCATCACAGATGCTGCAATTTTCCCTAAGAATTACAAAAACCACTGCACAGCAAAAGCAAAGAAGACACATCTACGCAATTAACTTAACTCATTTAATCGACAAAAGAGATAATAAATGGTTGTTTTGAATCCTGAAAAGATCCTTAACTGACAAAGTTCACCCCATACAGTTTAAGAATAAAATCTGGGATTTGTGCTTTTATAATCTACTAAATAAAAAATTCACAGCACCTTGCAGAAGATTGTCTTGCTATTTACATATGAAGGAAGACAAACATCTGAACTAAGTGCTTTGTTAAAGACAAAAGAAAGTCAGAGAGAGAGAGACAGACAGAGAGAGCTATTGCTGATCAGAGTGTTAAACAGACTTTCTCTAGCATCAAATGTTATTTCATAAAAATCATCCTCCTGCAAAATGTTGTCCCAGAAGGTCCATTTCATTCTTCAGCCTTGCCTGATATTACTGTCATTTCACCTTCTTAAGATTTGTCTGACACAGATATTCATTCTAAAGTTCACTATTTGCTTTTTTATTCAGAGGCTCTCAATTCACTCTCTGAATCCCAAATAATTTAAAGAGCTGAAGTGTCACACTTTGAAAGACCCGTTTTCACTTAGAAACCATGCTATTAAATTTCCTGATCAATAATCTTCATTTTAAGAACATTATGCATGATTTTAAAGCATTCTAAAACAACACAAGAAAGCTCTTTGGTGTGCAACACATAACTGCAAGTGATCCTGCATCTATCGAACAGTCCCCACAAATACACTAGTCCCACTCTCTCCCATCTCATTTTTCCCCGTCTCTTTTTTCCAACGGTACTATTTAAGTTCAGTAACTTTTCAAAATGAGAAGAAAAGTGTCCTTGTGATCATTTCCTCAAATCAAATAGCTAGAGCTGCAAATTTGCACAATTGTAAAATGTATATGAACAAAGGTTTTACTGAGGCAGTATAAATGCAATTACACCATGACATTTTATTCAGAAAGCTTTCTCAAAGCAGTTAGAAGTAGCTATTTTTTAATTGAGGCCCAAAATAGCATTTACGATAATGACCAAGCATGCATTGTGGATGAAACAGCATTAGTGTCATTTAAACAAAAGAAAAGTTTGCAGAAAGCATTTCAAACATGGATTACAACCCCTGAAACTTCTTAATATAAATCTCTTCCAACATTGAGACACAGACAGGAGTTTTTGCATTTTTCTTTTTTTTTTCTTTTGCAAAATAAGAGCACAAGCAATACAAAAGATAAAGTCACTAACAGCACGAGTTGCTTAAACATCAATGGGTTTGGAATAGTGTGAAAAAAGTTGTTAAACTTACTTTATTTTTGTTTCCAAAACTTATATGTTTCTCCTCCCTTGTGTGCTGAACTGTGCACTAAAGCTGTGTCTTTGAAAGGTAGTTCCCATGATATGACATCCAGTGCCTTTGACTGCCTAGAGATAAGCACCTGCGTTTGTGTCCCCTCTTTACGTCACACCTCCCTATTCAAACCTTCTCAATATGATTCACATTTGCACATCAACAGCCTCATGCGCATACACAGATTTTTTTCGGCTCTGGGCCCAAAACTTTCACTTTAATTTTCATCACATGATTGCTGTGGCATATGTCCTTCCAAACCTCCCATATATCAGTCATCATGCAAATGAGATGGAATATCACTCCTCTGCAGCAGATGGCCAGGGATGATAACAATGGCTCAACAGAGGAGATTCAATGTCCCTGACTTTATCGCCACGGCAACAACAACCTAAAATATATGTAATGGAAGTGGTGCTTATTAATTTTGCAGGCTTGAGTGTTCTGATTTTGTGAGTGAATGGGCTGAGTTAAAAAGGGGGCTGTGTCCTCCTGCCTCTAGAAGACTATCTATAAAAGCCAGGGACCTGGAAATTATTTTCAGTGACTAAGAAGGCAACAGCCTAGCAATTATTTGAGTAATTAGGTGTAATTCCTCCCTGTAGGCCTTGTACCCTCCTGTGCTTGTTTCACAGAAGCTCGTGAATTAGACAGGCACAGATACTGAAAAGAAAAGTGCCTCAAGATATAGCAGGAGAGCTTGCAGGAACTAAGCTTCAGTGATATGACACTTGGCCTCCACCAGGCTTGGTAAACACAAGCCCCAAGCCATAAGTAAATAGAGGCCCCACTCCACAAACACAGACCAATTAAAATTACAAAGGCAGCCACACTTCTGGGTGGGGCTGGGGGAAGCTTTATTCTGCCATGGACTCACTGTGAGTTGCACACATAATGGTCTCTGAGTTCAGAGCACCAAGTACTGTATTTCCATTACTGTCTGTCACTATCAAACCCAAGCACAAGGCTCTCTTCAGGTTATGAATTTTTCCTCAGGGATTTATAATGTGCCCTTAAGCAAAGGTTTCAAAGTAAATGTTCTGCATGTTGTCTTGTAAATGCAAACTACAAGAAATAAATACAGCCGTTTGCTATTTATCTTCAAGAAATTAAAAGGAAGGAGTAGGAATCACCACTTTACCTCAGAGCAAAGAAAATACCCACAGCCTCCCTTCACCCTGTTCTTCAACACCCTTTCATATTTTGAGCATTTGGTTCCTCAGAAGTAAAGTTCAGCTGTGAACTGTACATTTGAATAAGAAACTATCTCCTTCGGGTTTTTCCCCAGTGGAGACCTTAGAATAATGGTGAATCCTTTGTCTCCCTCTGCAGTAGAGGGGAGGATGCTTAAGTAAATCTGACAAAACACTGGGAAGCGGTGGCTCCATTGTGTGCTAGAGATTAACACAGAACCGAACCAAGAAAGCTTTTGCTTCAAAACTGATCTGATTGTTGAAAGTAATTTTCACTCCTCTCCTTGGAACCCACACACCTTGAGCAGAAGTGGCATGTAAAATTGAAGCTCAAGGGGAGACATCAAACAGCACTACAGTCCCCAGGGATAAATTGGGATGGTGAGACAACACTTGAAGTAAGTGACAGGAAATGCAAGAGCAGTGTTGGCCTTGTTTTGGCAGGGCTCAACCCACCTCAGCTCTGCTCATGTCCTGTATGAGCCTTTCCAGTAATCAACTATTACTAAGATAAAGCTTCTATCATGAAAAAAAAGACATTTCAGTTGTGCACCAATACTGTAAACTTCCAGAACTATTATCCACTTACTGTATGCCTGTACAGCACCCAACACTCTCACCTTCTGACCTACTAACAGATGTTAGCAGGGTACAAACGATTGGTACTGAATAATCTTTCCTTTTTCACTATCAAAAAATCTTCTCAATGTGAAAATAATGTGTGTGGCTGTTTTAACCAATTAAACCAGAAGTGTTTCTTTTCAGTCTTTGGTATTGCCAGCTACTTATTAGTTATCAAGAGAGGTATTTAAAATACAAACAAGGGTGGTGGTGTTTTTATTTTGTGTGCATGTGCAATAGAATTTTAGAATTGTATATATCTGTGTTCTTTACATCTGTACATTTCATTCTCCACCCTGCTAATCTGAATGTGGCTGCTATGGTATGCTGAGATGTGTGGTGCAAGTTTATGCAAAGTCCTGAAGCTCCTTGTAGTGAATCTGTAGAAAACCAAAACACTGTGTACTATAGGAATGATGTTTTCCTAACAGCTTTGGTTATTTATGGGACTAGCTACTGCCTTGTGGAACCAGATATGGCTTCTTCCTATTTCTTCCTTGTTGGTGATGGTGTTGGGGTTTTCTTGGTTGTTTGTTGTTGACTTTGTTGGGCACGGCCCTAATTGACTATAGAGTGAGATTGGTGTTTTGATCACTGTCTGTATTTTCCAGCATTAAGTACAGTTCTGGGTTATGAATGGGTACATTTATCTTGAGGGAATAGCATGTTTAACAAAGCTGTTCAGAGACTCTCACATCATGAGGGGAACATAGGATGAGAGAAGTAAAATTTGCAGATAGAGATTATGTATCCCTGCTGAATTTTATCTATATAGTGCCATGCATATTAAAAACTGCTTGCATCAGTGAAAAACCCAAATGACATTATATCAATCCCAAGTAAGTTCAGATTTAAGAGAACTTTGTTTTTTGCATGGTTTGCAAACCAGTAAGTAATGACAAACTTGAGAAGATCGTATTGTTTATGTTTAGAAATACTTTAGAATCGGTACTTCAGATATAAATACTTCAAATTAGCAAAACTTTAAGTCACAGTACTCATCCTATTTTAACCCTTTAAGACACAGAAGGACCATATTTTTAGCAGAATAAAAAGAAAAGGCTAAAGGAAGCATTACATTTTCCCTCAAACTGCTCAGTTCAGAAAAAATGAAGTCTAATGGAAGAGTGAATGCCCACTGAAGAAACACAAATAAACCAATGTACATTGCAATATACAGTAGCTACCATTCAGAATTTGAGTGGTAAAAAGATTGCATGGGTCTAACACGGATGCTCAGACACAAAGTTTTACAGTCTTCTATTGACAAATAAAATACTCTTCATAGAACATAAACAGATTTGTAAACTAATGGCTGTAAAACACTAACTAGATAGCCAGCATAAACCACAAGCAAAGCTAACAGAGCGAGCTTCCTTGTAGACTCTACTGCAGTTATTTGTCCGCTAATCAAGTTGAGGGGGAAATTCAAAACTAGCACAGAACTTTAAATTTCTACTATAGATATTGTGTCAAATAGTTGTTGACCTTTAGGCCATGCTTAGAAGTAAACAACAGAAGTTGCTTGATCACCTGATGACCCCTCCCCAGCAAGAAAGGGGATCAGGAAAAGGAGAGGTGACCCACGGTTTGAAATGAAAACAGATTGAATGAAACAACCAAACTAATCCAAATGCCAGTATAAAGTGTACAGAGTTAGCCCAGGAAGTGCATGGCAGTCACAAGAAACAGGAAAACAATCCTCAGGAGTAGGATGATGAGTGAAACCCTCCAGGGATGGGGAGAAGCAAGATCAAGAGGAGAGCAAGAGAATCACTGGTCCTCGTCAAACTTTCCCCATTGTGCTGGTGTGGGATACACCTGTGAGCCAGCTCAGGACAGCTGCCCTGGCTGACTCCAAAGTACTCATGGCCAAAGTACCACGGCTTGCCTAAGATCCCAGTGAAACCAGGAAAACAATACTAAAGTTCTCAATATTTTCACCTGAATTTATCTTATCTTCACAGGTAGGAAGAAGAGACTGCCACAGCTCAAAAGAATAAGCTTTCTTTCTTCCTCAGAAATAAATAAACATGGGAGGTGAAGTTTATAGTTCACAAAGTGATAACAGAATGAAAAACTCTCTGCTGGTGCCAGTAAATTCATTGCATGTGTTGGCATCGTCAGGTACCAAGTGCAGAGTCATTATAGACAATAGCTTTGAAAAAGTTGCCAAACCTATATAGCACCTGGTTGAATAAAAATAATAAATCAGCCTGGAGTGAGTTATGTTAGCAGGCTTATGCTGAGGAAAACTGCCAGATACACATATAGCCATAAAACTGCAAGGCACTAAACATTCAACTTTAATATGACGTTTTCAGAGAGTACTAACAGTGTTTGCACAACATGTTACTTCAAAAGCGACGGTCTAAAAGAATAGAAAGGGTGAAGAAGAAAAGGTACCTGACCTATTATTAACAAGGGAGTGATTAACCAAATCAAACTCTGTGCTGACTCATGGGAATAAGAATGTTTTCAGTACAGTTCTAAGAGATCCCCTATTCACTGAAATAAGAAAGATTTCATCTTTTCTCTAGCCAGCTTCTTACTTAAATATTTACTTAACAGTACCTCGGGGAAAACCAGCAAATTATTCCTTTCCTGTCAAATGATTCTGTCACAAAAACCCAGGGAAAGACGTTTCAGGTGAGTTTTCTCAAAGCCTTTTAGTGCAGGCATGCACTCAGCTTTCTTAGGTCTTCCAAAGAAAATCATCCACAATGAGTTTTGTGGTTGGGATTGTACCTCACTGAAAGGTCTCCTTACAATTTTGCTGATTTGAGTTACAGCTCTATGAAATTCAGGCTGATCTAAAACTGGGAAATGAAAATATTTTTCTCTTTGCAGTCTTATTTACTTTAATATATAGCCTTAATAAGTAACTGAAAGCAGTTATTTAATAAGCACTGAAAATTAGGTGTATGTGATGTCAAATATGGATTAAGCCTTTCAAAGAATTCTCATAATTAGGCTAAATATTAAGAGTAACAAATTTTCTCTGCTGTTCTGGCTAATTAGAAAAAAGCCCTTGAACACATATTTCTCCTAATCACTGTATTATTAACTGCATAAATTAAAAACCAATAATCATATTGCTGCTGTAGTAAGAAACTTTCTATCATGGCTACTATCAGATATTCATTTGCAGTTAGGTAGCTGATAAGCTGAAAGTCACAATGATGGAACATGTCACTGCAGAAGCATACATCCATGGAATTGTTTAGGTTGGAAAAGACTTTTGAGATCATCAAGACCAACGATTAACCTAACTCTACCAAGCCCACTGCTAAACCATGTCCCTGAGCTTATATCTAATAGTATTTAACTACTGACTTTACAGAACTTTTGACGTCTAAATTATTGATCTCATCACTGCCTATTTTATGTCTTTCTGTCTGGATGTCATTTCTACTTTTCACACACCATTACAAACATTGTGAGAAATAGGGATGATATCACCTACAGTGTTAACATCTTAAAACTTCTTCATGAATATTTGTAGCATCAGATTAAATTTTGTTTAGAAAAATCATTCTTTCCAACAGAGCAGTGAGGCCTGGCAATCTTAACACAAAGCTTGCTTTTCTCAGTGCCCATGAAGTCCTGAGAAGCACAAACCTCAACACAGTTGTACACATACCCTGAGCTGTGACAATTTTGTAGTCCCCTCAGTTCTCTTCATATTTTTCTTTACAGCCTATGGCTGGCTATCTGTGCAATATTCCAGATCCTCCTCAGGAAACACCCATTCTCTGATTTGGACTTGTCTGCAAGCAAGATGCTGCCATTGTTTCTGTGGCTCACATACTATCATGTTTCACATCAGAGAAGTCAAGAGATGAACACTCATCTGCAGAACACCTGCAGATTCTAAAACTAAATTCTTGCCCTCACACTTTCCTGGGCTTCCAGCTGTGGTTATTTGGGTTTTTTATTCTGATAGCCATGCCTGGGAAAGTGCCTGTGCAACGTTTTCTGCTGCTTTCTCAGCAAGAGACAGAAAACTCCAACAGCTATTGTCAGCAATGTCTTACCTGATCCCAGACAGTTGCTTCTTTTGGGGAAATCCTGAGCATCATTTCCTATTCTCCTCTCTGCTTATGCACATATTTATTATCCATAGCAAAACCTAGTGACATTGTAAAAACAGTAATCTTAGTGTTCCTGGATCCTAAGAATTCTGAATGGCAAAGTAAAATTCAGATGGGTCTGAGTATTAATTACCACAACGAAAGCAGACAGTTAAAAAAAAAAAGATTAAAAAAAAAATTATCTTGTGTGGATATAAAGAGAGAAAATATTGGCATCTTCTTCCTTCTTTCACTCTCAAGTGTTTTGGCACAGGATTAATATTTTTCCTTCTGCTCCAAAAATTTTTAGATATTATATACTACTATACTACTGAAATCACTCTGATTTGTGCAGAAGAATCACCTTCCTAGTACAGATTTTTCTATCAAATTTCTTTCTATTGCATTTTTAAAACCTTTTTAGGTTTCATTACTTGCTAAAATTTCTAAATTTTTAATAATATTTTATTAATCTTGCTATTTTTAATAACCTCAGTATATTCAGAGAGTCAAGTTAGACCATAAGATCCCACAGGGATCCCACATGGACATTTTAGGAATTGTATAAAAAGAACCCCAAATTAAATCCATACATACCAAACTATTTGGTATATATGACCACAACTAGATCTAAATTTACATTCTGATGAATCCTGTCAGCATATAAAACACTATACGACTAATAATAACGTAATAACAAAATAGTTACAATACTGAATTGATATCACACAGTGTACAACAGCCTTGGGGTTCTCTCAAGCCCTGTAAATAGGTTTCAAATATTTATACACAGATGTGTATTTTATATAAACTTATACAGACATAGAATAACTTTTAATACATTGTACAACTAAGCATTCAGGCAAGAAAACCTTGTTTTCTCTAACACTGAAGAAGATCATTTGAATACCAGAGTGCAGAGTAAAATCTTTGCTATAGAGTTTACTAATACAACAGTAAGAGAAAGACCTCTGAAATTTTTTCCCCTCAGAAAACCAAAGAAATCAGCAAGACTGGCAATTCTTTATCATTAAAGAAGTTAAAATGCTTAGATCTAGAATGGGATAACAACTATCTGAAAAAAAGAGGGAATTATGCTTCTGTGGACTCTGCTTGCTTCCCTTTCTTACACAGTTTGTTGAACAGCCTACATGGCCGAAGGCTATTCTGGACCTAATCCTAGAAAATGAGCCAAGCATGATAAATCCAGCCAAATGCTGGGAGTGGCTAGTGTTCACCACAGAGTCATTAGGCAATCTCTAGACTGCAGTCAGTAGCCCTCAGTAAATAAGTATGTGTGTTCTCCTAGCCTTTTCAAAAGCAGCCTTTTTAACACTCAGTCACATTCCCTCTGAGCCAGAAATTTCAAGAAAGAATGTGTGGAGACCTACCGAAACAAAATCTTTGCTGCAAAACTCCAAATAGATGGGCATACTTCACTTTGTTATATACATCAAAGTGCTTCACACTTCATTTTGAGGTACATAACAAAATATGATGTGAATTGTTTTGCAAAAGAATGATCAACTGTAAAATATAATTACGCCCTTTGCTCCTAATAGATATACACAGCAATAAATTACTTGCTAAATTATTTATAAATACATTCAATTAAAAATATGGCAGCAAGGAAAAAAAAAATCCCAAAAATTTTGGATCATGGTAATTTTTTTTAGTGATTTAATTTGTAACTGTTTAAGTAATTTTTTTCTCAATTTCACACAAAAAAACCTAAGTCCTCTGACCTCACCAAGTAAACACAAATAACCTCATCTATTCTTTTCTTTTGGAGAAAATATGGCAATTTGTATTACAATTTTTCAAACCAAAGTTACAGGGGGCTAAAATAGGGCTTTATAATGGAGTTGATTGCAACTCTAACTACAGAGGGGCTACTGCCTTTCCATAATAAAGAGCTGCACTTTTCCAAGGAGAGGAGGAGAATACTGCTCTGCATGAATTCTTGTAATTTTCCTTCTTTAAATAAGGTTGTGTCTTAGGAACTTTCTTCGTTCTTTTGTGCATGAAGTTTGATATTTCACTTCATGTGGCTTTAATTTTGATGCAGCACACTGACATTTTGTACTTGGATGCATTTTAAAAATAGGGGGAAACTACAAAGATTTGCACTTTGCTAGAGCTGTGATCCAAGTTTTGTTTTGTCTTTTTCTTTTTGTTTGAAACGTATGAAAAGGCTGTGCAGGGGAAAGCAGCAATTTAAACGTAGTTGGATTTAGTCTGTTTGCTTTGTATTGTCTTCTTGCTTAATGCTAGAACGATTTTTGTCTCTTTAAATTTCACTCTGGAAGGAATGTTCTTTCTTTCTGGGAATAAAATGGGGGGACACCGCAGAGAAAGTGTTAGGACTGTAAACTGTGATCAAAGCAGTTATTGCCCAAGTACAATTATTAGCTTCAGTTTCTACTGAAGAAGAGTTTAACTATCATTAGATGGTTTCAAAGGAGCTTTTTCCAGTGTCTATTGCAAGAGTTGAGATCTGAAGAAATGGACATCCATACTGCAAAGATTTAAGTTCATATAAACCCAAATGTATACCCTGCTCTCCAAAACCTTGATGAGGATTCAGTTCCATTATTATCTGTGAATCTATTACTGCTAATATCCACTGAAACCCATCAGTCTAATGTTTGTGTCAAGTCTATGATCACTGAATGTTCATATTTTAAATGCTTCCATTATACTTACAGGTCAGAGCATATTTCCAAATTTAAGAGCTTACCACACTTAAAAGAACATCTACTGACCATAAAGACTCCCAAAAATTTCACCTGTGCAAAAGAGAGAGGGTTTTTTTCCTCACAGATGGAAACCTGGAGCAGAGCCATAATACACCAATGACTACTGATAACAGACTAGGGCATTCTAATTCCTCTCTGCAGTACTAAAAATCTCAAGTGACTATGGAGGAAATCAGTTTAAAAATCTAATTCTCATACACCCACATTTCAATTGTAATGATGGAATAAAAAAAGTATGTGAAGATTCACTTTAAAAAGATTTCAGCATCCAAAAGTTCTGAAAGATAATCCATGCTGCCCTTCGACACCTGATTCAAAATTGCCAGCTAACATTGCTGCCTAAACCTGTAACACATGCTTTGCTGTGAGTTCAGAGTATTGTATTTTGTGTTAAAATTATTCTTTCCCAATAGCAATATTGTTCCAAAAACACTATTGAGGAAACAGGAGTGTGGCATCTCGCACTTCGAAAGCATGCTCTAACTATAAGTGGCATAAGTTTCATGTTAATTGTGCATCCGCACCCTCATAGTTCAACACTGCATTAATAAAGTACAAATGCAATTCTTTCAATCAAATTCATTGCTCATTCATTCAAATGATAGCAAGAATTAGAGATTTAAATCACTGGCATCTGGGTACACACTTGTCCAGGTTTTGCAAGCTCTGTAGACCTCTAACTCCACGGAGCCCACTGGTATTAAATTAGAATTGAGAAAGGGCGCAAAACCTGCCAGACTCTGAATGGATCAACTTATAATTTAAATTCTGCTTAATAGGTGCCATTGACAGAAAACCAAAATAAAATCACAAAGCCACAACTGGACTGGAGTAAAAATGGAGCATTTGATTGCTTTCCTAATTAACTTAGCAAAGATACGACTAAATTTATAATGGTTTCAAGCACCCATACACTTGAATTTGCTCACTGCCATATTTCACTAGTCAGCTAAGAACAGAAATGCTGGTGAGGTAAGTTCTGTCAGACCCAGAGAGCCCATAAGTTCCAGTATAATACCCTCTTTACAAAAAGTCATCTTCAAATAAAACAGAGCTAACTGCAGTAAAGACAGAAAAAGCACATCTAGGCCTTTAATTTCTTACTCACTTAATTACTAAGTTCCGTTGAAAATTATTCTGCTCTTTGTCTTGGAGACTTAAACTTTCTGTAAATAAACTACATCCAAGAGTACACACCTGCCTCATTCATACAACCCTCCAGACCTTCTGTCACTAAGAAAAGGCCTGTCACTGGAGCTTTAACACATGTCAGGGTGGCTGACAGCATTCCTAGGAAAAAGAGTGCAGTTCTTTGTCGAGTCTTGACCAGGACCAGCAGAGCACTAACTCTGAATGGACAATTTGAATGTAATATCCAGTTTGAAATTATGTTCCCACGGGATCATAAAGACAGAGTAGTCACTTACTATTGAAAGAGCAAAATAATTAACATTTAGGGGACAGTACCAACATCTTAATAGTGTTTTTTTACCAAAATCAGCTAACAGCCACTGCTTGTTAAATGGAACAGGTTTAGTGTGTTAGCTGTGAGAGCAATGATTGTGCAGTTACTCACTTTTAAGTTCTCACATGGATCGTTGCAAAAGGCTAGCTGACCTTACACACTACTCAAACAGCAACACTGTGACCCAGTGCAGAAGTATTATCTAACGAGCTCAGAATTTATTTTCCTTCATTAACTTTAGATCTTAAAACATAGCATGGCTTTTTTAGGGGAGACTTTTGTGCTTAAAAGTATATAAGCATCTGTTAGCAGAAGCACTTTATTTCACATAACAAGAGATTTCTGTTTGTAATGTGTCACCAGCTGCTCAGTCAAAATGGGTTCTATTAGAACTAATTTAATTTAACATAAGTTGATCTATTTGCATTCTGAGTCTCCAGTTAAACGACTAGGTACGTTTTTGTAGACTGATCCTGCTTCAAGCCTCAGTGTATGGACAATGCTTAATCAGAGTGTACATCAGGAAATAAACATAATCAGCAAGTGCACTAATTAAGCCAGGAAAATTTCACAACACGCATACACTGTATGGATTAACAAGGCAATTCATTAGAAATCTTAATTATGGAATATTATATTTTCAGTACATTTTATTTTACGATGCTTCAGATGAGTTTTCTCTAAATACAGAAGCTATCTACACTTCTCAAAGTAGACAGTGAGATCCTTTTAACTCGGGCACATCTGTGTAGCTTCTAGTCTGGAAGCCTCTGTGGAAAACACGCTTTGTCATCTCCAGCCAGATAACCTGACATGCTCTCTTAAACAAGCAGTTGCTAACCAAATGTTAATAAGTAGATGAATGAAAAATAAATACAAAATAAAATATCGAGATGAAAATTTAATTTGGTGATTTAGATACTCTCCTTCTCCTTACAACCAGTTTTTACTGTGTTTATTCCTGTGCAGTCAACAAATAATCGCCTAAATCTTGAGACACAGCACTCAGGTTTTCATGAAGCAAGCTACCCTTGAACTCAGTGTGTTTCAAGCTCTTAGTAAAAACTGGCTGTAAAACTCCAGTCTGAAGCAGAGGTGTTAATAAATTCCACACATGCATGGCAGTAAGTGGATGGGCTCCTCTTCTCTAGCATTTCCTGTGGTCATTTCCTCTTCCCTGGAAAACGACCCTGCATAGTTGACTCCCTGTCTAACAGAAGATCACATCCCACTGTGGAGCTCCATGTAAACCTCATGCTGAAGAGGTTCTGCGTTCAAAATAACCTTTGGCTACCATATGGGGGAGGAGGTGTCCCTGTGGCTCTTTAGGAAGTCACTCCGCTCTGTTTTCATTCTTATGTCAAAATATCTTGTGGGATGTGCACACATATTTTCAGATCAATATATGCAATCTGCATAAACCATCATCAGATTCACTGCTGGGAAATGTTCTGGCCATCGCAAGAACGGGTGAAATGATGTCAGGAATCTTTGCCATTACCATAGCCAACCTTATTTTTCAGAAAATAGGTGTGGCTCGGGTCCAATGTCAGTTTAATTTAGGTCCAATTGAAAGGATGAAGTCTGAATAGTAGCAAATAGGCATACTTACATGTTCTCCTTTTACCACAGTACAGGGCAGATTCTGTTCTTTTTTTATATCATGTTTTGGATGCAACATATTAGTTTGAACTGCCAGGGTTGTTTGCTTCTGGACATCTGTCAGCTTAAGTGGCATACGATAGCTGGAACTTGATTTCTTTGCATGATGATGGGTAAAGTCTATGGGCTTTAACTGTAAACTTAAAAACCCCTGTCAAGGAAGAGTTACTCTCTGGCCTGCTCCTAGCAGTAATGCCAAGCAGTGCCCATATTAGGATGGTCCCTTGGCATCTGCATGAGTCATAAACGTGTCTTTTGGCCACTGCTTCATTTATTGCTCATTATGTTTGTTGTGGACTGGTAAAGGCAGATATAAATAGAAAAATGCTTACGTAATATGACGGACAGGTTTTGTTTAAATATTTTCAATACCTTGGCCAAAACTTGACAAAGTAGCTATTTCTGGCATCTGAAAATTACCATCCTGTAAAGGATTATTCATGTATATTTAGGCCATGATTACCATATTATTTGTGGCAACAAGTATAACAAACAAAAAAAAAAGAAAGAAAGAAAGAAAGAAAAAAAAAAGAGATAAAACCAGGGGCTAATATATTCAGTGAAAACACTTAGTAGATATATGAAATATTCATGTAGGGGACACAGGGCTTAACAGCACAATAAAAATGCATTCCCAAAACAGAGGCCAGATCACTTAAATGAGATGGAAAAGGATATGTGACAGCACCAAACCCTTGTCCAGAGTTCTGGCCTAAAGGCAATGAAATAAGTGAATTGATGATCTGGGTAAAGCTTTTGTTGTTGAGAGTAATAATTCACATATTCTTTGTATGAACATGACAAGAGAAAATTACTTTTGCATCCAGTTCTTCTTTCTGTCCTAAATTAGCCCATGAAACTGCTCAAGTTTCTTAAAAGGACATTGGTCATCATCGTGGTCCAACAGTATAGAAAATAAAAGATTAAAGCTCTGAAACTTGCCTAATCCTGCAGTAATACTTCTTTTCACATCACAGACTGTGCTTACGGCTTTCTTGAGACCACTGAATTATGATACTGCCCGGCTTTTAATTTGAGTTAAAAAATAAACTAAGATGCCTTTTCATAAAGTTCACTTGAAGTATAAATTAATTTGCATTAGTTTATCAGTTACAAAGTATATTTGCCTTTGAGCAATGACTTTGTCACATCATCAAGTCATGGAAAATTCAATCTGTCATAGGCTGAAGGGCCAAACTATAATAACTTCATTACAGCATCACAAAAGGAGATACAGGAAATTATATTGACGGTAAATTATTTCTCTCAAATCTCAACAGTTAGAGGACTTTTCAAATAATATCAAATTAGAAGAATGCAGTCCCATGTCACTGCTGATTCCATGAAGTATAGAGGTCATACTGAGCAAGTGTGGACAGAAGCTGTGCCATTTGACTCTATGCTCTAAAGTACGAGACTATCACAAGCCTGTTTCAGGGACCCCTTTTACACTGCTATTATCTTAGGTCTCAGTTAGTAGCAGTGATGATAATTGCATCTAAACAACATAATTTGTCAGATTCTCAAATTCTTGTAAATTTTTTGAGGGACCTCAGGGATCATCTAGTCCAATCTCTTAAAGCAGCAGACACTTTAAATGAGCTGGCCCAGAGTCCTATCAAGCTGAGCCTTAAAATTGTCTAAAGCTGAGCAATCCCCCATTTCCCTTGGAAGACCATCCCACTGTCTAACAGTTCTCACTGGAAAAAACTTTCCTCTTTAATCCAATTGGAATCTCTCCTAGAGTAACTCATAATCATTACCCCTTGTCCTTTCTACAGGATTCCTTGTGAAAGGGGAGTCTCCATCCTCCTGGAAGCCACTCTAGATGGACTGTAACATAACAATAAGGTCCCTCTTAAGTCTTCTCTTCTCAAGGCTGAGCAGACCCAGTTCTCTCAACCTTTGTTCATATAGGAGGGTTTCCAGTCCCCTGCTCATCCTGGTCACCCTTATCTGGACCCTTTCTAGTCCATCTGCATCTTTCTCATATAGAGGGGACAAAAACTGAATGCAGTGTTCAAGGCATGCTCCGACCAGTGCTGGGCAGAGTGGCAAGATAACATCTTTATCTCTGCTGGTGATGCCCTTGTGAATGCAGCCCAGCATCCCGTTGGCCCTTTTTGCTACAACAGCACTCTGTTTGCTCATGTTGAGCTTACTATCCACCAAGAGCCCCAGGTCCCTCTCTACAGGGCTACTCTCCAGCCAGGTGGATGCCAGACTGAGCTGCATTTGAGGGTTGTGTGTTCCTAGGTGCACATATATTGAACCTCTACCTTAACTTGACTAGTTAATAAGTGAATTTTTCAACTGCACCAGCTTAAACTATCTCACTCTCTGAAACATCCTGTGGTCATACATGCTTACACATACAAATAAATGGTTTGGTCATGCAAGAGAGAGGATTTCCAGCTGCCAAGTGCCGACATTTGAAAATGTGGCCCTAAGTGTCGTATACTACCCTTGATTGATGCACACGGATCAGAATGACTTCACAGAGAGTTCTACACACAGATTGAGGGTAAGATATGGCTGTAATAAAATGAACATTAATCTATGAAACAGTGCTGTTCTCCACCATAGGGCAATGATAGATTCACCGTAAACCTTTTCCATCTGTCAAAAGTACTGCGGCATTCTTGTGTCTACACTAATATCCTTTCATATTTATAGCAGTGGGTTTTGAACACCATGTCAGACTGAAAACTAAATACGCAAACAAAACCAGAAGTGGAAAAAAACCCAGGAAATTTACTTGAAAAAAAAAAAAAGTCTGTAGCTGCCTTTAGGCTGACCAAGGAATTCCAACTAATCGCATTAATATCACTAAAATGTAAATACTAGGAGTCTATTTATTGAAATGGTGATCTACAGGTTTTCATGTTGGAGGAAAAGAGCATCATATATTAAGCAACTAGGAGAGTCACAGTTCAGGGGAAGTGGTCAACCTCAATATCACCAGGGAAGTAAGAACTTCTCCTCCAGCCAGTAAATCTATTGTCTTGGTCTGAGTTTATCTTAAATTGAAAGTAAACATGGTGTGAACCTCCACAAGATTTTACTTTAACAGAAAACATCTCACATGTAAATACTTTCAAGCAAATAATGAAAAACAATACTCCAATACTCATTGCAAATAACAATTGAATTTAATTTAATAATATGATTTGATCATATAAAGAGCTGGTTAAATAGTGAAAATAATTACTCGTGAGTGTTTTAGTATCAATTGATGGAAATATGTGACTAGGTCACATAATTAAACATTATTTGACTATCTATACAACTAATTGAATAATGGGAACATTTACTTGCCACTAAAACATTCTTCTATCTACAGAAGAAGGGAAACAAACAATTTGTAAATCAGACTTACATTAAAAGGATCTGATGAATATCTGCAATATTGTCCAAAATTCTTGTTATTGTTACAAAGACTATGAAAGCCTGCTGAAATAATGTTGTCATTTACAACGACAGACCTCAAAAGGGAAATAGTCTGGCTAGAAAACACTGGTATCATTAATCCACTGTATATTTAACTTGATGAATGGGATGACATTTCACAGCACAGAAGGAAGAAAAATCTTATATTTTAGGGAGAAAAATCAACTACCAGATGACCTGGTTTCTACTTGTAGTCCTATCATCTGTTATTTTCACAGGGTTTTCACCTCCCTACCTAGAAATAACTTGCTTCTGAGCTATTAGTTTCACCTTAGGAAAAGCTGTGAGCTTTAGAATCNCCAGAACTGGACACAATACTCCAGAAGCAGTCTCACTAGTGCAAAGTAGAGGGGGAGAGGAACCTCTCTTGATCTGCTAACCACCCCCCTTCTGACCCCCCCCCAAGATGCTGTTGGCCCTCATGGCCACAAGAGCACGTTGCTGGCCCACAGTCATCCTTTCTGTCCACTTAATAATTGAGTACTCTTAACTACCTTTGAGTTAGGATGACTGAAGTAACAATGTGGTGGTTTGTCCCTAGCTGGGGGCCAGGTGCTGATGAAACCTGCTCTATCACTCCCTGTTTTTGGGGGACAGAGATAGAAAAATATAATATGCTTCTGGGTAAACACTACAGCCTAGTAAAGCAGAAAGCAAAAACCACACAGAGAAGCAGAGGCAAATAATAAAGCTTATCCTCCACTTCTCGACAGCTGATGGTGTTTAGCCACTGCTGTAGGAAGCAGAGCCTGATACACATAGCAGTTGCTCTGGAGGACAAAATGCCAACCAAAACCATACACCCTACCCCCGTCTCTTCTTTCTCCTCACTTTTGTATCATGAAGTATCTGTTTGGTCAGTGTCACTGAGCTGCCCCAGCCCATCCATCAGCCTTGCTCAGTGAGAATGTCAGGAAAAAAATCCCCACAACTTTGGTGTTGTCCGAGCACTGGTCAGCAGTAGCCAAATTACTGGGGTTGTATCAACACTCCCCTCCAGTTACCATCACAAACACAGCACCATGAGAAATGTCATGGGGAGGATCGACTCCATGCCAGCTGAAACAAACACAATCTCCACTCCTTCTTCCATACCATTTGTGTTATGCCTAGGTCCCACATCATTTAATCCACGCATATATTTTATTCCTAAACATTCCATCACACTGAAATTCCTCCCTGCCAGCAATTTCAACTAAAACTATCTCTATACCCAACATTCCTCCTCACCAACAATGACAACCTAAACTACATACTTAAACCATCTTTTAACCCAACATTCAGATTTAACAGTTTGATTAACTGCTATCCCCAGTCTTCTAATAGAGAGATGTTACTCTTCCATTTCATGGCCTTCTTCCACTCCTCTAGATGTTAATTGGTCCCCATCTGTGGTGTTCAGGACAGAAGAAGCTGCTGAATATTCATCTGCTGAGTAACAGTACCAGTTCGGTTCTGGTCAGCTTTGTAGTTTCCTTTTTCCTTGTGGAACTCATACTTCATCCATCCATCCATCCATCCAATTCTTAACACATAACTTCATACACCTCTCACACTAGGTTATTTCCCTCCCAAAGTTAAGGCAATAACAATCTCATGAAGGCATGAAGCGGCAACCCACACTGCCTTTCCCAGTCACTTCCCCATGTGCACTGTGGGGACTTTATCTCCTCGCATAATATGCAGAGGTTTTGTTTGGGCAGAACCAGCATGGTTGGCAGAATTAACCAGTCAACTGACTTCTGCTAAATTTTAATATCAGTGCATCCATGTCCCATTACCCCATCATCTCAACACAGTCAATGCTCTCAACATAGTGAAAACCCAAACACTGCTCCCTGTTCCAGGGAGGTTTCACTAATAGAGCAAGCAAGAGATAAACAGTGCTGCCAACAAAAGCCATGACCTGCACAGTAAATTGATACTTCACAGTACAGGACACTGAGGCTGTGAAGAATAGAATACTTGGAAGAAACAATATCCTTATAAGGTATCTTACTTCAGCTTCTCCAGGATCCCATTGAGGGAAACTTTCACCTGTGAGTTAAACCAACAACTTTACTGACAGTAGATGTTACTTGACAATTAACAAAATTAATCATCCTGAAACACATGAAATCAAAGTGGCTGGAAGCAACGCCATAAATCTCTGAGAATCATTCTCAGCTGGTGCTTTATGCAGTCTACAAGTTCACTTGGCCAGTGCCAAAACTAAGACAATGAAGCAACAGGGAATAAATCCCTTCCTTCAGGAAACTCAGTTTATTGAAAGTGTCCAGCTCCCAGTGTCCTTATCTATAAGCAAACACCAGCCTTTGGAAGGTGCCTTGTGAGTTTATCATGAAAATTATTTACAGGGTCTTGGAAAGTAATGTACAACTTTACCCTGGATGACAAGCATTCAGCTCTTCTCTACTCTGTAATTATTGTTATCTGGCTTCTGACTAAGAAAGGCTTTCCAGGGCATGGCACTGTGTGGAATTTATAAAGGATTTATGCATGATTCTTTTCAGCAATCTCAGTTCTATTACCCGTGTTCTCTTCTGACCAGAAAGCAGACCTAAAAGGTGCAAAGTATTTGCTGTAATTCAGTAGAAAGAGAAAACTAGAAAGACAGCAGAAACCCAGAATTAAGAAAAGGGTAAGTTTGATATAAAGTAATAAACACTTTAAAATGGCTTCTCAAGCCTTGAGGCAAAGTCCAACTTCATTCTCACAAGGTCAGAGATTGGTCGATTTTAATCTGACGAGGACACTAAAACTATGTAAACAAGTTTAAGTTTGTTAAGTACAGCTCTTTTCCAAACGAGAGCACGGCTCACACAGCCAAAAACTCGAATGCTAATTTGTGATTATTCAGAATTCAGGCGCAACTGTGTTATTTTGTATTAAGGCACAATACCAAATGTCAACAAGAAAAATCAGCTTGAAGTTAATGTTTTAACCTTTTTTGTTCTGATAGAAATGGAATTTCCCCCCACACTCCTTTCCCTTTCAAACAGAATTCATGCAAAACTGGCCACTTCAGTGAAGCATTTTGACTTTGACAGAACTGCACATTGTCTGAGCAGCAATACTGGTCAGCCCTTAGGTATAAAGCTGAATATAAATGAGTGACTTGAACTAGCTTGTAAAGCCAAAAACTGAATTTTAATATAGCCCCGTGCTATTTTCTGTACCTTCCTCTTCAGACTATGGTGTAATAAAGTACAGGTGATGAATATTTATTCAACCCTGATTATACTTGAGCTGCATTAGTGTACTTTAGATTAAATCTCTGTTGTTTCTACTGTTGATTTTTGTGCATGGTAATTTTTTATGGTTTAGATCTTTTGATTTACAAATACAACTATACTTATAATGCCTGGCTTACTAACCCTCTTTTCTGTTCTACATTTTATTCATGCTGGTATTGTATTCATGCTGTAGGTTATTATATTTACAAATTTGCCACACTTACTGTAAATGTAGAAATTACTATTATTAACCATACATTCAGTATAAAAGTTACCTATTCAAACTGAAAGTAGGCTCTTATTCTGCTTAAAATATTCCCCTACCAAGAAACTGGATGTACTTACTTTTATTTTTGAATTGACAGAGAAATGGAACTCTAGCTATCGTAGGGTAAGAAGGATCCACAATGCAGAATCCTACAGAACATCAACAACTGGAAACCTGGCCATGCAGCTTCTCTGGATGCTAAGAATGCAGCTTACTGAAGCCATAAATTTAGTAAAGCATATGAGAAGGCCAAGACACTGTTTCCTTAACCATTTTGCAAGAGTCCACTTGATTTATGGACTTGGTTTACAAGATATTGGTGAGAGGAAAGATTTCAAGTTAGATGTAGGCTGGTACAACTAGGTGGAGGGCAGTTAGGTAGATGCTGTACCGTGTAAAACCTCATGAGCTGGTGCTACAGAGGACAACAGTGAAGTCATCTAAGTTCCACTGCATTAATTTTGCTCATGATTGCTTCCTGACATAAACATTGCAAGACCTTGGTATTTATTTTCACATGCTTCTATTTTATTGTGGAATACTAGAAAGAGGAACAAGTGTCTCTGCTAAATATCATCACCTACTAGTCTGAACCAAACATAACCATTCACACATGTAAGCCCTGCAGAAGAGGGGGCTCACCTACATCTACTAGTTCAGTGCTGAAGGAAATATTTATTCCCAGCCCAAAGCTAGTGCAATTGCAAAGACTGAGCTTGCTGTAAACAGGGTAAGAACAGAGAATAGAAAAAGTATAGTCTCCAACCAGGTACACTCCTGATAAACAGTTTTCCATCTCTTTCATCTAAGTTACCAGGCAGGTGGTAGCATTGTGTTCTACCACCATAACCAAAAACTGAGAGTGGGGAGGTGAAAACACAGCCCAAAAAAACCTGTACCCCAAACGAACCCACCAGAACAACTCCACCAAAACCCAACCCCAAACACATCAAACCAGAATAAAAAAACACAATGAGGAAGTTACTACTCCCACCAGCTTTATATGCACTCCTTGCCCTTCCATTCATTTCTTTTGCCTCCTCCCCAACACAGAGAGGTTACAAAGACTATTACAATATAAAGATAATAGAAACAAAATCAGACATATACAGTTAGAAGTTTAGATCAGCCTCCTGCAGCCTGAAAACAAATATCATGTCAGAATCTGATAATCCTGCGGGATCTTACTTTCAATGCATGCATTAAAGTGCTTTCAAGGTACAAGCACATCTCAGCCTAGTGAAAACCACATATGTGTTTGCTAGACTAATCCTGCAAATACATTGTCTTTTGGTTGTACATCTGTCAGCATCAGTTTCTTCAATCACAATCACCATGGTGCGCCTCAGAACCAATGGAAGTAAGTAACAATATTAAAGAAGTCACCCTCTGAAGACAGATCTATGTGAGAAGTGAAATGGTGAATGAATTAAGGGGAGAAAGGGAGCGACGCGAGAAGTTGGAGAAGTCGTTATTCATTATTTAGGATTCTGTATTAGTAACAACTATTTGTCACTTTCAGAGAGCACCTAATGATGTCATTAAGTCTGCGTCCACACACAGAAACACAGGCAAAACACCAATGGCAAAGAGACACAAATAGCAGCTTATAAAGAATCTTGAAGGTCTTGAATATCCTCAGATGCCAATCCAAGCAGGCAAGTGGCATGCCCCAAAGAGACAATTGCTCTCATGAGGAAAAATGCAGAGTAACCAGGTTGATGCTGTGACTGAGCAACAAAGAACTTCAGAAACTCATCACAAATGTACTAATGAGGCAGTGGGTCCGAGAGAAATCAAACAGTATGCGCTACCAGAAATTAAATTGTTAAATATTTTGGCTACCTGCCATTTCAGTGATCATTAGTCTGAAATATTTGGCCAGTAAAGTCAGTATCTTTAATTTCAATCAGATTTGAGTGTTTGCAAATGATGCAGCTGTTGCTATAAAGATAATTAAATAACCAAATAGCCAACAACTTTAATTTTGGAGGGGTTTTTGTGAGATTTGAAGATTAGAGTTATTTGCAAACTCCTCAGACCCTGCTGCTCTCAGTACTGAAAAGGAAACTATTTCAGTGCATGATCTATGTGAAATACATTAGCACTCTCAGCCCAGTATCAAAGTATGAGAGAAACCTGCAAGTCTCACCATCATAAGAGGTGTCATTGTTTTTGATCTCAGCAGAAAGCAAGAAACCATAAAGGCACAGTTATGCCCCTGTCCTCCTTACAATTGATCTCTCTCTGTGAAAAGCATGATGACATGGATCTCACTATCTGTAAGGTCACCATACCTGTAGAGCAAGTAGTGGACAACACATCTGATTTTCAAGAGGTCACCATACCTGTATAGCAGGCTGTGGAATCCAAACAGCAATACTTTTCCTACTTTGATTATGGAAAGCATATGAAAAAACACCCTTAGAAAATGCATATTAAATAATTACATGTTTAGCAGAAAATGCAAAATACAGCTTTCTCCTCAATTTTGTAGCATGTTGCTTTTATGATACTGAAATGTCATAATTTGAGATGACTCCCATAATGGAGGGTAACCCTGAGGGGTATTCTACCAGGGAGAACACCAGGAAGTGTTAAATCCTATGGAAAACAAGAGTTGCTTAAGCAACTGAGGATAACGTTTCTTTCTACTCTCCAGTACAATAGCCTTGTTCATGCACACGTAACTTCAGTAGGTGTTCATGCTCAGCCCACAGCACGGCAGCCCAGAAAAGGTCAAATCCTTAAAATCTCTTTAGTGTCTGTAAAGCAGTACAAGGCACAGCGTGAAATGTTCCAGGAAATGCAGATACAACCTGACTCAGTAGTGATGATAATTTGATGCAAGCAAAACAGGAGGCTTTTCTGCAAGACTCACCTTCAGATTCATACAGAATCTCTCACTGGTGCTGACATGAAAGTCAAAAAGACATCCTAGGTGTCACCAGGGTAGCCACATTTTTTTGTTGCATTTGTATGCTAATCACATAAGAAGCAAAAATAGGCTTAGATTGGAAATCAAAGATTGGTTGTACACAGGTAATAGAGTGCTCCAATGCTTTATTTAAAGATAGAAGGCTCTTGAACCAGGCTTTATTATTGAACTAAGACTATCTATCCTTTTTGACACTTTTTAAATTAAGTTCTTCCTCTAATTTATGTTTTTGTCAGCTTTCCTCCCTTACCTGGCTTTAAACTGATTTTTTTTTCTCTCAAAGTAATGAACTACTTTGGAGAGCAGAGAAAAAAAATTTTAATGACCCTAGGAATTCAGATTAACAAAATGGATCATTTGTATACAGCCGCAGAATTACGAAACCTTTGGAAGCAGAGGGAGTCTCTAGCGTTTTACCAGCAATACACCGCTTCGACACATTGCTGCAGAATTCTTCTTAGCACTCCCTACATGCTTAATTCTTGGCATGCTTCAGCAGGACCGCATCCCCTTGGTGCAAAATAGGAGGTCAAAATTAAACCAAAGGGATAATGTTGAGGTCAAAACCATCAATGTACTCTTTTTTTTCCTAATGCTGTGATGGATAAACCCCACCAGCCCTTGTACCGAAGCAGCGAACAAAAGCCTGGGTGAGCCTGGATTTGCACCACCAGTCATGTTTGACTCTTCACTGGCTGCTCAATCTGCCTCCTCATTATTGCTAATCCAACCTGCTTCTGAGCATGGTCTGCATCCCGTCTGACTTCAGCAGAGATAGAGGGAGCTGGTTCAGACAAACAGAGCAGGGTAGCAGCTGCAGCCTGATGAGTGGTGGTAGCCAGATAATCTACTGTGATGTCTTGTTGGAGAAAATTTGGGACAATGTAATCTCCCCGGTTGACAGGAAACCCTTGTCAGAGTAACACAAGGCTATATATACATAGTACACCCAGGCTTCAGATGTTGTAAGCAATACATGTTTCTCTGCTGCAAGAATTAAGACTGTACATGACTGCTCATAAACTGGATTCAAATTTCAGTAGGTTGTGTTAATGGTGCAAATGCAGATTGAAAAGTTTAACTGCCTATTTGAAAGGAAAATTATAACAGATCGCCCTTCTTCCCCATTTTCCTTCTATCTCTGATGTGATCTTATTTCTTTCTATCTCTGGGTCGTGCTGCAGGCATTTTTTGAGACTTCTGTCAAAAAAAGGGGTTTATTGATGTAAAAAGCCATCTTGTTTTTCTCCATTAAATAGAGTCATGTTCACAAAATTATGCAGACATCGACTTCTCATACTCACATTTTAAAATGGCATCTTATTTTGGCATGTCTAGCATGGTTAACGATTCAGCATGAGAAAGACAACTATAGGTTTTAAAAACTGAATTCTTACAGAACAAGGCTTCATTAAGGCAGTTTCTCTCAGAGAAGCATCCAATAATGGCTTTAATGGAAATAGGATTTCCAACCAGGTCCCTGCTTGGACTTTTTCCTTCACAGTAGAAGATACTTATTTTCTGTATTGAAAGTATGTACAACTGAATTAAAAGAGTAATGGGACAGAATCTTAACTTGCCTTCAGAACCTCCATATTTCCATTTTAAAGTTCCTATGACTTGCTGAAACTCACATTCACTCCCTAAATTTTTTCAGCAGAAGCTCATTCAAGCATTTTTATCAGATTTCTTTTGTATTGATAGCCATTTGCAGGCTTTGACCCTTTTTCACCAGTTCAGCCTTTGTAATTTAGGGAAATGTAAAACAATACTTCAAGCAAAGACTGTGAATGGCCTGTATAATTCACTACCACAAGGTATGTTTCCCTCCTAGATTAATTCTTCACATTTATCTGTGATTACACCACCTGCAACACACCTGCAGCACAGGTTTCACATAGCATAAAAACAACCTGTCCCGTGTGCCCAAGTTTTTGTCCTCCAGAAACTAGACCATGAGAACGGGTGGTAAAGCTGAAGCTCATTGTGATTTCACGCTGGATCTGGCAGTTCACAAACTTAGCATGTCTGATGATATGTAAATAGATTAAACTCACTCTTCTCCTTCCTCTGTCTGTACCCACAAAAACATAAAGGTCCAAGGACTCAGAGAATGATCATTAACTGCCAGACACACAAAAATGATTAAGTAACTAGTGTTAAGCAATGTCTTGAAAGCTTGCAATGCCCACCACAACAATGAAAATTCAATGACGATAATTGAATATAGTTTAGGTATTTTGATCTAAAACCTGAGGAATGAACATCGGCTTCTGAATGATGTGTGAGCTAAGAAAGAATACATTCAATATTTATCTGTCAAACAAGTAAATGCTGATTGCAGAAGCTGTCTACAAGCTACCAGCCCACATGTTTCAGATTGGTTTTATCAGCTTATTACTCAGGTTTTCCCTGTTTGGATTGGATTTATACTTCTCAATACAGAGATGCCATAACTTTGGAATGTGTAACTAAAGTAATATTAAGGGTAGTTATATGAGTAAAGTGTACCTTAAAGAGTAGAGAGCATCATATACTTAGGGAGACCATAACAATGAACAGAGAGAAGAAAGAAAAATTAAAAAGAAGAAAATGCAATGTTCATTGTTACTATATAGCTACTAGCAAGATCGTTCCATTTCTCTGGTTGCATCCCACCCTTTACTTCATTTCTCAAAACTTAATGAAGTTTCAACTGAACATGTCACTAGTTCCTCTACAAGATGCTTAAATTTAGAGACAAGTCCAGGGGGACTTAAAATTGTAGGAGAAAAGACTGGAACCCCAAATGATTTCATCAGTTGTAACAGAAATTTAGGTAATTAAGTCTTTACAAAATGGGACCATGAAACATGTCTATATATTAAATTCCTTCTCTAAACCACCTTACAAGTACTGACTGAATGAAATCAAAGTCTGGTACTACATAAGCAATTGAATTAGTACTTTTGGGGTTGAACAGATCTGTCAGGAAGAGAGACAATGCCATAGAGTGTCATTGTCTTTTCCACTTCATTATTGATTCTCTGTCAGCATACAGCGCCCTTGCCTCACTGCATGGTGCGTACCAGTGTCACGGGCCATGTTTAACACCTGGGCTCATGATAATTGAAGAAATGCTGCTTGACAGTCCTTGTCACTGCATTACATGTACCAGAAATATAAT